>CM067280.1:11202500-11802500 GCA_033220335.2 Troides aeacus
CCTGCTTTTGGGGCGAAATCAGGGTTACGTGGAATTCTTACTCCCTAAAATCCCCTCGGTGGTCTGCATCAGTGCATTCTGACAGGCTTCGGGATCTCGTATAGAACGTCGGTGCCCCTCTATACTTTGTGTTAATACGTCTCTGAGGAGTAGGCGGCTAACCCTCCTAGGCACCATCTCTAGGCCATACGCTGTCCCACGCAGGTTCGCTTGTTGAGCTATAGGAATCCTACGCTCAAGGCCGCGAAACTTATATCCTTTTAGTCGTCTTTTAGGACAGGCAGGGTTTACCTTAGTCCTATTCTTACTAGCCCGAGACTACAGGGCTGATGGTGAATATTATCCTACCACACTAAAGTGTGTATTGGAACTTTAAAACGTGATCGAGGGTCAAATTATGTTCACCGCCTCTACTCTCGCTGTGCCAATATATATAAAATGAAATTTTAATGTGAATACGAATATTGTATCAAATTATCTGCCCCCATGGTGCAATAGCTAACCGATTACCTTTTGACACGTAGCTTCATAGTTCTATTCCGAACGCGCATGTATTGTGAAGTTTATTTGGCTGTAGGATTATTTCAAACCCGTCTGTCGTCGCTCATATATTTGTCAAAATATATGCCAGAGTATGCGAAGCTTCATGTTCATCGCCAAGTTTAAATAAAACGTAGCAAGCATTACATATGTAAAAGGTTTCATATGTAATCCTTAACTTACATATGTCCTATGAACCTTTATAGTTATTGGAGTGTGAACGAAATAATAAACTTCTATACAAGCTGTAACCTTAGTAGTATCAGACGTAATGTGTCCTTTCGTTTTTATATTAAACCTTATAAGGTTGTATTTATTCCTTTGAAGCCTCATAAGTTAAGGATTGAAAAGCAAAATCTACCAGTAAAGACCGATGATTGTAATGATTAATTTGTTTGTAAAAATTTCCATGGGGGTGTAAGCACAATACCTCCCAGAATCTTTTTATTTTGTTTCGTGGGGGACATTTCGGAAAAGATACTCTGTTTTCTGGCGGAATTATGTGGACATATTTACTTACTAAAACCCCTTCGGTGGTCACCTTCAGCATTTGAAGAAGTCACCGAATCTCCGATCAGAATATAACCGCGGCCTCTCTAACGCTATGCTGGAATAGCACGTCTCGGGGTCTGTTTTAGTCAGACCCTACCAGCCTCGTGAGTATTACTCCAATGACCGTAGACCACGTCCAACCATCGTCCTCCTCAGGTTAAATCACGGGATCTAATCGACCACGCCGTCTGCTTGTGGCGCATCCTGTTCAACAACAAACGAGGCTCTGACTACTTCCAACCCTCATTAGGCCAGCGGTTGTGGGAAATGGTAACAAATCATCCCACATGAACTCCTAGACTATGCTGGTTGTAGGGTCGCGGGAAGCCACCGGATGCGAACAGCGGAGGATCTATCGATGTGATCCTTGGGGGAGGCCAATGTCTAACAGTCGTCCGTTTATCGGCTGATGATTAAATTATTGAAATATTTCTATAAAGGTTTAGGCTTCTATTTGATTTACAATAGCGGTTTCTGTAAGAACAATAAAGTGTAAATATAACAGTTGATTTACGCAACTTGTGTGCACATATGTATCTGTACAAACATTTATCTACCCACATTAAAACTACGTTTAGAAAAACACAGACACTGTTATTGAAATAAGTATGATGGCAAGGTCAAATGAATGAACGTCTTCGTTTATTTTGCTGAGATGGAAAGCTTGTAACGTTCTGGAATACTGAGGTTTCAAAACGTAACACTTTTTCCTAAGTAACCATTATAGTAATACTATTAGTATATTTTTAGATGAGGTGTTTAAGCGTCCGGGACGTACACCTGATAATAAGTGCTGTTCATCGTTACACGAGACGTAAGACACTAGATACAGCGCCTTGTTAACGTGAACACAGTAAGGTTTGTCGGCTGCGGTGGTACATACCTAGACGGTCTCCGACAACAGCCCAACCACCAGTATCATCATCAGCGGATAGACGTCCACTGCTGAACACAGGCCTCCCCCAAAGATGTTCACATGTGATCGATCCTACGATTCTCGCCAGATCGCCGGTCCACCTTGAAACCACCGCCAGTATATGAATATATAAATAGCGTAAGAATTAGAAGTATGTTAAACTAAAACATACTAAATAAGCTGCACTGCTACTATATACGACTAAATCTTAGAGCTGATGTAACATCCGAAGTCTCAACGTAATACGATGTTTTGGTCCTTGAACATTAACTTCTGCCGAATTATAGAAATATTTGTATACTTGCTAAAGAAGATTCTAGTCGTATAATCAATTTAGTCTGGAAAGTATCATCTGTTTCCATTGTCCAAATATACTTCCTGTCGCCGAATTGAAACAGACGGGAAGTATGAACTAACACGTATACACACCGCACGAGATCCTAACGGTCGATACGGTCAACGTTCCAAATTCAAATACGGTTATGCCTCTTATTGAATTCGCTACTACAATCGATTATCATTACTGTCTTCCGAATTGAAGGGCGCTGTAGCTAGTAAAAATACTGGAGTAACGAGATTCAACATCGTCTCTTAATTGAATAAAAAAAATGTTTATCAGAAAACCGATAACACAAACGTATCCCCGTTTCTGGTTCGGAGGTTAAAAAGATCATCAAGCTCGATCCAGTTGACAACTGTTGTTAGTCTACTCAACTTTAGTCTGATAAGTAATTCGCTCTTCATCTTACCGCTCCGTTGGTATTGGTTAAAGGATCTACACTGAACTAAGTACCAAGTACACATTAGTAAGTGGTCGACCTTGGTTAGTTATCGCGAACGTATATGAATATAATAACTGATTATTATATCAAAGGTTACACAGGAAATACACGATATAGAATTTAATGTTTGTTATCTTTTTTTTATTTAATGGAGCGACGAGACGAACGCGACTTTTCACCTGATGGTAAGTGATACGTAGACCTATAACAACGTTGAGGCTAGTAGGATGTTATACACTGCACCATATTGCGCTTGTCGTCTTAAGACAAGATGTTGTCTTATTACCCCAGTAATTTCACTGGTTACAACTTATTACTTTCAAAACGGAACACATTAATGTTTGCACACTATTGTCGTGCGGCAGAAATAGAAGCTGCGGTGGTACCTACCTAAACGGTCTCCGATAACAAAGGACAGATCCAGTCTTTGAGACAAAGCCGACATTCCGCAGACGCACGTCCTCTCGGCCTGTAGATGAATTCTATTTCCTCATCTTAAGTAGGTCTGTCGAGTCGTGAGCGAATAGGATGGTGGACCCTCATCGACTTCTATACGATTTTGAGGAGGTTGATGCTTTGTCGTGGTCTTCAGACATTGTGATAGTACTTGCAGGCGCTGGGGACTACATAAATAAACAGATCCCAAAATAGCGTTAGGGAGGTCATATTCCTAACGTAGATACATCAATCTTTCTAAATTCTGAGGACGACCATGGAGAGGGTTTTAATGAATAAAAATCCTCAACTTCCTCTCTGGACATAGGGTATCGTTTGGAAGATTCCCTTTCCTTCTCAAGATTAAAAGTGTCTACAGATGTTGCGGTTGTGATGTTCAAAACCTTGCTAAACATTATCCGTCACTAGATATGTCGAATGCAAAGCTATATAGACGATCGTTACCAGGTAATATAATGAAGATAAAATCTTTCAGGTGGACGGCAAAACCATAAAGGCGCAGATCTGGGACACCGCGGGGCAGGAGCGGTACCGCGCGATCACGTCGGCGTACTACCGCGGCGCGGTGGGCGCGCTGCTCGTGTACGACATCGCGAAGCACCTGTCCTACGAGAACGTGGAGCGGTGGCTGCGCGAGCTGCGCGACCACGCCGACCAGAACATACTCATCATGCTGGTCGGCAACAAGAGCGACCTCAGGCATCTACGGTCAGTGTGGTTTTTATTTATTCACTCTACAATAATTCTATTATTACCGCAACTCTGCTATTTCTGCCGCCAACAGTATTGTGCAAACATTACTGTGTGATAGGCTAATTACACATTGATTAAAGGTAATTCCATCCGCAGATCCATCCCAACAGAGGAAGCGAAGGCGTTCGCGGAAAGAAACGGTCTTAGTTTTATTGAAACGTCGGCTTTGGACTCCACCAACGTGGAGCCGGCGTTCCAGAACATATTAACTGGTGAGTAACATCCCGCCATATTCATCACTTATTTCCAAGTATTCTATAGATTCATAACAAATGGTAAACGCCGACATTAAAAGTATTTACTAATAATTTTTTTATGGACACTATATCACTCTTAGATTTAAGGTGATTTCAAAAATACTTACCCACCTAGAGAACAATCTTGAAACACTCCGAGTGGAGAATAAGAGACCATCTAAGTAGGTACCACCACAGCCCATATATCTGCTGTAAAACAGTAAGGTGCAAGCATTACGGTTTGAAAAGCGTTATGGCTAGTGTAATTACTGGGGTAACGAGACCTTTTTTTTTTTTTTTTTTTTTATATCGGTGGTGGGAATGCTGTTACCGCATACCCAACGTCCTTTTCAAGGGGGGGGACGCCGGGTTATGTGGGGCTCGGGGCCACTGAGATTTTGTGCGTGACCCCCATACCCACTAAAACCACCACCGCTTGTCCCGCCATACGCATACTGGAGACGCCCGGGTTTCAGTCAAGCAACTCTCCGGGCGCCTCCGCGTATAAAAGTCCTCCTGGTGGGTGCCCGCGGAGAGCAAAGGCAGCCACCTGCCGTCCCGTACCGGCCCCTCGCGGGACCGGCACGTTGGGGCCCCCCGACCCCACAGACGACCGCGCGCGCCCACGACGGAGCGCATGCCCGGCCGCCGCCCTCCCGTGAAGGAATTGGGCGGCGGCCTCCTCTCTCCAGCCTCCCCCTCCCACTTCGACGAGGGAGGGGGGACAAAAACCAAGACCCCGGGGGACGCACCCCCAGGGGAAATACGACAAAAGGCCCAAAAGGCCACGCCTAACGGCCCGAAGGCCCCCTCACACCGTGCCCGGCTAGGGGCCCGTCGCTCACGGCGGGAGGAAGCGGACGGCGTGGTTCTGCCGCCGCGCTCTCCCGCCGGCCCGCCGCCGCCTGCAAGGTGCGGCAGCGGCGTCGGCCTCCCTCGTGCGCTCGGCGGCCTCCTTCGCATCACTGCGCCGCAGAAGGAGGCCACCGCCTTCCAAAACCTCTCGCTGCTCAACATACGATCGATTACAGTCGGCAGCGAGAGGTCACTGCCGACTTGCACGACGAGGGAGTGGCGTTGCGGCCCCCATGCCGGGCACTCCGCTAGAGTGTGGGTGCGCCGTGTCAATCGGCGCACCACACTCGACGCATTCTTGCGTCATCTCTCTACGAGCCACCTGGTGCAGGTACTTGCCGAAACATCCATGGCCTGTCAGCACCTGCACCAGGTGGAACGTCAAGGCCCCGTACCGCCGGCTCATCCACCGGGACAGGTGGGGCAACGAGACTTAACATCTCTTATCTTAACATGACTTAACTCAGCACATGTCTCAAGACGATGTGCACAATGTGATGTAGTTTATAACATCCTTACTATCGTTACATTGTTATAGGTAAGCGTATCACTTACCATCAGGTGGAAAGTCCTGCTCGTCTCGTCGCTTCGTTGAAAAAAAATTAACTCTGCAACATATTGTGGTCATTGTCTTGAGACTAAGCTGTTTTAAGCCTTGTTCCTCTAGTTATTTCATTAGCTACAGCGCCCTTCAAACTTAAACAAACTAATATTTGCAGACTCTGACAGTCTCCAGCAACGTAGATTACGATGGGCGATGGAATAAACAATAGTGAATGTTTATGGTGTTATTGTTTTACAGAAATCTACAGGATCGTGTCCCAGAAGCAGATGCGCGAGCCGCCCGAGGGCGACGTGATCCGGCCGGACGCGGAGCCCGCGGACGTGCGGCCCGCCGCCGACTCCGTGCGCAAGCAGTGCTGCCAGTAGACGTACGTACGCACGTACGCACGCCGCACGCACTTACACACGCACACGCGTACTCACACCCATACGCACACACGTACTCACACCCATACGCACACACGTACGTACACGTACAGGCGCACACGTAAACACGTTCGCGTAAGCGCACGCGTCGAACCGCTTCATAAAAGGTTTACGCTTTTAATTAAACACAAGCAGGTGAGGTTGGCTTGGATCCCCTGAGTTGTAGTGCGGGAACCCGTTACACCCCGCCACGAAGTACCTGTTGCTCTTTAAATATCGTCAACAGTGTGCAGAATGACTGTCTTGTGGTGTCTATACTAGAGGTAGGTCTCTGTTGTAATAATAGACAGTACAGTACAAACATTACTGCATACCAGTTTGAACAGTACTGTAGGTAGTAAAATAACTGTAATATCGAGACTTAAGACCTTATGTCTCAAGTGTACAATTGGTGTGCTTGGTGTTTGTTCTAATTTGACTGATAATGTGATCCCCAACTGGTAGTGTAATACCATTACTATCTCGCGAATATTTGTTATCGCTGTTTCCTATTAAAATTTGTGATTCATTAAACCTAATGTGATGATTAGGTTTACATAAAACTTGGTCGCAGATGATAAAATCTGTAAAATTCAGTTTATGCTTGTCAAAAGTTGAGGCTTGTGAAGGCCGGGGTATTCTGGGTGGGCGCGCTCCACCAATCCATGTACTCACTGATCAAAGAAAAGAATATGTAGCATTCATGTTAATACACCATTTGTTGTTGTAATTTCCTTATTAGCTTTTTAATTACTAGTTTAAATATTAGAAACTCATATCAGTAATTCTAGAAGGCTCCAGGATGAAAGATGGGTTGAGATGGGATAGTTGGATGGGCTATGTTGATACCACTGCAGCATATAGTTCTGCCTGCGAGTAATGTCGTGAATAACTGACCGTGTTCCGGTTTGAAGAGTGCTGTAGCTAGTAAAATTACTTAGGCGACGCGACTTAACACCTTGTCTCGATAGCACTTAGCATGTGATGTAATGTGTATCTTCTTAGCAAGGGCTTCATTGTTATGGGTACTTACTTAAGGGGAAGTTTATTCAATAGTATACTTCCTGTTTGACTAATAAAAAGAATAGTTATTTACCCTTTAAAATGCTCTTGTTACAGAAAGTCCAGTTAAAGTTTGGAGCCGAAGAGAGAGAAAGGAATACTAAACACAAGATATGAATCATTCCCAGACAGCGGTCTATTCTTTTACGGCAGTGTTGCCAGTTGATACCCGTCGTTCGCGCGCGCGCCGCCAAGCCACTCGGGTACGGCGCGAGTGTGGCAACACACGCCGCGAAGGATACCCGTCAACTGGCAACACCGAACTCAACGCAAGAGTGGCTCATGTAGATAGCTTTGTGTAATTATTGATATCTAGTATCGGAACGAATAAAGTTAATAACTATAATAACTATTGTAATGCGATTGTGAGGCGATTTGTTAACACGACGCAGTGTGAACAGCGAGCTGATACTTGGGATGCACTCCTTCATACGAAACTTTCCTTTTGGCGCTTTAAAAAAAAAAAAAACTACACTAAGGTGTAACCTGTTCACGTTTGTTTTATTTAAATGCTATTTTGTTTCTATATATAGTATATAGATAATTCATATTATATTTATTTTGTAGAATAAAAATTGACGGCTCCACAGCCACCACCACCACCACCACCAGCAGCAGCACCACTCCACGTGGTGACTCCCACAGAGTATTGTATGCGAGAGATGGTCATGCAGCACACAAATTGTCGCTTTGGGAACACGTCTCGGTTCGTTTTGTATAACACTAGCCGGTAGTTTTACTAAGAATTAGCTTTTTTTAAATGATCGTTTTTTTTTTCTTTCTTTACGCATATGTGCCTTCCGTGAGGGACGTTAACGGCTTACGTTGTTTCCTGTTGCGCGCTCACCCGCCTCCCCTCGCAGCGCTCCGGCACCCCGTTTAGTATTGTTCAAGTTTCTAACGGGGGTGGCGGATGTTTCAATATATTCTGTTGACAGCGGAGGTCGCCGAGTGTTTTTTAATCTGTCGGGCGTAGTGGATGTCGCTTGCTTCGTGTATGGGGAGGATAAGGGCGTTTGCGCACTGGGCGTTTGTCCGCCAACAGCCGCGGGGCGAGCGCGGCTTCTCCGGCGACGGTGAGACGCGGTGTTCGTTGTATAAGAAATATGTTATTTGTATTATGGTCTTACATACGCATGGTTATTTTTTTAGTGCCTACTGTAATTACTTTATTAAAGACAAAGATAATAAAAAAAATTATGTAAATTTGCTGGCGTTTTATTTATGTTGTGGATGGGAATATCTAAGGCATGAGATCGGTCCGATTGTACCGATGAAAGACTACAGTGATCTAGATTTTATATAGTCATAAGAAACCCGTTGTGTAGGAACGGATGGAGGCAGACATTTCGCTGCGGACGGCAACCTTAACGATAAGCACGATTCTCGGAGATGCGGTAACGACACTAGAAACATTTACAATCAGGCACATGATAGATTTTAGAATAGTACATCGTGATACAGAGATGTAATAAGGTAGGTGCACATAAACAGAGGAGAGAATTTTTTTTTCAACAATCAGTTTACGTACTTGGGGTATAAGGGGTCTCGCACAACTACTCGCTGGATCATAGCCAACCTCGCTTGCTCGTGGTTTACCCTGTTACAGGGCCGGCGAGTGCCAGTCGGAGTTCCGATGCTCCGTCTGCGCCGACTCTGGTCGGAAGTCCAACCACTTGATGGGGGGGAGAACTTGTCTCCCCCCCAGGGTCAAGGGAAAGGCTGCGGCCGGGACACCTTCCCGCGTCGCGGAGAAGAATAGGGCGCCTGCAGGAGGTGAGAACATGGTCATCAATTAATTGATGGCCCACATCTCACTCCTGCAGGCGAATCTCAACCACTCCGCCAGCGCTCAGGACTTGTTCCTGCAGTCGTTGGCGGAGTGGGGATGCCACATTGGCGTGGCATCAGAGCCGTACAGGATTCCCGCCCAATCATCCTGGGTTGGGGACCTGGGCGGCACGGTGGCGGTGCTGGCGAGAGCGGGCGCCTGCCCCCTCTTCAAGTCACTAGAGAGGGGGCACGGCTACGCGGCGGCAGGTTGGGGGAGGTACGCTGTCATCGGGGTGTACTTCTCCCCCAACCGATCCCTGGCAGAGTTCGAGGTGTTTCTCGACTCTGTCAGGGCCGCCGCGGGCAGGTTGTCACCGAGGGAGATCTTGGTCCTCGGCGACTTCAACGCCAAGTCTCGCTCTTGGGGCGGCACCGCCACCGACGCGAGAGGGAGAGCAGTTGAGGCATGGGCACTGCTCTCCGGTCTGAGCCTCCTCAACGAGGGAAACGCGCTCACGTGCGTGCGAGGGTCGG
The DNA here is from genome assembly GCA_033220335.2 of Troides aeacus. Taxonomy (NCBI): domain Eukaryota; kingdom Metazoa; phylum Arthropoda; class Insecta; order Lepidoptera; family Papilionidae; genus Troides; species Troides aeacus. Next base: position 11,211,929 of record CM067280.1, read on the forward strand.
GGGGGTCCATCGTGGACCTCTCCTTTGCCTCACCGGCGCTCGCGCGCCGTGTGGCAAACTGGCGGGTGGAAGAGGAGGTGGAGACCTTATCGGATCACCGATATATCAGGTTCGAGGTCTCCCCTCCTCAGGGGCGCGGCACAACATCATCGCGCCCCGGGTTCCACTTCCCTCGTTGGGTCCTCGGCAAGTTCGACAAGGAGCTCGCCGAGGAGGCGGCGCTGTTCCAGAGATGGAACATGCCCCGAGGCTCAGACGACGTCGGCGTCGACGAGCTGGAAGGTCGCATCCACAGCGCTCTTCAGGAGGTGTGCGATGCGGCCATGCCTAGGATGCGGCGACGTCCTGCGGACCGCCGCCAGCTGTACTGGTGGTCGGAGGAGCTCTCCGGCCTCCGGGCGGCGGCCCAGGCTCGTCGCCGGGCACTGCAGCGTTGTCGGCGTCGGCGCACGCAGGTGACGGGGGAGGAGGAGCGGCTGCAGGTTCAGTATGCCGAAGCCCGCAAGACCCTGCGGCTCGCCATAGTCCGGGCGAAGACCCTTGCCTGGGAGGAACTACTGGCAGGGGTCGACAGGGATCCATGGGGGCGCCCGTTCAAGACGGCACGGAAGAAGCTCTGTGCCGCAGGCGCCCCCTTAACGGAGGCCCTGGACCCGGACTTCCTCCAAGGGGTGGTGGACCGGTTGTTCCCGGGGGCTGACGCGTCATTCCAGCCCCCGGTTATGTCCGCCCCCGCGGCGGCCACAGAGGAGGGCCCTCCTCTGACGGAAGAGGAGCTGGACGTGGCCCTGGGTCGTCTCCGGGGTCGACGTACGGCTCCGGGGCCTGACGGGGTCCCATCGAGGGCCCTCTGGGTGGCCGCGAGTCACCTGCGCGAGGAGCTCCGGGGACTGTACGACGCCTGCATTCGGCACGTGCAGTTCCCGGAGCGCTGGAAGACGGGCAGGCTTTGCCTGCTGCGGAAGGGGGACCGTCACCCCGACTCCCCTTCCGCGTACAGACCGATCGTCCTTCTGGACGAGGCGGGTAAGGTCTTCGAGAAGATCTTGGCCGGCCGTCTCGTTCGGCACCTCGCCGAGGTGGGACCGGGCCTCCATGAGGCCCAGTACGGATTTCGGGCAGGGCGATCCACGTTGGACGCCCTGCTCGACCTGAAGGGCCTCTGTCTGGAGGCCTTCGGTGACGGCGAGGTGGTCCTGGGGGTGTCCTTAGATATCGAGAACGCCTTCAACAGCCTGCCATTCGCGACGATCAGGGGGGCGCTGGAGTTTTTCCGGCTCCCCCCCTACATGGTCGGGCTGTTGGGGGCGTACCTCAAGGACAGGACGATCGTCTGGGTTGATGGCAGCGGCGAATTACATCGGCGGCGCGTGGAGAGCGGGGTTCCACAGGGGTCGGTCTTGGGCCCCTTGCTGTGGAACCTCGCGTACGACTGGCTGCTGCGGCAGCCGGTCCTCCCCGGGACGAGGGTACTATGCTACGCGGACGACACCCTCGTCTCGGCCCGGGGGAGGAGTTACGACGAGGCTGCTCGTCTGGCCGCCACTAGCACGTCGCTGGTGGTGGACCGGATCGAGCAGCTGGGTCTGAGGGTCTCCGTCACGAAGACGGAGGCCCTCCTCTTCCACGGACCCCGCAGGGGTCCACCCCGGGGCGCGATCATCCCCGTCCGGGGCGAGAGGGTCCCAGTGCGGGGAGCCCTCAAGTATTTAGGGCTCACTCTGGACGGGCGATGGAGCTTCGGGGAGCACTTCGAACGGCTTCTCCCGAAGCTCACCGCCACCGCCGCTGCGCTGGGCAGATTGCTGCCCAATGTCGGGGGGCCGGGTCATTTGTGTCGGCGCCTATACTCTGGCATCCTGCGGAGTATGGCACTGTACGGAGCGCCCGTATGGGTGGATAGGTGCGAGACCGCCAGGAACGGGCCCGTGTTGAAGAGGGCCCAACGTATCCTGGCGAACCGAGCCTGTCGGGCGTACCGTACGGTGTCCTGGACGGCGGGTACGCTTCTCGCGGGCGATGCGCCTTGGCATCTACAGGCGCAGTCGCTCGCGGAAGTGTACCTCTTCCTGCGGGATGCCGGAGAGCGTCGGCCGGACCCGGCCACGGTCCGCCGGATCAGGCGCGTTGCCCATGACGCCCTGATCCGGCGGTGGGAGACGGAGTTAGGTAACCCTGCCGCCGGCCGGGACACGGTGGAGGCCATCAGGCCCCACCTGTCCCGGTGGATGAGCCGGCGGTACGGGGCCTTGACGTTCCACCTGGTGCAGGTGCTGACAGGCCATGGATGTTTCGGCAAGTACCTGCACCAGGTGGCTCGTAGAGAGATGACGCAGGAATGCGTCGAGTGTGGTGCGCCGATTGACACGGCGCACCACACTCTGGCGGAGTGCCCGGCATGGGGGCCGCAACGCCACGCCCTCGTCGCGCAAGTCGGCAGTGACCTCTCGCTGCCGACTGTAATCGATCGTATGTTGAGCAGCGAGAGGTCTTGTAGGGCGGTAGCCTCCTTCTGCGGCGCAGTGATGCGTCAGAAGGAGGCCGCCGAGCGCACGAGGGAGGCCGACGCCGCTGCCGCACCTTGCAGGCGGCGGCGGGCCGGCGGGAGAGCGCGGCGGCAGAACCACGCCGTCCGCTTCCTCCCGCCGTGAGCGATGGGCCCCTAGCCGGGCACGGTGTGATGGGGCGTTCGGGCCGTTGGGCGTGGCCCTTTGGGCCTTTTGTCGTGTTTCCCCTGGGGGTGCGTCCCCCGGGGGAGTCTTGGTTTTTGTCCCCCCCCTCCCACTTCGACGAGGGGGGGAGTCTGGAGGGAGGAGGCCGCCGCCCAATTCCTTCACGGGAGGGCGGCGGCCGAGCATGCGCTCCGTCGTGGGCGCGCGCGGTCGTCTGTGGGGTCGGGGGGCCCCAACGTGCCGGTCCCGCGAGGGGCCGGTACGGGACGGCAGGTGGGTGCCTTTGCTCCCCGCGGGTACCCACCAAGAGGAGTTTTATACGCGGAGGCGCCCGGAGAGTTGCTTGGCTGAAACCCGGGCGTCTCCAGTATGCGTGTGGCGGGACAAGCGGTGGTGGTTTTAGTGGGTATTGGGGTCACGCACAACATCTCAGTGGCCCCGAGCCCCACATAACCCGGCGTCCCCCCCCTGGAAAGGGAGCTGGGTATGCGTTACCAGCATTTCCACCACCGATATCAAAAAAAAAAAAAAATGGTTTACCCTGTTAATCAACGAATGAGGCTCTGGCTCCCATCAACCCGCATTGGGACAGCGTGGTGGGAAATGGCCCAAATTCCCCCATATGAACACCAAACGACAGCCCCTGATGCTCGGTCGTACCGAAGATCATACTGACTGTGATAATCGATCGATACGGGAATTCTTGGGGGAGGCTTATGTTCAGCAGTGGACGATTAACGGCTGATGACGAATTTACGTCCCTAATGTTGGGGCACAAGCTTACCTTATGAGGGCGAATAGGCAAAATTATATAATATATATATATATATATATATATAATATATATAATATATATATATATATAATATATATATATATATACTAGCTATTTCCTACCCGTTTTACTGACTTGGGGAGAATTGGGAAGTTTGTTAGAAATATTCCTTGAGAGCAACCGCAAATGACTTTCTGTAGCAACCGCATAAATAATATCAAGTGAAAATGTTTATAAAAATTTATTAGAAATAAAATAATGAAGTATCTATGAAATTCAAAAAATAAACCTCCTACAAATAATCATTTCCCCCGTCTTTATATTCACTTGTTTTCACGTGATTGGTGAACAAAGGAAACTAATTTTAATTATATATAAAAGATAGAATTGATATACCAATAAGATATACATAAATTAAGTATGTATTCTTTTACAAGAAAAAAAAAATCTAATTCACACGCGGTTAAAATTGAACTTTTTATTATGGTTAATTTGTAATGTATGAGATTACATGGGAGGTGGAACAGATAACAATTGACCGACAATTTTTTTATCGACGGAAGTATGAAAGAACCTAATAAAAAGATGGAATACTGAAAATAATATCAATAAAGATTGAAATTTGCTCCATTTCATGTAAAAATATATTTTTTTCAAGATGCGGTTTCATTTGTCCGCGTGAGGCGATAGTGGGCGGACTGCGGACCATAATGAACCAAACATGATATGAAGAATAGGAATTTTTTTTAGATATGCTCTTTATCCCATTCTCTCATAGCCTTAACCCTTTTAAAAAAATTACAATTGTTTCTTTTTCGTTTCATATTGATCGTAATATTAGGGGGACCGGAAAGTAATGTCGTTTTCTTACGCTAAATACAAACGCATACATTTTTAACGAGTCTTTATTTTTAATCAATGATGTATTCCCCATCATTGTCAATAACCTTTTGCCATCTAGTGAGTAAATTTTCAATCCCTGATCGATAAAAATTAATTGGTTTTTCGGCAAAATATCTAGAGATGGCATTTTGGATATCATCCAAATTTGCAAATGTTTTGCCACTTAAAAAGTGTTGCAGCGCTCGGAATAAGTGGAAATCCGATGGTGCAACATCGGGCGAATATGGTGGATGAGGCAGCACCTCCCACCCCAATTCATTAATTTTTTTTAGAGTTCGCCTTGCGCAGTGCGGTCTTGCATTGTCATGTTGGAGAATGACGCCTTTTCGGTTGACAATCGCTGGCCACTTTTCAATTAAAGATTGATTGACTCGCTGCAATTGTTCGCTGTAGAGGTCTGCAGTAACAGTTTCTCCAGGTTTCAGTAATTCAAAATGAACAATGCCGCGAATACTCCACCAAACACACAAAAGCGCTTTTTTGGGGTGTAAACCTGGCTTAGCAGTACTCCGAGGGATTTCGTTTGGAGAGAGCCACTGCCTTTTGCGTTTTGGGTTATCATACAGGACCCATTTCTCATCTCCTGTGATCAAGCGATCAAAAAACGCTTCTGTGTTGTGTCGTTGAAGCAATAAGTTGCATGTGATTGATCGGTTAGCCTTATTCTGTTCGGACAGATTATGCGGGACCCAAACACCTGCTCTGCTTACTTTTCCAATCTGCTTCAAATGTTCTTGGATGGTCGACCAAGGTTTGTTGAGACTGTTTGACAATTCCTCGATCGTCTGACACGGATTTGCTTCCACTTCCGCCCTTAACACGTCGTTGTCTAACGCTGATGGTCTTCCTGATCGATACGAGTCGGAAAGATCAAAATTACCCGATTTGAACTTGGAAAACCACCTTTGGCATTTACGAATGTCCAGTGCATTTGGATAAACATCGCAAATGTTTTTGGTAGCAACTGTTGCGTTATTTCCCTTGCGAAACTCAAAGAGCATGCAATGCCGGATGTGTACCTCTTCTGGTATTTGGCTGGCCATTTTACCCAAAATTACAAAAAAAAATTGTAATTCAATTGTCTATAAGTAAAGAAATCACTATAACCTCACAATGTCTTTGGTACGCCTCTGAACAAAACAATGAGCTGACAAATGACAATCAAGTATTGGCATGCGCAGAAACGACATTACTTTCCGGTACACCTATTACTAACGTGTAATTTGTACTACAGCTTATCAAAGGGGAACTTTAAATTTGTGAATACTGCTTTTTCTATTACAAAGGTTATTAAAAAGTTAAAAACTGAAGACTTTTATGTTTCATAGAATATCATTGGTTACTGCCTTTTTTCTAATTTAACGAAGCAACGAAACGAAAGGAATGTTCGCCTGACGGTAAGTAATACAGGGTGTCTGGTGGCAGATTTATGTTTTCAAATTTAAATAAAAAATATGTTTGACATATAATTTTACTAAAAGTACTAAAAGATAGAGTACCAATGCGGATTTAATTTTTTAAAGATAATGTCATCCAAATGTCTTCCATCCTGTTGCACACACACACACTGTTCGAAACGGAGCCTCGTATTCCGTGCCACACGCTGCAGTAAACTTGGTTCAATTGCGCTGATTTCTCGCCGAATATTTTCTTTTAAGTCCACAACAGTTCGCGGATTGTTGGCGTAAACTCTCTCTTTGAGGTAGCCCCACAAAAAAAAATCCATTGGAGTTAGGTCGGGTGACCTCGGTGGCCACGGGATGTCCCCAAAGCGACTAATCAGTTTTTGAGGGGGATTTTCTCGCAACAAATCCATCGAAGCTCTGGCCGTGTGTGCGGTCGCACCATCCTGTTGAAACCACGTGTGTGATGAGAATGATGAATGAGCTCGCAGGTTCGGCAGAAAGAAATTCGAAATCATGAGCCGATAATTCTCACCATTGACATTCGTCGCTTGGCCCCGTGCATTTTCAAAAAAAAATGGTCCGATTATCCCATTCGTGGATAAAGCGCAACAAACAGGTTACCCTTGGGCAATGTAATGGTTTTTGTGCTTCAGTCGAGGATTGCGAGTTCTTAGAGCCCAGTAACGGCAATTTTGCTTGTTTAAGAGTCCGTTTAAATGAAAATGAGCCTCGTCGCTCCAAAAAATGGAATTCACAGTGCGAACACGCTCCAACATGGTTTCACAAAAAAATTTGCATGACGCAAAGTCATTTTTTTCAATTCTTGAATTATTTGAATTTTAAAAGGATGAAACTTCATATCTTTTTTCAAAATTTCATGCACAATTGCTCTTAGAAGTCCCAGTGAAGCTGCTCTTTTCCGTATCGAAAGTCGTGCATTTTCACGTAAACTGCGTTCAACCAGTTCAATGTTTTCGGGGGTTCTTGACGATCGACTAGGTCCTGGCCGTGGTGTGTTCATAGCCGAAGCAGTTGCGCGGAACCTCTCCACCCACGAACGAATTAAATTCACACTCGGCCCATCGCCTATCCGTCGAATATAGAAATGTGAACAAAAGTGTCGGCGAGCGAGTACGTAAGAATCGTTACTCTTGAAAAATGCTTCAATAGCGAACGCGCGATGCTCACCCGACCACTGCGACATCGTGACTAAGAAATCCGCACGATCGATGATTCTAATGACACCACCTTCCCCCGCACTGTTTATAACTTATATGAGATATTCGTTTTTTAAAATATAAATCTGCCGCCAGACACCCTTTATATCCACTCATCACAACGTGGTACTAGTCATGTCTACACTGCACCATATTGCGTACGTCGCCTTGAGAGATAGTATGATAAGTCTTGTTAAACCAGTAATTTCATTACTCCTTTCAAGACAGAACATGGTAATGTTTGTACAGCCTCAGGCCGTGGATCCGGGTCCACGAGCCCAGTGTCAGATGAGCTGTAAGAGCCGCTGTGGCTTGCAGCCCGATCTACATCAAGAATATAGTTTGTACAGTACTGTTTGGCGATAGAAATATTAGGGGGACCAGAAAGTAATGTCGTTTCTGCGCATGCCAATACTTGATTGTCATTTGTCAGCTCATTGTTTTGTTCAGAGGCGTACCAAAGACATTGTGAGGTTATAGTGATTTCTTTACTTATAGACAATTGAATTACAATTTTTTTTTGTAATTTTGGGTAAAATGGCCAGCCAAATACCAGAAGAGGTACACATCCGGCATTGCATGCTCTTTGAGTTTCGCAAGGGAAATAACGCAACAGTTGCTACCAAAAACATTTGCGATGTTTATCCAAATGCACTGGACATTCGTAAATGCCAAAGGTGGTTTTCCAAGTTCAAATCGGGTAATTTTGATCTTTCCGACTCGTATCGATCAGGAAGACCATCAGCGTTAGACAACGACGTGTTAAGGGCGGAAGTGGAAGCAAATCCGTGTCAGACGATCGAGGAATTGTCAAAAGGTCTCAACAAACCTTGGTCGACCATCCAAGAACATTTGAAGCAGATTGGAAAAGTAAGCAGAGCAGGTGTTTGGGTCCCGCATAATCTGTCCGAACAGAATAAGGCTAACCGATCAATCACATGCAACTTATTGCTTCAACGACACAACACAGAAGCGTTTTTTGATCGCTTGATCACATGAGATGAGAAATGGGTCCTGTATGATAACCCAAAACGCAAAAGACAGTGGCTCTCTCCAAATGAAATCCCTCGGAGTACTGCTAAGCCAGGTTTACACCCCAAAAAAGCGCTTTTGTGTGTTTGGTGGAGTATTCGCGGCATTGTTCATTTTGAATTACTGAAACCTGGAGAAACTGTTACTGCAGACCTCTACAGCGAACAATTGCAGCGAGTCAATCAATCTTTAATTGAAAAGTGGCCAGCGATTGTCAACCGAAAAGGCGTCATTCTCCAACATGACAATGCAAGACCGCACTGCGCAAGGCGAACTCTAGAAAAAATTAATGAATTGGGGTGGGAGGTGCTGCCTCATCCACCATATTCGCCCGATGTTGCACCATCGGATTTCCACTTATTCCGAGCGCTGCAACACTTTTTAAGTGGCAAAACATTTGCAAATTTGGATGATATCCAAAATGCCATCTCTAGATATTTTGCCGAAAAACCAATTAATTTTTATCGATCAGGGATTGAAAATTTACTCACTAGATGGCAAAAGGTTATTGACAATGATGGGGAATACATCATTGATTAAAAATAAAGACTCGTTAAAAATGTATGTGTTTGTATTTAGCATAAGAAAACGACATTACTTTTCGGTCCACCTATTAGAAGCTGCGAACCTACCACCAGTACCTCGTTGTGAAATTAAGAAGTATTTGGATGATTTTCAGATATATTTGACTATGAGTTTATTTTTGATTATTAATATTTAGTCTGTCACTCATAACATCTTTATAGCAAATTATCTATCCAATCCAATCCAATCCAATCAGCCAGAAGACGTCCACTGCTGGACAAAGGCCAAATGGCAAATTATCTAGGACAGCCTAAATTTTATTTTCAATAAAAATATCTATTTATAGTCTAAATTTCGATGTATTTTCATTAAATAATATTATAATAAAACATGACTGAGCTGCATCCACACTATGGTTACTGAGACATTTGGAGCTGAATCATGTTTTCGCTCTCCATGCCGTAGGAAGCCGAGTTGTAGTTGGCGACGGTACCCAAGATCAAATCCGTAGTTGGACGAAGGAACAGTTTCCTCTCTTAGCTCTAATGAACAGACGTGCAAAAAAGGTATATTTTTTTGTTTGTAATATTTTAAATTTTTTTAGTATTTTTATTCGTTGAGATTTTGATTGTATCTTTTATTTAAATTCGCACGTTTAATTACAGTGATTACTCTTTATAATGCTACCGCGTCATCGATGACTCCTCAGTTTCCATTCAGAAATTTCGCAAGCGGTTGCAACGGTAAGAAAGTTTTAAAATAATTGAATTTTAATTAAATTTTTGAATTAGTATAAATTTATCATTATTACATTTTTCGGACACCTTTAAAGAGGATTCCTTCATGAGTTTCTAAGGTTGAACCTGGAGGGCAAAATTCCTCGAAAATGTGCATCCGGTATGTAAGAAATATTTTGACAACAACATGAGTCGACCGGGGTTAAATACCGTCTGTTAATAAGAATAGCTGATGATCGAATTGGTTGTCTCAATCTGATCGCTAAACATCAGTTTCAAGAGAGTACCTAATGATGATCATATCTAAACAGCCATCCGATTGTTGCTTAACGCGGAGGACCCACTTAAAGTTGCATGCCCATTGAGTTAGCCACAATATGGCTCTAGATTTAGAACATGGGAATGTTGTAAATCTGCTGCCATAATTGCTGTATCAGAAGTCGACATAATGGCAGGAGTACATAGAGCGATAAGTGATAAGGGAGCGGTGCGGCGTAGTTGAACCAGTAGTGACAAAGATAGAGAAAGGGATGGGATGTTCGGCCATGTAGAAAGAATGGATGAAAGGAGATTAACGAAAGAAGTATACAAGGTACAAATGCTTAGACAAATCGGTGCAGCTCGACCTAGGCGGACATATTCCGATCAAATAGAAGATGTCCTAAACAAAGGCCGGGTCAAGAGTATTCGCAACAAACGACAATGCACGATGCCGCTCATGAAAGTGGAGGAAGCGAGAGAGGTGTGCCGGGATCGTTGCAAGTGGAGAGAGGTGGTCTCTGCCTACCCCGCTGGGAACGGGGCGTGAAATATATGTATGTATATGAAACGGGCTAGTCATTTACCACAGTTATTATACTTACTCTGGCGCAGCGACCCTGGCGTAGCGATCCAAAATGAGTTTTCATCTCCGACACAAGAGGGCGCCAGCATTATCTGTCTCAGCACTTCCTCTTGCCAGTCCACTGCTTGAATCTCGCGTAGGTCGTGCTCTACAGCATTCTTCCAGCGATATCTTGTCCGGCCGGTCGGCGTCCAATTCTGGTTCCTAGTTAAGCTTTTTTTGATGCTACGATCGTCTCCCATGCAGCCAAATCTGTGAGCTTTGGCTTCCTCTATGATGTTCGGTTTTCCAACCAGCATCTCGAATTTAATATTGCGTATACCGACCTCACTCTGAGTCGGGCCGAAGTTCCTTCACATGATTTTCCTCTCGGCAACCAGAAGCCGCTCTTCTTCTTTAAGCGTTAGCGTCCAGGTCTCGCAACAGTTTTTATATATTATTAAAATTTATTATTAAAACGGTGTATGAACAGCCGCTATAGAACAACATTAAATAATTAAGCATTGTCGTGGGCTCTGACTTAAGCACCACTTAAAAATATTCACGACTCTCAACATAGTTTAAGAACTAGCACACGCTAGTCTCAAACCATTCGTATCGCTAATATTGATGAATTACTTCCGCGGCGCAGTGAGTAACAGCATCCCTAGTAACAGAAGTACGATACCAAGTCGTGGTTTGGTTGCTGACAGTTTCTTATAACGCCTTCCCCGCTACCGCTTAAAATTGTCACCATAACAGCATCGTTGTGTTCCGACTGTCAACGTAAGAAAGCTAGGTCATTATTTTCACATAATATCTTCATCACCCTTCATTGTAACATCATATGAATTTGAAATCAAATGTTAGCAAAACATAGTACATATATATTATACATACATACATATATATCACGCTCATTCCCAGTGGGGTAGACAGAGACCAGCTCTCTCCACTTGCTACGATCCTGGCACACCTCTCTCGCTTACTCCACTTTCATGAGCGTCTTCATGCATGCTCCTCGGTTGCGAGTACCCTTGACCCGGCCTTTCTTTAGGATATCTTCGATTTGATCATAATATGTCCGCCTAGGTCGACCTGCACCGATTTTTCCAATCATTCTTACCTTGTACGTCTTTCGTTAATCTTCTTTCATCCATTATTTCAACATGGCCGAACCAAAACAGCAGTTCAGCAAAACATAGATAACGATAGATATTTTTAGATAAGCGGTTTCACAGTCATCATCGTGACTTTAATATCCTCAAATTGTAACACTCATGATAAGGTTCGTATGTGTTATGCCTGTAAGATATAATACATTATATAATGATGTCATTATTAGAATATACAGGCTCGCCCCCTGTTACATGGAACCTTTTTTTTTTTTTTTTATATCGGTGGTGGAGATGCTGTTACCGCATACCCAGCGTCCTTTTCAGGGGGGAGACGCCGGGTTATGTGGGGCTCGGGGCCACTGAGATGTTGTGCGTGACCCCCATACCCACTAAAACCACCAACGCTTGTCCCGCCATACGCATACTGGAGACGCCCGGGTTACAGTCAAGCAACTCTCCGGGCGCCTGCGCGTATAAAACTCCTCCTGGTGGGTGCCCGCGGGGAGCAAAGGCACCCACCTGCCGTCCCGTACCGGCCCCTCGCGGGACCGGCACGTTGGGGCCCCCCGACCCCACAGACGACCGCGCACGCCCAAGACAGAGCGCACGCCCGGCCGCCGCCCTCCCGTGAAGGAATTGGGCGGCAGCCTCCTCCCTCCAGACTCCCCCCCCCACTTCGACGAGGGAGGGGGGACAAAAACCAAGACTCCCCCGGGGGACGCACCCCCAGGGGAAACACGACAAAAGGCCTAAAGGGCCACGCCTAACGTCCCGAAGGCCCCCTCACACCGTGCCCGGCTAGGGGCCCGTCGCTCACGGCGGGAGGAAGCGGACGGCGTGGTTTTGCCGCCGCGCTCTCCCGCCGGCCCGCCGCCGCCTGCAAGGTGCGGCAGCGGCGTCGGCCTCCCTCGTGCGCTCGGCGGCCTCCTTCTGACGCATCACTGCGCCGCAGAAGGAGGTCACCGCCTTCCAAGACCTCTCCCTGCTCAACATACGATCGATTACAGTCGGCAGCGAGAGGTCACTGCCGACTTGCACGACGAGGGAGTGGCGTTGCGGACCCCATGCCGGGCACTCCGCCAGAGTGTGGTGCGCCGTGTCAAACGGCGCACCACACTCGACGCATTCTTGCGTCATCTCTCTACGAGCCACCTGGTGCAGGTACTTGCCGAAACATCCATGGCCTGTCAGCACCTGCACCAGGTGGAACGTCAAGGCCCTGTACCGCCGGCTCATCCACCGGGACAGGTGGGGCCTGATGGCCTCCACCGTGTCCCGGCCGGCGGCTGTTACATGGGACCTAATCTGACCACATCTGGCGAAACGTGGGTGGTTTATTCACCTCTGCCTACCCCTACTGGGAAAAAGGCGTCACAATATAAAAAAAAAAAAAATTATTAGAATATGACTTGATAGTTGTATATATTAATTTTTTTATGACAAAGATATGCTACTATTATTTATATTTCCGCAATTTTTTATTTTAAAATAATTTTAATCGTTTTTCATAGGTCGTCGTTCATTGTGTTATCATCAGTCGACCGAGGTCCACTGCTAAACACAGGCCTCCCTCGAAGACTTACATATCAATCGGGTAGGGACTCATATAATTGGCCACACTGGACCATTGTGGGTTGGTGTGAGCCAGAGCCTTGTTTGTTGATTAGGAGGGTGTACCACGAGTAACTCATTTTAGATTGGATCTCGTAAGTTGTTGTAGGAACCCTTACACAAATTGTATTATATATAACAAATATTTTATAATATCACGCCTTTTTTCCAGTAGGGGTAGGCAGAGGAGAATAAACACCCACTTTTCGCCAGATGTGGTCAGATTAGGTCCCATGTAACAGGGGCGAGTCTGTTGCTACTTTTTTTTTTTATTGGGGCCACATCACGCACACAAAGATGATTTCAGTGTGCGGGTTTCCTCACGATGTTTTCCTTCACCGTTTGTATCTCGCTGTTGTAACTAAAGTTCACAAATGTACATAACTTAAATATTAAGTCATCGGTACATGCCGAGGTTCGAACCCGCGACCTTGGGAATGGAAGCCGCACGCTCTAACCATTAGGCCAGCGAGCTACCTACAACTACAGCTAACAAATATTACAGATTGTTGAATCACAACACAATACAAGATGACCATTGACTTTTACTGCATGGACGGCTCACCTCCGTGTGCGGTAGTGTCGCTGACGATGGCAGCTTTAGGAATCGAATCTGAAGTCAAGTACCACTTTTTGGAGTACTTTAAAAATGACCAACTGAAACCAGAATTTGTGCAGGTACTATTGATAGTATTTTTTCGTTCGAGATTACAGGTCAGTTGAACAAGGGCTTAGGCCTTTTATTATCAAATATGATCTTCTCTAGTGGAATCTTCTGGTTTTTGAATTTTCTGGAGGAAAAAACCTTTCGTTGATACCAACATCACGATCTCCATTATTAACGAAAATTACTGTGATATGGTTTGAAAAAGAATCTTGTTAAAATACTTTTACTCCAGAAAATCTTTTCTGTAAGTAGACAGATTATTTCTGTGGTACAATCCGTAGAGAGCTGTCGGTAATAAAATGTATTGTACTGTCTGAAAACCATGACTCCATTGTAAATTCACTTAAATGTTTTCTCTAGTGCTTTTCTTGTCCGGGTAAGTATACTAAGTGGACTTGTGCATGTCATTATCGTTAAAAAGACGAGCTGGTATAGGAAAGAGCTAGTCTGTATTATAGAACGTAATTACAGTAAATAGAGAAATATTAGTATTTATATTTTTTTAAATAAACTATCCTTTGCAGATAAACCCTCAGCACACGGCTCCTACTATAATCGACAACGGTTTCATATTATGCGAATCTCGCAGCATTGCCAAATATCTAGTTACCAAGTACGGCAACACCAAGCTCTATCCTCCAGAGCTGAAAGCGCGCGCGCTGGTCGACCAAAGGCTCGATTTCGACCTCGGAACTCTTTTCAGTAGATTCACCGAATATTACGTATGTTTCCACCACAGTTAATTGACTTTTTTAACCCTTGGTCTAAAACAATGGGTGTATAGAGTGTGTACAGTGTCTTTGATTTGATTATTATGATGCACGTAATTTGGATTTGTTCATTTAAAAGAAGATCGACTGAGATAAGTTTATAACAATTTTTGTTGATGTTAGATGTATTATATTTTGTAAATACTATTTCATTGTTATGAATATTAATACGTTATAATTTGTTGTTTGTGGTATTTTTGCAGTATCCACATTTCTACGGGAAGGATTTAGACGAGGGAAAGTTGCTACAGCTGCAGGATGCTCTCGCCGTCCTCAACGCCTTCTTAGACCGTAGCAAGTTCGCCGCCGGCTCTGATCTAACGCTGGCCGACTTCAGCTTAGCTGTGAGCGTCTCTTTCATTATAAACGCCAACATCAGCATCAAGGAGTTCCCTAACGTTGTCAGGTGAATAACATAGAAGTTTCTTTAAATTATAACCATGCTATTGTATTTCAAATGTTACAGATAGCTACATATACTTCAAAACTCGGTTTTTCTTTATTATATAATATAGTTTTATCAAAAAAAAGTTTAAAGGCTGTTACTAGACAAGTACGAAGTTGTAGGCCACGTTTGTAGTCAATCCATAACCTCTACATTGTAAAAAAAGTCGCCTTTCACATTAATAACTTCTTCTGTTAGTTACAATATCGTCAATACAATATCTAATAAAAAAAATTATTCTTTTTTTTTGGCTGCTTTTATCTGTTAGGGATATCCGTTCCATCAGCTCAAAAAAAAAAGACACAACACAAAAACAAACTTTGGGTGCTAATAGTGGTTACAACATATCAAACATATCTCGTGCTGCTTCAGACTTTAGTTCACACAATACCAAGTGTAAGGCGGCCAATAATAATAATGAATGAAACTAATGATTTGTTTATAACAAAAAATACCTTTTACAGATGGTTGGAGCTGGTGAAATCTGCAGCGCCCAAGTGCGAAGAACTTATTGAGAAATATACAAAAGACTTCGATATAATCATTGATAATAATATAGAGAAGAGAGAGAAATAAAACTACCCTGATTTTTTTTTAAATGGTGACATAACGCTGATGTCATGGGTAATAATCCAAAATTTTTAGGCTTTTATTTTTTCCTTGCGGTTAAGGTTCTGATTTAGAGCAATTTTGACCCAGTTGTATATATCTGTGCTAATGAAAATTAAAGACGTGTTTAACCTTCGACTACTAAGCAAAATGTGGTGCTGTAACTTAATACTATCTAGACCTTCTCATCAATGGATAATGAGCTTCTTTCACCAAATGTGTCGTAAATTGTAACATGCAGTGGGCGGCATATAATATAATATATCTGGGCATTGTCGTTATTATCTTCAGCCGGTACTCGTCCACTGCTGGATATAAAGCTTCCCCAAAAAATATGCGCAATCGCTGCTGCCCAGCCTACATCCAGCGGCTTCCCACGACCTTCACTAGATTGCTATTTAATTAACATATATCAAACAAGTTTAATTACAGTCCACAAATAATATAATTATTAATCATTAATTATTCACAGTAATAATTAATGCGTGTGAACTAGTTTGTTCTCCTTTATATTTATCCAAAATGTTATAATGTGAAAAAAGTTATAATTTAGAATCAATATATAATATTATTTCAATTATGCATACATATGTAGTTTTTGTTGGCCATCATTCACTGATTCTTTTTACACCGCCCCACTTACGTCGGAATAACTTCACGTAATGGACAGTAAGGTAGGGGGTGAATAACAATATCGACACTTCTCTTCCTTCTCTACACAACACCAGCTGCAACGAACATGGAGAATAAAGCCTGGCTCAGTGAAGTCTATCTCTGTCCATCTCTAGCTAACATTGAAGGCAAAGTCATTAAAGCACAATATTTTGTTCTGTCATTAGGAAATCAACATAAGGTAATCTGCTTCTAAGAGAGAGGAGTAACCTTCTTCACTGTGTGGGATATTGGAAAAAGTCTCCAGGTTCCTATCATGTAAAGAAAATATTTAATACTAAACAATAAATTACTCTTGTTGTGCCACAGCAAGTTATACACATACTACAGTTGCAAGAGACTGTCTAGTTAGGTACCACCACAGCTCCTATTTCTGCCACAAAATAGTACTGTGCAAATATTACTGTGTGCCGGTTTGAAGTGTGTTGCAGTTAGTGAAATTACCGGGGTAACGAGACAACAACTTATGTCTTAAGGTCATCTTGACTAGCGCCACGTTACTGTGGGCAGGCGTATCACTTAACATCAGGTGTACGTCTCGCTCATGTTCTCGAAAATACCGTGTTTATATAACTTTGTAATTGTAAAAACATGTATTGGCAAAATAGTTAGAAAGTATAAACTGTCTGTAAACTAGTATTGTTTCTTAATTGCGCGAGTTTGTTTTTTATACATAAGGGAAACGATCTGGTGAATGTTGCGGGACGCAGCTGGATGTGACCAGCATAGAATCGATCGATGTGGAGATCTTAGAGAAAACCTCTGTCCAGCAGTGGACGTCTGTTGGCTGATAATGATGATGATGATAATATAATTGCAAATGAAATAAATGTTACAATGTTTATCGAAGTTGTTTAAAAAATATTGAACCGTATGTTATTCTATTTCACTAAGAATTCATACGAGTTTGTCGTTTCTTTGTACGTTAATAAAAAGAAAATTGATCAGGTACAGCATCTTATTAGTTAAAAAATTTGCAAGATCATAATTTCAAAACGGTTACATAAATTCGAAAGAGAGTGGAAGAAATCGAGAGAAAACGTTGGAGATGGGCTGGACACATTCCTCGAATGGATTATAGTCGTCGGGTACGGCGCATTTTGGAGCGGAGATACCACGCTAGCATTCATGGAAATGGAAGAGTACGGAAAAAGTGGAACGAGGACATCTGCCAACAAATGGGTAGAGGATGGATGCAGACGGCAAATAATTGACAGGAATGGAAAAATGGAAAGGTGGCCTACGTCCGAAAACGAAACTTTGAAGGTTGAAAGTTTAAATAGATTATTAAAAAAAAAAATCCCTTTTATAATTTCAGCATTTTAATAAAATACTTTAATTTATGCAGCTTTCCTGTTATTGTTAACGAATTCTATAAAGTCTTTCGAATATTTCTCGACAATTTCGAAGTTGGGTAGTGCAGATTTCAATTGTTCCAGCCATCTGCGAAAGATTTTAACTTTATCGATCCTTAATAATAGGTCTACCGGAAAGTTCTGTTCGCTCCGGTTACAATCAGTTTCAACCAATATGCGCATATTCCTGTGACATATATAATATTTGGCTCTCTCTTTTGATCGCTAACAATGTATACACATTTTCGTCGCAGATGAACTAAAACGAAGTTCATTCTTGTTAGTATTAAATGAGACGCGATCGTGTATCCATGGCTACCGACAAAGTTCATTTACGCCACTGTATTTTGTACAAATTCCAACAAAGAAGAAATGCTACAGAAGTTTACAGAAATTTATTGAAAGTGTTTGGTAAAGGTACAATTTCTAATAGAACATGCAAAAGATGTTCAATAGGTAGGACATCATACTGCTTCATGACAATATCAGGCCACAAGCTGCTTTGCGGACTCGTCAGAAAGTCGCAGAGCTAGGCTGGGAAATTCTGTCGCATCCACTATACTCCCCGGACCTAGCACCATCTGATTATCACTTGTTTCTGTCCTTACAAAGTTTCTTGCAGGGCAAACAATTCAAGAACGAAGGAGATATCAGACAAGTACTGGTTAAATTTTTGGCCTCTAGAGATAAGACATTTTTTAAAAATGGGATATACAAATTGCCATCACGCTGGCAAGGAGTCATAAATAATGATGGCAATTATATTATTCAATAAAGTTTATCCAAAGTATGAAATAATGTATTCCTTTGTTTCATTCTAAAACGGACAGAACTTTCCGGTAGACCTAATATTATATATGTCAACATATAGTAATAAATGAGACATCAATAAAAGAAAATATGATTTATATTGTATAAGTTAGCGCTTCGGTTCCGTATATCAACATTGGATACAGGCACGAGTTGAAGACTTTTGTCTTCAGACACTGCAGTATCTGAGATAAAAAGATGCTTACTACCGGCTTTTTAAAAATTCTCAAAGACCCCAAAGCGCAATGGAGAGGGCTATGCTCGGAGTTTCTCTGCGCAATCCAATCAGAAATGTGGAGATCCGCAGAAGAACTAAGGTCACCAACATAGCACAAAAGTTTGCTAGACTTAAGTAGCAGTGAGCAATGGGGCAGTAAGGACCGCGAGTGGCGCACGGTGAACCAAGGACCTGGTAAGAATCACGGGAACCCACTGGATGCAAGCAACGCGTGATCGATTGATGTGGAGATCTATGCAACAGTGGACGTCTATCGGCTGATGATTATTATGAAGTTAGTGCTTAACTGCAATCCAAATTGGTGGAGGCGATGTCTACGATGGTGTAATGCACTCGCTTAGTAACAGCCTCGATACAATAGACGACAACGAACGATGGTATCTAAGTTTATATATATTCACCTGACAACGTTAGGGAACTCCTTGATGCTGATGTTGGAAACTTTAATGAAAGATACGCTAACAGCCAAGCTGAAGTCGGCCAGCGTCACGTCTGGGCCGGCGGCGAACTTGTTGCCGTCTAAGAAAGTATTGAAGATGGCGAGAGCATCCTGCAGCTGTTGCAACTTTCCCTCGTCCAAATCATTCCCATAGAAATAGGGATACTGCACAAATGCCACAAATAACAAATTATAACGTATTAATACTCATAGCAATGAAATAGTATTTAGGAAATACATCTAACATCAACAAAAATTGTTATAAATTTATCTCAGTCGATCTTCTTTTAAATAAACAAATCCAAATTACTTCCATCATAAAGATCAGATCGAAGACACTGTATGTACTCATTACACACATTATTTTAGACCAAAGTTTAATAAAGTTAATTAACTATTATGAATATTTACGTAATACTGGGTGAATCTACTGAAAAGAGTTCCGAGGTCGAAGTCGAGCCTCTGGTCGACGACGGCGCGCGCTTTCAGCTCTTGAGGATAGAGCTTGGTGTTGCCGTACTTGGTAACTAGATATTTGGCAATGCTGCGAGATTCGCATAACATGAAACCGTCATCTACTATAGTAGGAGCCGTGTGCTGAGGGTTTATCTGCAAAGGATAATATATTTAAAACACACTTTCTAGCTTTTTGTTTTTACATTAATGACAAAAGTTCACTTTGTTCATAAGCCCGGAAAAGAAAAGCAATAATTAAAAATTTTAAACAATTCTTCATTGGTGTCATTGTCTTCAGACAGGATAATAACCCTCGCTAGTGACGGCGCTCATAGATTGGCACAATATTATTAGGTTGGGGAAAAAGTAATCCATTATTTTTTCGGTAGATGGCTGCAGTGATAAATTTCTCGTAAAGTATCGATCAAACAGTTTCAGATTTACGCTCGTTGGAAAGGTGACATTTCGCAGTAAAAAAATTCTTTTGCTGTTTTTTGTTTGGTGTATTCAATTGTGAGTTACAGGGTGTTAAAAATGGAAGTGAACAAAGAGAAAATTCGGTACATTTTACAGTTTTTCTTTGACAAAGGCGAAAATGCAAGCCAGGCGGCTAAAATTGTGAATGGTGTTTATGGACCCGATACTGTAACAGCCAATTATGTGCAATTTTGGTTTCGTAGATTTCGTTGAGGAATTTTTGATGTTAAAGATGCACCTCGCACAGGTAGGCCGGTCGCCGAAAATGTCGATAAAATCGGAGAAATGATCGAAGTTGACCGGCATGTTAGCAGTCGTAACATCGCCAAGAGCTAAAAATGGACCACAAAACAGTTTTAAATCATTTACACAAAGCTGGATTCTAAAAGAAGCTCGATGTTTGGGTGCTACACCAATTAACAGAAAGAAACATGATGGATCGAATTTCCATCTGCTAAGCCTTGGCCAAACGGAATGAGATAGACCCATTTCTTAAACGGATGGTGACTGGAGATGAGAAATGGATCACATATAATAACCCTGTGCGAAAACGATCATGGTCAAAGAGCGGTGAAGCACCTCAAACGGTGGCCAAACCAGGACTAACGGCCAGGAAGGTTCTGCTGCGCATTTGGTGGGACTGGAAGGGGAATATTTATTATGAGTTGTTTCCATATGGCCAAGCACTAAATTCTGATCTCTACTGTCAACAACTGGACCGTTTGAAGATAGCAATTGACCAGAAACGGCCAGAATTGGCCAACAGGAGAGGTGTCGTGTTCCACCAGGACAACGCTAGGCCACACACGTCTACAGTGACTCGCCAGAAACTTCGGGAGCTTGGTTGGGAAGTTTTAATGCATCCGCCATACAGTCCGGACTTGGCACCAAGCGATTACCATCTTTTTCTTGCATTACAAAATTTCTTTAGTGATAAAAAATTGGCATCTAGGGAAGATTGTGAAAATCGGCTACTAGAGTATTTTGCAAATAGAGACCAGGACTTCTACGAGAGAGGCATTATGAAGTTACCTTTAAAATGGCAACAAATCATAGAACAAAACGGTGCATATTTGACCCAAATCGGACAATCCGAAGCATGTTAAATAAAGTCCTGAAGTTCATATAAAAATAATGGATTTCTTTTTCCCCAACCTATTATTTGGACAAAGCTGGAAACTTCTCTGGATTTGTAAATCTATTATCTATCATAAGTTGTAGTCTATCATAAGTATTTTTAGGAGTACAAGTACATTAGGACCAGATCCTTTTCAAACTGTGTCACAATATTTCTTGCCAATAAAGGAAACTGTAAATAAGACAGATTTCTTCTCTACAATACGAAATACATATAATGTTCTATTAGAGGAGCCGGCATTTAACATTAAAAGATGTAACTCCTCCTCTGCAACCGACCCACGGCCATTCCAATATAAAAATCAATTAACAATAGTACCTTCAGGAACTCCGGTGTCCTATGTTCATTTTTAGAGAAGTCCAAAAAGTGGTATTTG
The DNA here is from genome assembly GCA_033220335.2 of Troides aeacus. NCBI lineage: Eukaryota > Metazoa > Arthropoda > Insecta > Lepidoptera > Papilionidae > Troides > Troides aeacus. The sequence goes on from CM067280.1 coordinate 11,233,200, forward strand.
ACTTCAGATTCGATTTCAAGAGCTGCCATTGTCAGCGACACAATGGCGCACGGCGGTGAACCGTCCATGTAGTAATAGTCGATGGTCATGTTGTATTAATTGTGTTGTGATTCAAATATCTGCAATAGTGCTTCTTTTTGTATAATATAATTACTGATGATGTATAATTAAATAGAACTAGATTAGTATGGCGCTCAAACAGCTTAAGAACAACAAGGTGTCGGGTGATAATGAAGTTACGGCGGTGTTTCTGAAGGTAGGAGGACAAACGGTGGCCCTTAAAAAGCTATTTAACTTCATCATACACGAGGGAAAAACTCAGTGGAAGAACTATAGGCCCATCACATTCGTGAGCCACGTTTAAAACCTATTTTCGAGAGTCATGACGAATCGTCTCGAACGCCAGGTAGACGATTTCCAGCCCCCCGAACAAGCAGGATTCCGAAAACGCTTCAGTACCATAGACATACGCTGCGGCAAGTTATACAGAAGACCGAAGAATGTAACTTGCCACTATGCTTAGCGTTCGTGGACTATAAAAAACCTTCGATTCTGGAAAACTGGCCTTTACTATAGTCGATGCTGATGATGTATAACTAACGCTCACAAGAACGACTAATAGCGGTAATACTAGAAGAGAAAAGTCTAGCGTTCATCTAATGAGCAGGCATATGCCCTTCACAGCGTGGTGCTAATTCAGATGACATACACTGCATTATGCTGGACGTCTTGAGGCATTGTTAATTCTCATTACTTCAGTAATTTCACTAGCTACAGCACCGTATAAACTGGAACACAATATTGTTTGGACAGTATTGCTTAGCGACAGAAATTGGCTCTACAGTGGTATCTACCTAGACGGTCTCAGCAATCATTATAATAAAAATTATGTAAATTTTTAATCTGATGGTATTTGTTATATTATTGTATGGTATTTGATATAAAGATATATATTGCAGGTGGTGTATTTTTTACAAAGTATATTTTATATAAAACGAAAAATTTTGACCTAAACATATAAAGCTGGAGCAGTTTGCTAAATAAACAACCCTACAGGCTTGGGCTAGCAAGAATATAACTAAGATAAGTCCTACCTGTCGTAGAAGGCGACTAAAAGCGTGTAGGAGTTTCGCGGGCTTAGAGGGTGGGGGCCCTTATTGATCTACAAGCGAACCTGCGTGGGAAAGCGTGTGACCCAGCGATGGTGCTTAGGAGGGTTAGGATCCTTTTCAGAGATGTGTAACAAAGTGTAGAGGGGCACCAGTGCGTTCTATAAGAGATACCGGAGCCTCTGAATGCAGACCACCGAGGGGTTTTTAATAAGAATCTCAAATAACCCTAACTTCTCCCCAGAAGCAGGGTATCTTTCGAAGATTTCATGCGCGAAAAAAAAAAGGTAGCTTTTTGAAAGCCTTACTTTTAATTCAACACATAACTTCCTATTGCATGTAATACAAAATAATGTACTGATTTGATATTTATTTGTAATACTGCACTGTTTAATTTTTTTTGGTGTAATATTTTCTTTACATTTGTTTGTTATAAAAAAAATTGAATTTGCTACTTCATGCTGAACGTAATCTTTGTTTCAAGTGATTTAAGTCTGTAGGTAGCGCTTACGTCATGCTATATGATGAAGCACAATCACTTACATTGTTATCTAAGTGCTAGTTATGTAATTTTTTAATAAACCTGTTATAAACATTTTAATATATTATATATAACTGTGATGGATTATGAGCTTGTATATCTTTAAATAAGAGCAGATCTCGTCGCCTCGCCTCCCGGATACGTTAACAGAAAATAGACTATACGGATGGACGATTGGTGGTAGATCTCTGTTGCCAGAGACTGTCTACCACCGCAGCGCCTGTTCTTCACTCGACAAACAGTACTGTGCAAACATTACTATGTTCCGCTTTCAAGGGCGCTGCAGCTAGTAAAATAATCAAAGTAACAAGACAGACGACATAGTCTCATAGTATGTCTCTGTTGCCGGAGTCCGTCTATGATCAAGAATCCGATAAACAAAAGTGTACAAACGCTATTGTGTTCCGGTTTAAAGGACTCTGTAGCTTGTGTAATTATTAGGGTAAAAAGACCATACTTTATGTATCAAAGCAACCAGTACAATATCATGTAGTATATATCATCCTAGCTAGCGACACATTCTTATAGATAGGCGCATCATTTAATATCAGGTGAATATCCCGCTCGTCTTATCGCTTCTTGAATAAAAAAAAATTGTTAAATCAAGCCGTCTATTTGGAGCAAGGTTCAGGGAGTACAGTGAGTATTGGAAACCTTCCATATAGTTATATCAGTAATTTAACTTGCTACAGCTTCGTTCAAACCGGAATACAGCAATGTTTGCACAGTGCTGTCAGTCGGCTGCAATAGGCGCTGCGGTACCTAGACAGTCTGTAACAACCGGGACCAAAGTAAAGTTAAAGTTTCAATGCTAGTTTGGTATAGTCTGGATATAGCCTGGCTCACTCAGCTCTGAATCTAGACCCGTAACTGAATTGACTGTGCAGAATTTAAACATATAAATAACACAGATTTTATTTTAAACTTTCTTACCGTCGCAGCCGCTTGCTGAAGCTCTGAAGTAAGACTGGAGAGGCGTCGGCGGTATCGCGGCGTTATATCGGGCAATCATTGTAATGATACGTGTAAATTTAGATAAGAAATATCATTAAAACCTTGACTTTATTGACTTCCTTACGCGCCGATTGCCAAGGTCATGGTTTAAAACAGTGCGATAAATACGTTTATAAATATAAATTGGAATTGTAATCTCTGTGCTCCGCTCATGAAAGCGGAGGAAACGAGAGAGGTGTGCCAGGATCGTAGCAAGTAGAAAGAGCTGGTGTCTGCCTACCCGATTGGGAGCTAGGCGTGATATATGTATGTCTGTATGGAATCTCTGCTTTAGTTTTCCAATGAACAATTTTTTTTATTTAAGTTCAATAAAAGTTTATCTTCTTCTTGTGCTCTTCCAATTAATGAAGATTGGATACTAGTTCTGTCAATCCTTTCTTTTCGCACGCTAGGTGGATCAATCACGCGCAGCTCTTGATCTTGGTCCACTCCTTGATAATTACTCGGATTCAAGCATTGCCGTCCCACCGTCTTAGCAACTACTGTGACATATCGTTTAGTCGCAGAGAGTAGAGCGGGCGCTACTCGACCCACTTCTCCGAGGATTTCTAAGTATAAAGGAACAGTAAATTAATAAAGAAATAGGAGTATTCCTTTTACTAAATATAAGTGGAACCTTTACAGACTCAGTGAGAGCATCTACAATAAAATTTAACAAATTGTCACATAAATTTAAAGTTAATAATGTTTTATTCAGCAAAGCCTACTACAACTTTGAGAATAAGTATTTAAATGTTAATAATATAATATGTAGAATTAACACACGGGTAAGAATTTGAAATTAAAGAAAAAGAGGAAAACAAATTATTATTATATATACATATATACATATATATATATTATATATATATATATATATATTATATATATATTATATATATATATATATATTATATATATATATATAGTCCGGTGAGTTTCTTGCACCCATTCCTCTCAGGTTTGAGATATTTCTTTTGCGATTGATTGATAGTAAATTAAAGTTAAATAAGTGAACGAATATTCTAATTTTGAATAAAAAAAATTACTTTTATTTTAACTATATTCAACACAGCAACTAAATGATCTAGGATATCTAAGAATTTCAAATAATAATCTCTTTTCTATTTGATCGTGAGTCTCGTATTCGTGATAAGCTGTCGAAGTTATGGACCTTACGGGTGGCTGTCCACTGCTGGACATAGGTCTCTTGTAATCCTTACTATGGGCAATGTGGTGACAAGTGCAAACTCGACATTTGGTAGTTACTTTTAATTCTACTAATTTTTATAAGTAAAATATTTGATAGACTTGTCTCTGTCAACCGTTTTAATTAACCTTTGGCATTAATACACAGGAAATAATATTTACAATAACACCTATTGGTTTACGTAATATTTAACGATAAATGAAAAATTGATATACGTTGTTATGCCACTAATGTTAAACAATTTTTAATAAAAAACAAAATAAAGAGATTTTTATACCAATTGACCAAGATTTGCAACGGTACAATATTTTACTTTAGCAGAACTGTTGACGAAACAATGGCACGCCCATTATCATTTCTTTTGCATTTTTATCCACAATGTCTTCGAACTTGGTCGTTATAGAGTTCACCAGCTCGAACCACCTGTAAAATATTATGCATTGCGTATATGAAACAAATAATAATCAACAGTGGTCATAGTATGCAAATCAAACTACACACATTTTTCGGAACATCTCTATGGTGTGACGTCAGAGCGGACGCGTCGGTGACGCGACCCGTCACAAAAGTCATTACTGCTACGAATCTTTAAGAGAACACGTAATACGAATATAATAAGAGTACGGCGTAATCATCTGGTGACCCCGACGTGATCAAAATATTCCATCCAACTCAAACAAAGGACGTAGTATCTCCGTGCTAGAAACGCCACCATCTTGAAGGAACTCGCCAGCCAAAAGCTGCAGCCATAATTCCGGGGGAAGTGCCAGGTTTTTTCCTTTGTTATCCTAACATTCCTTTCTACCTCAGTTTGCGTGAATATCGTTGATAATTCGCCAGGAAGAGAGTTGTCACCCATTGGAATGTATTCTAAAACATATTCGCCACCTGCCAATGCCAGGTGCAATCCTAGTTTAAGCCGTGAAGCCAGTGATCACTCCGTAAGTTCGACAGCGCACTGCATCAAGCGCCGCGCGCCGTCATCTGTATCGGAACCAGAGTGTTGTCTTCGCGCATCATTCATACATTGTAATGTACTTACCCATTATTAATTAGTCGACCGTATCCACGAATAAGTGTATGTACAAGTATTATTCTCACTTGGCTGTGACACATTTTTTGAGCTCGCACGATGGATGAATTACCGCAACTTATTAAGCAAAGAGGTAATATCAGGGCAAGGTTAACGTTATTTCCAAAGTATTTAGCGCTTTTGATGGATTCCAAAGAAACTAGTACACTAACAACAAATGAACTTCGTCTTAGATTAAATAAAATGCGAGATCTGTCATCGAACTTCGAACGGGTTCAATTACAGATCGAGATGTTGGATGAAGACAATGACAAACAATTACAAGAACGCGAAGTGACAGAAAATTTATTCTTCTCTTTAATTGCTCAAACCCAGTCGCTGCTAGACTTTTGGGAAAAGTTAACAAAATTGAAACTTCATCCAACAGTAGCAAAGGTGGTCGTCATTTCAAGCTACCGCCACTAAAAATTCCGCCCCTTAACGGCGATCCGAACAAGTGGCTTACTTTTAGAGATTCGTATTTATCGCTCATTCATAACAATGAAGACATCGACGATATTAGAAAATTTCACCTTAAATCGTACCTAAATGGCGCTGCGACTTCAGTTATACAGTCGGTATCCGTATCCTCGAATAATTATTCTATCATATACATACGTACGTATATACATTAGACGAGTTTTATTCTTTCTTACGTCGACAAGCATCAGTTTTGGAAACTACAAATGCTAGGAAGCCATCTATATCCGAGAAACGTCACAGTTTTCCAAAAATGAAATCGTTTACTGTTTCATGCGTAAACTCTCCCCCTAGCAAGCGATGCGGCATCTGCAGACAAGAACATAGATTATACGAATGTAACAAATTCAAATGCTTGCCTGTAGATGAACGCATTGCTAAAACTTCGTTACTAACATTGTGTACCAATTGTTTGCGCAGTGGTCATCAGTCCTACCAGTGTAGGTTAGGTGGCTGTAAGATCTGCCTGCGAAAACACAACACATTGTTACACAAACCGCATGTACAACAAACGCCTACACAAAACAACACACAATCTGTTCATACTACGCCATCTACAGCCCATAGTAAAACAAATAGCAACGAAAACTCACCCAAGTCTGATCACGACTCCACAGCATCTAGCTCCTCCACCGTCGAGTCCACGACTGCTGCCTCCAACAATCAAGCTCTTCTGTCTACGGCATTGGCCAAGGTGACGCACAAGGGCAAAACGGTCAAGATGAGGGCTTTGCTAGACTGCGGTAGCCAATCATCGTTTATCAGCGACAGGGCACAGCGGAAAATAGGTTCCCACAGAATAAGGCATCATCATCGAAACGTCTCCGGCCTGGGTAACACCGTTTTAAACATAACGGAACACTACACCGTACAGCTACATTCTCTAAACACCTCATTTAGCGCGGCTATAAAGTGCTTCGTCATACCCCAAATCACAGACAACTTACCTCATGCAACTGTACATACAAAAGACCTGGGCATTCCTGACAACATTCATTTGGCCGACCCAATGTTTCATCAGCCAGCCGAGATCGATATTCTATTAGGCGCTGACATATTCTGGGACCTAATCGGAAGAGGTAGAATCAGTTTAGGGCCGCAAAGACCGGTTCTACAGGAAACGCACCTAGGCTGGATAGTAGCTGGCCTCATGGGGGGAAAATATTACAATAATAATAATTCAAAATTAAGTTGTCACTTTTCACGGGATATTAGTAAACAATTAGCCAATTTCTGGGAACTTGAAGAAATCCCTTCGAACAGTAACTACTCCGTGCTGTCATTAGGGAGTCGAGTGATACCACGAAACTTCGTGTAGTCTTTGACGCCTCTGCCAAAACTACATCTGGAATATCGTTCAACGACATACAACATGTTGGGCCAGTGATACAAGATGACTTATTTTCAATCTTATTGCGTTACAGACAGCACAAATATGTAGTGTCAGCAGATGTGGAGAAAATGTACCGCCAAATTCTGGTGCATCCCAGCCAGCGTGTGCTGCAGCTCATCCTGTGGCGTGACTAGCCTTCACAGCCATTAAAAATATTCCAGTTGAATACAGTAACCTATGGTACGGCGTCAGCACCATTTCTAAGTACAAGGTGTTTGTTGCAGCTGTCGAACGAATGCAACGATAAGGTCATATCTCAGTCTATCAAGGAAGACTATTACGTTGACGATTATTTGTCAGGGGTTTCATCAGAGGCTGTGCTGCGCCACAAAATCCAATCAGTAACGTCCATTCTCAATACAGTACGCCTGCCTCTGGGTAAGTTCCGAACCAATGTGCCTTCCATCTTCGATAACGATTCGAATACGTTACTGCCCAAAAATCTAGACCTTTCTTCACAATCAAGCGTGTTGGGCTTGAAGTGGGATCCACCTAAGGACATCCTATGGTATCCAGTCAGCATACAAATGGATGAAAGGGTAACCAAGCGTTCTTGTCTTGTCTAATTCAGCTAAGTTATTCGACCCACTGGGCCTACTGGGGCCATGCACAATTGTTCCAAAAATACTACTACAAAAATTGTGGCTCACAAAACTCGAATGGGATGATCCAGTAGGTCATGTTGTACAAAGGGAATGGCTGGCCTGTGTAAACAATTTGAACGCCATATCGAAAATTGAAACTCCGACATGCGTCATCATTAGCGAACCAAGAGTCGTCGAACTGCACTCATTTTCAGATGCATCCCAAACAGCCTATGCTGCTGCAGTTTACTTACGATCCATTGATGGCTCAGGTCAGGTCCTTGTCAGGCTATTTTGTGCCAAGACTAAGGTTGCTCCAGTGAAGAGCACCACAATACCTCGTCTCGAGCTTTGCGGTGCATTGCTTTCGGCAGGACTAAGCATCAAGGTGTTGACTGCACTTCGCTGCAAAGTACATAACGTTTTTCACTGGACCAACTCAACAGTGGTTTTGTGGTGGCTATCTTCTCAAGCCAATGACTTAAAGCCGTTCGTGGCAAACCGCGTTGGTGAAGTGCAAGAGTTGACTGCATCAGCCTCATGGAGGCACGTTCCTGGAACTCATAATCCAGCAGACGTGGTATCCCGCGGATTGAACCCAAGGTTAATTAAATCAGCTACATTGTGGTGGGAAGGGCCTCAATTTTTAAGGAAAAACCCAGGGGAATGGCCTCAAATGGGAAACTTCAAGAGCATGCCCAATGAAGAGGTACCTGAAAGAAAATCATATTCCAAATTATACATTACAAATTCATTACACACTACCAAACGTACACACGTACAACCTATACCTGACCTGTCCAGGTTGGCGAACTTTGAAAGACATTCAAGATTCACTACCCTGCACAGATCCATAACCTATGTTCTACGTTTCATCAATAATTTGCGTAAGAATCACCTTAAAATCATAGGGCATCTGACTCAGAATGAATTAAAGTCATCCCTACATACATTAATTAAATTGCACCAGGAAGAACGTTTCTCAAATGAAATTAAACTGTTAAATTCTACACAAAACTTACCGTCTAATTCTCACGTGCTATCCGTCAGTCCATTCATTGATGAGAATGTCATACTGTGCGCAGGTGGTCGTATCCATAATTCCAATGAAACGTATAAGAAAAGACATCCTATTTTATTAGATACAAATCATAACTTTACTAAATCGCTATTTGCTCATCGGCATAACCAATTGTTACATTGCGGACCTCAACTGCTGCTCAACGACCTAAGAAACAAGTATTGGCCTTTAAGAGGCAGGGTACTAGCTCGGAGCACGGTTAATAATTGTAGATTGTGTAAACTCATGAAAGCTAAAAGTTTTAATCCCATAATGGGAAACCTACCTGCTTCGAGAGTCAGCCCAAGCCTTCCATTCCAGACCAGCGGAGTCGACTTCGCTGGCCCCTTTCTCATAACCGATCGCAAGGGTCGTGGTTGTAAAATAACTAAATGTTATTTATGTTTGTTCGTTTGTTTTGCAACCAAAGCGCTGCACCTTGAAGTGGCGAGTGATCTTAGCAAAGATGTTTTTATTTTATGTTTAAGACGGTTTATATCGCGTAGAGGTAAGCCACTGGAACTGTATTGCGATAACGGCACAAATTTTGTGTTGGGGTGCAAACAATGAAATCGCAGCCTTTTTACGGTCGAGCAATGAAAGCATCTCTGGGTTTGCTGCCGATGAAGGAATTAAATTCTGGTTCTCACCGGCTTATTCTCCCCATTTCGATGGGCTTTGGGAGGCAGGCGTTAAATCTGCAAAATTTCACATCACTCGCATATTGGGTGACAAACATTTAACATTTGAGGAGTTATCGACTATATTCACGCAGATTGAGGCAATACTCGACTCCAGGCCATTAACTCCTCTCTCCTCTGATCCCAATGACTTAAATCCCCTCACTCCTGCGCACTTCCTGATCGGTCTTTCACTTCTTGTCTTCGTTCCATTCACATCGCTGCCTTTAGAAAACCTACTAGATACAAATTCAAGCAGAATCGATCGATACAGATGCCTCAAAACCATGCGGCAACACTTCTGGGAACGCTGGAGGAACGAGTACTTGAGCGAGTTGCAGCAAAAAACTAAATGGCGAGTCAAGCAGCGACGACTGCAGGAAGGCGAGTTGGTAGTCATCAAGGAGGCTAACGTCCCACCATTGAAATGGCGAATGGCCCGAATCCACAAATTATATCCTGGATCAGACGGAATAGCAAGAGTCCGATGTCTACACGGCGAAGGGCATGATCCGCACAGGTGTCCAGAGCTTCTGCTCCTTGCCCGAATCATCCTCAAAGGAAACATCTCGAAGATCCGGAGACTTCGAGGGTGGGAAGATATTCGGAATATCTCTATGGCGTGACGTCAGAGCGGACGCATCGGTGACGCGACCCGTCAAAAAGGTCATTACTGCCACAAGTCTTTAAGAGAACACGTAATACGAATATAATAAGAGTATGGCGTAATCACACATCCTGAACTCTAAGGTCATCAAATAATTTTATCAGTCTTATCCAAGAAGACAACCGTACACTCCTGGGATTGGCTAACGTAACCAAAAAGCTAAGCTTCAAATGGAATTACCTAATCCTATTTCTGAGGTACAATATTTTGGTTATTAATAAAGGACAGAATATACATCTATGAGACAATGGGTTAAGGGGTAAAGTAACGCAGCATCTCCAATGTCTGACACAGTATCATTTAAATATTTCCTTGTAAACAGGGTAAAAGGAAAGTGAAGTGAGTGAGTCAGTATAAGGTGTAAAAGATCTGGAGTAGCTAAAGTATAGCTTGATCTCCCCATTTAAATTGTTGCAAAACAAAGACATATACATACATACATATATATTACGCCTCATTCCCAGTGGGGTAGGCAGAAACCAGCTCTCTCAATTTGCTACGATTCTGGCACTCCTCTCCCGCTTCCTCCACTTTCATGAGCGTCTTCATGCATGCTCGTCAGTTGCGTACAGTACTCTTGACGCGGCCTTTCTTTAGGATATCTTCGATTTGATCAGAATATGTCCGCCTAGGTCGACCTGCACCGATTTTTCCAATCATTCTTACATTGTACTTCTTTCGTTAATTTTCTTTCATCCATTCTTTCAACATGGCCGAACCAAAACAGCAGTTTAGCAAAACATAGATAACGATAGATATTTTTTGATAAGCGGTTTCACAGTCATCATCGTGACTTTAATATCCACAAATTGTAACACTCATGATAAGGTTCGTATGTGTTATGCCTGTAAGATATATAATGATGTCATTATTAGAATATGACTTGAAAGTTGTATATATTAATTTTTTTATGACAAAGATATGCTACTATTATTTATATTTCCGCAATTTTTTATTTTATGGTTAATTTTAATCGTTTTTCATACGTCATCCACTGCTGGACACAGGCCTCCCTCGAAGACTTACATATCAATCGGGTAGAGACTCATATAATTGGCCATTTCCCACCACACTGGCCCATTGTGGGTTGGTGTGAGCCAGAGCCTTGTTTGTTGATTAGAAAGGTGTACCACGAGTAGCTCATTTTGGTTTGGATCTCGGGAGTTGCTGTGTGGGAACCCTTACACCAATTGTGTTATACATAACAAATATTATAGATTGTTGAATCACAACACAATACAAGATGACCATTGACTTTTACTGCATGGACGGCTCACCTCCGTGTGCGGTAGTGTCGCTGACGATGGCAGCTTTAGGAATCGAATCTGAAGTCAATTACCACTTTTTGGATACAGATACATTCATTTATAAAAATAAATTAATGATTCTAAAAAGATATATCAAGTATTAAATAGCTCAAATAAAATTTATAAAGATGAAAATATAATTCAACGAAAGTTAAAGAATGAAATAGATGTTTCTAACATATAAAACTATACAAGAAATATATTTAAAATTATTTTAAACAAACTTTATTTTATGTCTAAAATATGAATATATATAAAGAAGTTAAATATGGAAAAAGGATTCATTATAATAAATAAAAAAGTTAAAGTACAAAAGTTGGGTGTTCGTAAAACGTCCAAAGGACGTAATTAGGACCAGTTCGTGTATCAGCCGGCCGTATGGGTGAGCGAGCGCGGCGGAGACGCATACTCGCGCTCCTACGTACACACGGGCTCCGGACATGTGCTGCGTACGTGTCGAATGTAAAAATTTGCTTCGTGCAAATTGATTGAACTATTGATTGGAGATTATTACTGACCTCCAATACATATTAAAATGACGTATAGGAATGGTGTACTGTATACTGTATGCTGATTGAAATGCTAAAATATAAAAATACAAATATGATTGTATGGTGAAATATTATGAAAGTATAAAAGTGTGAAAGTCTCTAGTGATGAGTTATAAAAGATATATCGGTTTGAATTCCGGAAAAATATAAGAATGCAAATAATAATGTATTATGATATAATATAATAAAGTAAGAGAGTGAAAGTCTTTAAAAAGAAAATTTATAAAGTATATCGATTCGAAAGAGTGTAAATTGGTGCATGACAAAATTAACATATAACATCATGTTGGTGAAAAAGGTGAGATACCAGCCGGGTGTAGTTGGTGGTTATTTAAGTAACTACTTGATTATTCTCCGCTTCGGGAAGAGTGTTAGATAACACTTCTTTGATATCGAAATACTGAGAACCATGTCTTAGAGCTTCGGCTCTATGATACGTGGGTACTCGGCGTCTTAGTGGCTTACCACTATAATACGTCGTGTTTAATAATATTTGTTTATTCCAAAGTCAACTCGAACTGTGTCGATGCATTATGAGGTGGCGGAAGCGGACGCGAGCTCCTGCCTCGATGTTTATCAAACATTGATATTGCGTCTTGTCGTAGCGTGACGTTTGCACCGTTACTGAACTGATGCGTCTTACAGATGTGGTTGGCTGATAACTTTTGCAAGATATTGATGTCTGCTGTGATATCTTGTGCGTCTTTTATGATGATGTGCGCCGATGATAGTTGATTGCATGTCTGTCGCAGTTCGGTGATACGACGTCTTCGACGATCTCTGGGTTAGATGTCACTTTTGAAGGTTGCGCCTTGCGTTATGGTTTGACAATTTATCTTAGATTTTTCCAAGTCGGGTCTCTTGATGACCGAGCTGCAGACTGTCTGCCCTCCCTATTTTATGTAATTTACAAATAAAGGCCTCAATAGCTCCCCATCTTTTAAAATATGTGGCGAGTTGTTGATGGGCGAGACAAACTTGATCAAAACAGCATTTTACTCAACGACAAAGACTATGCCTGATGGCTCATAATAAAAATAATATTTATTGGCTATATCCCCTACAGTAGTTGGGGGAGTTATGCATTTACTTCATGAATGGTAATAGCTTGTGGGAGTACGATCTCTCAAGGCTGATGTAATCGCTTTGCCATTCTATGAGGTGAGCTATGAGCTCTCGAATGCACTCCGCGGATTGCGATCCGTGCTGACTACGTAGTAGGTAGTGATGTCAATTCCGCGTGAAGGGATTGTAAATAAGGAAATAAACCACACAAACGGCATCAGACTATCTTAACAAATATTCATCCTTCTATATAAACCTAAAAGAACTAAATATTACTATAAACACAACGTAGAACAAGCTCCTAAATGAGACGATCACAAATTAATATAAATAATTAATGGCCAAAACATAAACATTAATCATACTACAAAGAATATATATGTATGTATAATCCTGGTCACGTAAAATATGATTATCTGAGTACTAAATATTGTTTTAAAAATATTTAAAACTTATTATATTTAAGAAAAAGGAATAAAAGTTTCACTATCAAGTAAAGAAAATATTTAATACTAAACAATAAATTAGTCTTGTTGTGGGGGACCCATTCCCAGAGGCAAACCCCATTGCCACTACACGCGTCGCAGGTTGCGGATAGCGAATTGCCTTCAGATATGAAGCAGAAAGAAGAAGTTAGCTGCGAATATATCGAATAAGCAGTCGCGGACAACGGGGCGGTCCATCGGAGAGGTGTGGGAGTACCTGTAGCTGGGCTACCTCTATAAAATAACACTAAACTCAATGATGATGGATGACTGTAGCGAGTAAGCGCTGCTACTATAATATAGGCGCTCGATCTATTAGGAGGCAGCAGTCCTTAATAGTAGAGAAGAAAGCGTAACAGAATTGATCTGGAACCGGTTTTGACTCAAATTAGTTATGGGCAAGTCTAAAAACTGATTTTTGACCATAACACTGCGATGTGGAAAGCAACGGGAAACTACCACATTACCACTATGTATATCAATGAGTGAGAAGACTAAGAAAACCCTCAGTGCCCGGTGAACGAGGGTGATAATCTCCGGGCGGGAGGCGGGATTAACGCTTTACAAATAACGACCATGGCGAGTTAAAGGTAACGACTTTTTACGTACGAACGTTAAACCAAAATGGTAAACTGGAAAATGCAATCATAGAAATGAAGAAACATTTTTGGGACATAATAGGTTTGAGCGAAGTGAGATGGACAGGTTGCGGAGATATGCCTACCTACGATAACACTCACTTGTATTATTCAGGGGGTGAAAAACGCGAACAAGATGTGGGATTTATCGTCACAGATAAAGTCAAGACGTGTATAACGTGGTACATTCCTTTCTCCGATCGAGTAATGTTACTACAACTGAATACTAGGAAAATAAAAACTAATTTAATTCAAGTATATGCTCCAACTTCTGAATCCTCACATGAGGAATGTGAAAAATTTTATGAAGATGTTAAGGTGGTGTTAAAAAGTGTAAAGAAACATGAAATTATTGTAGTAATGGGAGATTTTAACGCCAAAGTCGGGGAGGCTCCTGTGTACAATATTGTCGGTCAATATGGTCTCAGAGAGAGGAACGAAAGGGGTGACCGCTTAATAGAATTCTGCACAGAGCAAGAGCTGACTATAATGAATACGTGGTTTAAAGCTGATAAAATTATTAGAAATCAAATCGATTACATATGTATCAATCACCGTTATCGTAATGCTGTAACAAGCGTTAAGACCTATTCTAGAGCTGATATAAGCTCGGATCACATTCACCTCGCTTGCAAAATTCGACTGAAATTGAAGAAATTAGAAAAAGGAAACATAAAAAATCCTTTAATAATTTGCTTTTAATGGACGATGGAATCAAAAAACAATTCTTGAGATGTACTGACGAAGTCTGGTTGACTGATACTTTAATGACAGATAGCGTAGAAAGCTTATGGCACAGTATTAAGGAGACATTGCGAAATTCAGCTGAGCAAATACTCGGATACACAAATAACAAAAAAAGAAAACCTTGGATAACACAAGAAATTCTAGAAATGTTTGAAAAGCGCAGAAATAGTAAACAGTGTCCAAACTTATATAAAGAAATCAATAGCGAGCTTCGGGTTAAAATCCGCAACGTGAAGGAAAATGAATTGATAAGTCAATGCGAATTGATGGAACAGCTAGAAGCCACACACCGGTATGGCGAACTAGATAAGGAGATACAAAAAATGTCGGTCGGTATAAAATCTTCCAATCCAGGTTCTATTGTAGATCCAGACGGTAAACTCCTTTTTACCGTGGAAGATAAAGTACGCCAATGGGAAGAATATATCCAACAACTCTTCCATGATTGCTGACGCGCACAAGAAGAATATGATACGCAGTTGACAGTACCACCTATACTATGGGAAGAGTTCGAATATGCTCTTGCTAATATGAAAAATGGCAAAGCGGCAGCAGAGGATGGGGTTCCAACAGAACTTTTGAAGTACACGGGGAACATGACTAAGAACAAAATAGTAACGCTGTTTAATAAAATTTATGACACCGGAATTATTCCAAAAGACCTACTTCGCTCTGTTTTTGTGACTATCCCGAAAAAGCCTAAGGCAATAAAATATGAAGACTATCGTACCATAAGCCTAATGAATTCTCCTTAAAATTGTATATAATCGCATAATAAAGAAGTGCTCAGAAGACTTATGTGCTCAATAGTTTGGGTTTAGACCGGGAATAGGAACTAGAGAAGCCATATTCTCTCTTAACTCCCTAGCAGAGCGAGCAATCGAACAAAAACAGTGCGTCTATTTATGCTTAATAGATTACGAGAAAGCGTTTGATCGTGTTCGACATTATAAAATGATGGAGATTCTGAGAGATAAAGGGTTGGATGAGAAGGACGGTAGAATAATCGGGACTCTCCATTGGTCTCAGGAAGCTGCTGTAAAAGTTGAAGGCAAACTATCAGAGTGGAAACCAATTCAGAGAGATGTCCGACAAGGATACATACTATCCCCCTTACTCTTTAATCTATATTCAGAGGTTATTCTAACGGATCTCCTATTAAGTCATCCAGAGGGATTTAACGTTAATGGAACACGGATCAATAATATCAGATACACTGATGACACCGTGCTTGTGTCGAATTCTGAAAGCGAGCTGCAGAGACTACTGGAGGTGTGACATTTAGGGGTGATAGATAGATAGGGGTTTGAACATCAATACCAAAAAGACTAGAACAATGGTGATATCCAAAACTGCGATGCCTACTCCTTTTTTTTTTTTTTTTTTTTGATAGCGGTGGTGGAAATGCTGTTAACGCATACCCAGCGTCCTTTTCGAGGGGGGGGACGCCGGGTTATGTGGGGCTCGGGGCCACTGAGATGTTGTGTGTGACCCCCATACCCACTAAAACCACCACCGCTTGTCCCGCCACACGCATACTGGAGACGCCCGGGTTTCAGCCAAGCAACTCTCCGGGCGCCTCCGCGTATAAAACTCCTCTTGGTGGGTACCCGCGGGGAGCAAAGGCACCCACCTGCCGTCCCGTACCGGCCCCTCGCGGGACCGGCACGTTGGGGCCCCCCGACCCCACAGACGACCGCGCGCGCCCACGACGGAGCGCATGCTCGGCCGCCGCCCTCCCGTGAAGGAATTAGGCGGCGGCTTCCTCCCTCCAGACTCCCCCCCTCGTCGAAGTGGGAGGGGGGGGGACAAAAACCAAGACTCCCCCGGGGGACGCACCCCCAGGGGAAACACGACAAAAGGCCCAAAGGGCCACGCCCAACGGCCCGAACGCCCCATCACACCGTGCCCGGCTAGGGGCCCATCGCTCACGGCGGGAGGAAGCGGACGGCGTGGTTCTGCCGCCGCGCTCTCCCGCCGGCCCGCCGCCGCCTGCAAGGTGCGGCAGCGGCGTCGGCCTCCCTCGTGCGCTCGGCGGCCTCCTTCTGACGCATCACTGCGCCGCAGAAGGAGGCTACCGCCCTCCAAGACCTCTCGCTGCTCAACATACGATCGATTACAGTCGGCAGCGAGAGGTCACTGCCGACTTGCGCGACGAGGGCGTGGCGTTGCGGCCCCCATGCCGGGCACTCCGCCAGAGTGTGGTGCGCCGTGTCAATCGGCGCACCACACTCGACGCATTCCTGCGTCATCTCTCTACGAGCCACCTGGTGCAGGTACTTGCCGAAACATCCATGGCCTGTCAGCACCTGCACCAGGTGGAACGTCAAGGCCCCGTACCGCCGGCTCATCCACCGGGACAGGTGGGGCCTGATGGCCTCCACCGTGTCCCGGCCGGCGGCGCGATGCCTACTCCTGAAATATACCTAAGTAAAACAAAAATAATAGCAGTAACATCATTTAACTACTTAGGCCGTTATTTCACATCGGATTTAGATCATAACGAAGAAATAAAATGTAGAATCGGACAAGCTAAAAATGTTTTTAATAGAATATCCAAAGTATTATGTGACCCCAAGATACCGTTTCCCACACGATACCATGTCTTAAAATGTTATGTTTGGTCCGTTTTATTATACGGTTGTGAGACGTGGACTTTGAAAAAGGAATGTTGTCGTCGAATACAAGCATTTGAGATTGGTGCAGGTACTCACGGGGCACGATTGTTTCAGGAGCTATCTGCACCGGCGGAACTGTACGAGTAGGACGGACGAGGTGTGCGACGAGTGTGGCCACCCGGTGGACACATCGTCCCACACCTTGGCCGATTGCCCGCGATGGGGGGGGGGGGACAGGGCCGCGTTTGTAGCGGCGATAGGGAGTGACCTCTCGCTACCGTCCGTGGTCCGGACCATGGTCAGTGGCGAGGCGTCATGGAATGCGGTATCCCGATTCTGCGACTCTGTTATGACGCAGAAGCGGGAGACCGAACGTATCCGAGAGCGGGCGCCGAGGGTACAGGACGCGGTCGGAGCGTGATGACAGCTCACCGCCGCAAGGCGGGGCCGAGCGCACGACTGCCGAATGGCTCCTCGGCAGGAACCTGACGCCGCGACCGACAAGGGCCGACGGTCTGGTGCCCCCCTTGGAGAGGGTTCCTGGGGTGCATATGGTGATGCGTCTCGTATTCCGACGCGTCCCCACGTAGGGATTTTAACGGGAGGGGTGCTTCACACCCCTCCCCGAGGTGGGCCTGGTCATTCGGGTGCCGTTCGGGGGGTCGTGGATGAACTGCAATACTTTATCCCGCGACCCCAAGAACACGTGGATGAGAGTGGAATACCATGTGAAGCATTTTAGTCGGTTGGAGTCCGACACTACCACCGACGCCGGCCCAATCTGGCGACGGGGTGTGCATTTCCGTTAGCATTTTGTTACACACGTAAATTAAAAAAAGAAAAGCATTTGAGATGTGGGGACTTCATCGAATGCTTAAGATCACGTGGAAGCAGTTCGTCTCCAATGATAAAGTCCTTAAGAGAGCTAACTGCAAACGCAGGCTGATGACAACCGACATGCAAAGAAAGGTTGCATTTTTCGGACACCTTCAAAGAGGATCCCTTTATGAGTTCCCAAGGTTGATCCTGGAGAGCAAAATTAATGGCAAACGTGCACCTGGTAGACAGCGCATAAAATGGTTTGATGACATTAAGGAATGGACCGGGTTTACATACCATCAGCTAAAAAGAATAGCGGAGGATCGAATTGGTTTTCTCAATCTGATCGCCAAACTTTTGTTTCAGTTTAAAGAGGGCACCTGATGAATGAATGTGCCATAGCAAGATATACACATACTACAGTTGCAAGAGACTGTCTAGTTAGGTTACCCACCACCACAGCTCCTATTTTTGCCACAAAACAGTACTGTGCAAATATTACTGTGTGCCGGTTTGAAGTGCGTTGCAGCTAGTGATATTACTGGGGTAACGAGACAACAACTTATGTCTTAAGGTCAGCTTAACTAGCGCCACGTTACTGTGGGCAGGCGTATCACTTAACATCAGGTATACGTCTCGCTCGTGTTGTCGAAAATATCGTGTTTATAAAACTTTGTAATTCTAAAAACATGTATTGACAAACTAGTTAGAAAGTATAAACTGTCTGTAAACTAGTATTGTTTGTTTTTTATACATCAGGGAAACGATCTGGTGAATGTTGCGGGACGCAGCTGGATGTGAGCAGCATAGAATCGATCGATGTGGAAATCTTAGGGAAAACCTCTGTCCAGCAGTGGACGTCTGTCGGCTGATAATGATGATGATGATATATAATTGCAAATTAAATAAATGTTACAATATTTATCGAAGTTGTTTAAAAAATATTGAACCGTATGTTATTCTATTTCACTAAGAATTCATACGAATTTATCGTTTCATTGTACGTTAATAAAAATAAAATTGATCAGGTACAGCATCTTATTAGTTAAAAAATTAGCAAGAGCATAATTTCAAAACGGTAACGAAAATTCGAAAGAGAATGGAAGAAATCGAGAGAAAACGATGGAGATGGGCTGGACACATTCCTCGAATGGGTTATTGTCGTCGGGTGCGGCGCATTTTGGAGCGGAGATACCACGCTAGCATTCATGGAAATGGAAGAGTACGGAAGAAGTGGAACGAGGACATCTGCCAACAAATAGGTAGAGGATGGATGCAGACGGCAAATAATGGACAGGAACGGAAAAATGGAAAGGTGGCCTACGTCCGAAGACAAAACTTTGAAGGTTGAAAATTTAAATAGATTATAGAAAAAAAACTCTTTTATAATTTCAGCATTTTAATAAAATACTTTAATTTATGCAGCTTTCCTGTAATTGTTAACGAATTCTACAAAGTCTTTCGAATATTTCTCGACAATTTCGAAGTTGGGTAGTGCAGATTTCAATTGTTCCAGCCATCTGCAAATGATTTTAACTTTATCGATCCTTAACATTAGATATGTTAACATATTGTAATAAAACGAGACATTAATAAAAGAAAATATGATTTATATTGTATAAGTAAGCGCTTCGGTTTCATATATCAACACTTGATACAGGCACGAGTTAAATTCTTTTGTCTTCAGACACTGCAGTATCTGAGATAAAAAGATGCTTACTACCGGCTTTTTAAAATTCTCAAAGACCCCAAAGCGCAATGGAGAGGGCTATGCTCGGAGTTTCTCTGCGCAATCCAATCAGAAATGTGGAGATCCGCAGAAGAACTAAGGTCACCAACATAGCACAAAAGTTTGCTAGACTTAAGTAGCAGTGGGCAATGGGGCAGTAAGGACCGCGAGTGGCGCACGGTGAACCAAGGACCTGGTAAGAATCACGGGAACCCACTGGATGCAAGCAACACGTGATCGATTGATGTGGAGATCTATGCAACAGTGAACGTCTATCGGCTGATGATGACGATGATGATTATGAAGTTAGTCCTTAACTGCAATCCAAATTGGTGGAGGCGATGTAATAATAATAATAATAGTCATTTATTTGTCTAAAAAAAAAGAACTTAAGTCTATGTATAATAGATTAAACATAACAAAAATAAATAAAACATTATACAAAAAGTTCCAGGACTCAGTACATTGGCACCTGGTGCCAAGTCCTGGTATTTTGCCCTGGCCTGACATTATTAAAGCTAGTGAACACTTAATTGTATAATTGCTTGCATATTAAATTACGGAAACAGTATACTTATAAATAGTGAGCACACACGAATCAACCGGAACTGTTTATGCCGAGTGATTGCTGCATCAAAAGCCATTTGCGACAGTTACGTTTAAAGGTGAACCGAGATACGTTACGGTACAGCGGAGGTGGTAAGTCATTCCAACATTTTGATGCAGCAAATTCGAAACTACCTCGGGTTTACTCCAAGGTGTGTTTTGGTGTAGTTAGGGGACGAACGTGCGGTCTCAGTCTGGCTCTGGCGAAGTCTGCGGACCAACTAAGCTTATTATAAAGATATGATGGCATCTTAAATTTTGTTAGTGAGTGTAAAAATCACGTCAGTTTCATAGTTCTCACGTTCTCCATTCTAATCACCTCTTTTTTTATTATATAGGGTGATACGTGGTGTCGCCGTGGTATTGAATAGCAATAGCGCATGCACGCGTTCTGAACACGCTGTATCGCCGCAGAGGTTTTCTTAAATAGACACGGACCATATACAATGTCACAGTAGTGCAAGTGGGACAGCACCAGGTTGTTACATAGCTGATAACGTAATCTTTCGTCAATGAATTTTCTAATTTTGTAAATAGTCCTAAGGGCTGCAAAACAATTACGCACTGAGTTCTGAACATGTTATTGAAATCTTAAATTTTCGTCCATTAAAAGACCGAGGTTGCGGACGCACTTTTGTGTTGGAATTGTTTTGTTTTATAAAGTTAGTTTGGTGTTTAGTTCCACAGATAATTGAGACGCTCTTCTTAGCGTTGAGAAATAGTTTATGCCTGTTCGCCCATTCCACAATTGCCTTCAGATCTTGATTAATATTGTTTATTACACTTTTAACTCCTTTAACCGATAGTGGTACATGAGCGTAGATTTGGATATCATCGGCGTAAAGATGTACATTAGAGAATTGGACATCTTCGACAATGTCTGCAGTGTAGATAGCAAATAGAGTTGGACTGAGAATCGATCCTTGAATTACATCCTTATTGATAGCAGCTGCTTTAGATTTGGGAAGTTCACCTATACCGTTAACGCATTGGACTATTTGACTACGGCCAGAGAAATAAGACTGAAACTAGTTACATACTACTTGAGAAAATGCAAGAAGCTCCAGCTTGTTGAGCAGAATAGGAATCGAAACAATCAAATGCCCGGGAGAAGTCTAGCAGAACAAGTACTGTACCATGACCATCGTCTGAAGCGGTTAGAATGTCATCAACAATATGTAGGAGTGCAGAGGTAGTACTATGTTGTTTTCGAAATCCAGACTGTAATATGGGCAAAGTCTTACATTCCTCTAAATATGGCGTAATTTGAATGAGGACATTTTTCTACTATAGACAACGCAGGTAGAATACTTATTGGTCTAAGATCATTCATACTTTCTATCTTGGACTTCTTAGGGATGGTTGTAATAAATGAACATTTCCATTGCTCGGGGAAAATACTTTCTGATAATGATTTGTTGACTATTGCAGATATCGCGTTCAATGAAAAAGGAAATGTTAGGCTTAACATGAACATAGATATTCCATCGCATCCTTTTGAGTACGTTGGTGATGACTAAATAATGCGAGTAATAGTTGCAGGAGAAACTTCCTTAAATGTAAACACTGACTTTGAATGTCTCTCATTTTTAACATAATTGTTTTGACTATCACACGTCGTATGAGGTATACTGTTAATAAAAAATATATTTAATTTATCTGGATTTACGAGGTCCCGAGGTAAATTGTTATATGAACTAGGTTTTAGAAGGGCGTTTAGCCTTTTCCATGTCTCAGAGGCTTTTTTTTGTTATTGCTATTGAGTACGTGTTTAAAATAAGCGCGTTTTTGATTAAGGACTACGGCATTGTAATAATTGCGCAAATCTCTATAATATTGATAGGACGACTCACTCTTTAGCTTTTTTGCACACTCATACGCTTTATCCCGCAACACCTGCAAAGATCTTATAGTGTCAGTTAACCAAGGTGTAGGAGGTTCTTTGTACGTCCTCGTGTGCATAGGAGCTAACGTATCGATTAAGTCTAGCATTAGGTAGTTAAATGTGGCCACCATATCATTAATATTACTATATTGGAGAACTAGTTCCCATGGGGTAGCATTTTTAATAGCATCTGTGTTTTGATTAAGCTGTCTATAAAAGATTGTTCTAGGGCGGAATTTCGTGGTTTCTAGTGTAAAATTGGCCTCAACTAAACCGTGATCACTAAGATCATCGTTATGATAACGTTTATTGAGCGAGGATTTAATTTAGAACTTACAAATATTAAGTCAAGAATAATTTCGGTAGAAGGTGTGATCCGTGTAGGTATATCAACTATTTGTTTTAGTTGAAAATTATCTACAAGATCATTAAAGCAAGATGGTGTGTAAACCGTTTTATTAGGATTTATGCAATTAATATTAAAATCACCTAATAAGCTTATGCTATCGTATTGAGGTACAAAGATGGCCAAAGATTCGTTTAATGAGTCAAATGCAGCTGTCTAATTTTGAGAGGGAGACCGATAAACGACACCCAATGCCAACCTATTGTGTTTGAGCCTGAATTCCAGCCACTTTTGCTCAAGAACCACCAACAGGGTGGCTGAACTAGCGTACTGTAATACCTGACCGTACATAAGCTCCCACAGCACCACCGCGCGATACGCGCGGAGCATGAATTAAATTGTAGCCCGGTATGTGGTAAGACTGAATGTAGGTCTCTGGTGTAAGCCAGGTTGCATTTAGACAAAATATCGAGATTGTTTGCTCTAAAACATTCTTGGAGTTCATCCCATCCTGTATTCATTGATGCTATATTTAGCAATCCCATTGTAAGGTATTTAACAATTTTTTTTATTTTTCTTTTACGACAAGATATTAAAATATAGTAAATAAAGCTATAGTATCTACATCGAACGACGAAAAAAAGTAAAGCGCAATCAAATGTGTGATATTATATGATACTTTATAATAGGCAAACAGAATTAATCTAATTTTGTAGGATGGGGTAGTTGTATGCAATTTATCAGATAACAAAACGACCTTCAAATACGTGCGCATATACAATACGGCGATATCTTCCATTAAGTCTTTTAAACAAACCAGTACACTTGCATGCAAAAAAATGTACCAGAATAAAAAATAAAATAGATTAATAATGTTCAACAACGTGTTCAGAGACGTTCGATAAATTGAAAAACTAATAAAGATTAAATTATTCTTTAACAGTGTTAGTAATGTGTTGAAAATTAATTTTAAGATGAGTTTAAACGGGCGCGCAGTCTTTTTATAAACTTGTAATGTGACGTGGTAATAGGAGTGTCTAATTAAAGAGAATTTAATTGGTTTTTTGACTTGATGTGTATAGGTAAGGAATCTTTGTTCTTACGGACATATTGGGGGACCGGAAAGTAATGTCGTTTTCTTACGCTAAATACAAACACATACATTTTTAACGAGTCTTTATTTTTAATCAATGATGTATTCCCCATCATTGTCAATAACCTTTTGCCATCTAGTGAGTAAATTTTCAATCCCTGATCGATAAAAATTAATTGGTTTTTCGGCAAAATATCTAGAGATGGCATTTTGGATATCATCCAAATTTGCAAATGTTTTGCCACTTAAAAAGTGTTGCAGCGCTCGGAATAAGTGGAAATCCGATGGTGCAACATCGGGCGAATATGGTGGATGAGGCAGCACCTCCCACCCCAATTCATTAATTTTTTCTAGAGTTCGCCTTGCGCAGTGCGGTCTTGCATTGTCATGTTGGAGAATGACGCCTTTTCGGTTGACAATCGCTGGCCACTTTTCAATTAAAGATTGATTGACTCGCTGCAATTGTTCGCTGTAGATATCTGCAGTAACAGTTTCTCCAGGTTTCAGTAATTCAAAATGAACAATGCCGCGAATACTCCACCAAACACACAAAAGCGCTTTTTTGGGGTGTAAACCTGGCTTAGCAGTACTCCGAGGGATTTCATTTGGAGAGAGCCACTGCCTTTTGCGTTTTGGGTTATCATACAGGACCCATTTCTCATCTCCTGTGATCAAGCGATCAAAAAACGCTTCTGTGTTGTGTCGTTGAAGCAATAAGTTGCATGTGATTGATCGGTTAGCCTTATTCTGTTCGGACAGATTATGCGGGACCCAAACACCTGCTCTGCTTACTTTTCCAATCTGCTTCAAATGTTCTTGGATGGTCGACCAAGGTTTGTTGAGACTGTTTGACAATTCCTCGATCGTCTGACACGGATTTGCTTCCACTTCCGCCCTTAACACGTCGTTGTCTAACGCTGATGGTCTTCCTGATCGATACGAGTCGGAAAGATCAAAATTACCCGATTTGAACTTGGAAAACCACCTTTGGCATTTACGAATGTCCAGTGCATTTGGATAAACATCGCAAATGTTTTTGGTAGCAACTGTTGCGTTATTTCCCTTGCGAAACTCAAAGAGCATGCAATGCCGGATGTGTACCTCTTCTGGTATTTGGCTGGCCATTTTACCCAAAATTACAAAAAAAAATTGTAATTCAATTGTCTATAAGTAAAGAAATCACTATAACCTCACAATGTCTTTGGTACGCCTCTGAACAAAACAATGAGCTGACAAATGACAATCAAGTATTGGCATGCGCAGAAACGACATTACTTTCCGGTCCCCCTATTATAATGCGACATATTATATGCGACAGTTATAGGTCCAAGCAAATTTTAAATCTTGCAGTCTTCGAGCTTCGTAAAAGATATTGCGATTGGCAGGTGTTAAATTTTCTGAGACGAATACCGTATTTTTATCCTCTTCTAACCCAGTGCTGCCATTTTGATATCTCGTTTTGTTCTCATAGTTCGGAGAAGCATATTTTTCTTATTTTGGTCACGAAATTTTATGAGAACTGGTCTTGGTTTGTTATTGAATTTCCGATTTTGAGTACCTTATCGTCTTACCATCTTAAGGTCCGGACTTCGACAAATCGATTTCGAGGATGTCTGCTATTTGGAGGGGGTATATGTCTACGATGGTGTAATGCACTCGCTTTACTAAGGTCTACTGTTACTACAACCTTGATACATTAGACGAAAACGAATGAAGGTATCGAAGTTTATATATATTCACCTGACAACGTTAGGGAACTCCTTGATGCTGATGTTGGAAACTTTAATGAAAGAGACGCTAACAGCCAAGCTAAAGTCGGCCAGCGTCACGTCAGAGCCGGCGGCGAACTTGTTGCCGTCTAAGAAAGTGTTGAAGATGGCGAGAGCATCCTGCAGCTGTTGCAACTTTCCCTCGTCCAAATCATTCCCATCTAAATACGGATACTGCACAAATGCAACAAACAACAAATTATAACGTATTAATACTCATAGCAATGAAATAGTATTTAGAAAATACATCTAAAATCAACAAATATTGTTATAAATTTATCTCAGTCGATCTTCTTTTAAATAATCAAATCCAAATTACTTCCATCATAAAGATCAGATCGAAGACACTGTAAGTACTCATTACACACATTGTTTTAAACTAAAGTTTAATAAAGTTAATTAACTGTTATGAACACTTACGTAATACTGGGTGAATCTATTGAAAAGAGTTCCGAGGTCGAAGTCGAGCCTCTGGTCGACGACGGCGCGCGCTTTCAGCTCTTGAGGATAGAGCTTGGTGTTGCCGTACTTGGTAACTAGATATTTGGCAATGCTGCGAGATTCGCATAACATGAATCCGTCATCTACTATAGTAGGAGCCGTATGCTGAGGGTTTATCTGTAAAGGATAATATATTTAAAACACACTTTCTAGCTTTTTGTTTTTACATTAATAACAAAGGTCAACTTGGTTCACCAGCCCGGAAAAGAGAAGCAATAATTAAAATTTTTAAACAATTCTACATTGGTGTCATTGTCTTCAGACAGGATAATAACCCTCGCTAGCGACGGCGCTCATAGATTGGCACAATATTATTTGGACACATCTAGAAACTTCTGCTGGACTTGTAAGTCTATTATCTATCATAAGTAGTAGTCTATTATAAGTATTTTTAGGAGTACAAGTACATTAAGAACCAAATCCTTTTCAAACTGTGTCACAATATTCCTTGCCAATAAAGGAAACTGTAAATAAGACAGATTTCTTCTCTACAATACGAAATACATATAATGTTCTATTAGAGGAGCCGGCATTTAACATTAAAAGATGTAACTCCTCCTCTGCAACCGACCCACGGCCATTCCAACATAAAAATAAATTATTAATAGTACCTTCAGGAACTCCGGTGTCATATGTTCATTTTTAATGTAGTCCAAAAAGTGGTACTTGACTTCAGATTCGATTCCAAGAGCTGCTATTGTCAGCGTCACGATGGCGCATGGCGGTGAACCGTCCATGTAGTAATAGTCGATGGTCATGTTGTACTAATTGTGTTGTAATTCAAATATCTGCAATAGTACTTCTTTTTGAATAATATAATTACTGATGATGTATAATTAAATAGAACTAGATTAGTATGGCGCTCAAACAGCTTAAGAACAATAAGGTGCCGGGTGATAATGAAGTAATGGTGGTGATCTGAAAGTAGGAGGACCAACGGTATTGGTACAGTTCAGTAATTGGTTATTTGCCTTCAAAGGCTATTTAACTCCATCATACACGAGGGAAAAACTCAGTGGAAGAATTATATGCCCATCACGTTCGTGAGCCACGTTTAAAACTCGTTTTCGAGAGCCACGACGAATCGTCTCGAAAGCGAGGTAGACGATTTCCAGCCCCCCGAACAAGCAGGATTCCGAAAACGCTTCAGTACCATAGACATACGCTGCGGCAAGTTATACAGAAGACCGAATAATATAACTTGCCACTATGCTATATATACTTAACACTATAAAAATCCTTCGATTCTGGAAAACTAGCCTGTACTATAGTCGATGCTGATGATGTATGAATAACGCTCACAAGAACGACTAATAGCGGTAATACTAGAAGAGAAAAGTCTAGCGTTCATCTGATGAGCAGGCATATTCCCTTCACAGCGTGGTGCTAATTCAGATGACATACACTGCATTATGCTGGACGTCTTGAGGCAATGTTAATTCTCATTACTGCAGTAATTTCACTAGCTACAGCACCGTTTAAACTGGAACACAATATTGTTTAGACAGTATTGCTTAGGGACAGAAATTGGCTCAACAGTGGTATCTACCTAGACGGTCTCAGCAATCATTATAAACAAAAAGTATGTAAATTTTTAGTCAGATAATCTGATGGGGTATTTCTTATGTAAAGATAAACATTTCAGGTAGATATTTTTTACACAATGTAATATATATATATATATATATATATAAATATTTATATATTATATAAAACGAAAATGTTTAACCTAAACATATAAAGCTGAAGCAGTTTGTTAAATAAACAACCCTGCAGGCTTGGGTTAGCAAGAATATAACTAAGATAAGTCCTACCTGTCGTAGAAGGCGATTAAAAGCGTGTAAGAGTTTCGCGGGCTTAGAGGGTGGGGGCCCTTATTGATCAACAAGCGAACCTGCGTGGGAAAGCGTGTAACCCAGAGATGGTGCTTAGGAGGGTTAGGATCCTTCACAGAGATGTGTAACAAAGTGTAGAGGGGTAGCAGTGCGTTCTATAAGAGATACGGGAGCCTTTGAATGCAATTCGAAGATTTCCCTCGCGAAAAATGGAAAAAAATGTAGCTTTTTGAAAGCCTTACTTTTAATTCAACACATAACTTCCTATTGCATGTAATACAAAATAATGTACTGATTTGATATTTATTTTTTTATTTGTAATACTGCACTGATTAATTTTTTTTGGTGTAATATTTTCTTTACATTTGTTTGTTATAAAAAATTTTGAATTTGCTCCTTCATGCTGACCGTAATCTTTGTTGCAAGTGATGTAGGTCTGTAGGTGGCGCTTACGTATATATATAAATCACAACACTTACATTGTTATCTATAAGTGCTAGTCATGTAGTTTTTTAATAAACCTGTTATAAACATTTTAATATATATAACTGTGATGGATCATGAGCTTGTATATCTTTAAATAAGAGCAGATCTCGTGGCCTCGCCTCCCGAAAACGTTAACAGAAAATGGACTATACGGACGGACGATTGGTGGTAGATCTCTGTTGCCAGAGACTGTCTACCACCGCAGCGCCTATTCTTCACTCGACAAACAGTACTGTGCAAATATTACTATGTTCCGCTTTCAAGGGCGCTGCAGCTAGTAAAATAATCAAAGTAACAAGACAGACGACATAGTCTCATAGTATGTCTCTGTGTCCAGAGTCCGTCTAGGTAGGTACCACTACAGCGTCTATTGCAGCCGTTAAACAAAAGTATACAAACGCTATTGTGTTCCGGTTTAAAGGACTCTGTAGCTTGTGTAATTATTAGGGTAAAAAGACCATACCTTATGTATCAAAGCAACCAGTACAATAAATTGTAGTATATATCATCCTAGCTAGCGACACATTCTTATAGATAGGCGCATCATTTAATATCAGGTGAATATCCCGCTCGTCTTATCGCTCCTTGAATAAAAAAAAAATTGTTAAATCAAGCCGTCTATTTGGAGCAAGGTTCATTGGATTGGGAGTACGGTTAGTATTGGAAACCTTCCACATAGTTATATCAGTAATTTCACTAGATACAGCTTCGTTCAAACCGGAATACAGCAATGTTTGCACAGTGCTGTCAGTCGGCTGCAATAGGCGCTGCGGTGTTACCTAGACAGTATGTAACAACCGGGACCAAGGTAAAGTTAAAGTTTAAACGCTAGTTTGGTATTTTTTATTTTTTTTATTAACTTTTGTAACAAAATGCTAACGGAACGCACACCCTGGGACCAATACTGGGCCGGTACCAGGGCAGTGTCGGACTCCAACCGACTAAAAAGCTTCACACGGTATTCCACTCTCTTCTACATGCTCGAGGGGTTGCGAGATAACGTATTTCAGTTTCTCCGCGACCCCCGATCGGCGCCCGAATGAACGGGTCCACCCCGGGGAGGGATGTGATGTGAAAGCAGCACCCCTCCCGACAAGATCCCTACGTGGCGATGCGTCGGAATACGAGACGCATCACCATATGCACCCCAGGAACCTTCTCCAAGGGGGGCGCCGGCCCGACGGCCCTTGTCGGTCGCGGCGCCAGGTTCCTGCCGAGGAGCCATTCGGCGGTCGTGCGCCCGGCCCCGCCTTGCGGCAGGGAGCTGTCATCGCGCTCCGACCGCGTCCTGTCCCCTCGGCGCCCGCTCCCGGATACGTTCGGTCTCCCGCTTCTGCGTTATAACAGAGTCGCAGAATAGGGATACCGCATTCTATGACGCCGCGCTACTGACCATGGTACGGACCACGTACGGTAGCGAGAGGTCACTCCCTATCGCCGCTACGAGCGCGGCTCTGTCCCCCCCCCCCCACCCCATCGCGGGCAATCGGCCAAGGTGTGGGACGATGTGTCCACCGGGTGGCCACACTCGTCGCACGCCTCGTCCGTCCTACCTCTACTATTCCGCTGGTACAGATACCTCCCGAAGCAACAGTGCTCCGAGAGTATCTGTACCGAGCGGAAACTGAGGACCCCGAAGTCCCGGTCCAGCCAGTCACCGATGACCGGCCGGACGGCCTCAACGGTGAGCCGACCGTACGACGGTTCACGGAGTCGCCGCTCCCATCTCCGAAGCACCTCTCGACGCGCCTTTCGGCGCCACCTCTCTACCTCGTCTGGCGACGGAAGCGAACCCTCCCGCTCGAGGGCCCGCTTCTGCCGCCAGTAGAGGCGCGCCAGCTATTCCGCTTCGAGTTCCCAGCGAGGACGCACGCCGCCTCGAAGAAGATGGTACGGTAACCTCGTACGACCCGTATGACCATGACGCGCTGCGGCGAGCGCAATAGCGTCACGCCACGGGTCGACAGGTGTTGCGTCCATATGGGCGCACCGTATTGCGCCATAGAGCTCACCACCCCCGTGTAGAGTCGCCGGCACCTCGGCCCGCCCAGATTCGGCGCTAGTTTGGTATAGTCTGGACATAGCTTGGCTCGCTCAGCTCTGAATCTAGACCCGTAACTGAATTGACAGTGCAGAACTTAAACATAAAAAAAACACAGAGTTTATTTTAAACTTTCTTACCGTTGCAGCCGCTTGCTGAAGCTCTGAAGTAAAACTGGAGAGGCGTCGGCGGTATCGCGGCGTTATATCGGGCAATCATTGTAATGGTACGTGTCAATTTAGATAAGAAATATCATCGAAACCTTGACTTTGGTGTCCTCCTTGCGCGCTGATTACCAAGGTTGTGGTTTAAAACAGTGCGATAAATACATTTATAAACATAAATTGAATTGTAATCTCTGTGCTCCGCTGACGAAAGCGGAGGAAACGAGAGAGGTGTGTCAGGATCGTAGCAAGTGGAGAGAGCTGGTGTGTGCCTACCCGATTGGGAGCGAGGCGTGATATATGTGTGTCTGTATGGAATCTCTGCATTAGATTTCCAATGAACATTTTTTTTTTATTTAAGTTCAATAAATGTTTATCTTCTTCTTCTTGTGCTCTTCCAATTAATGAAGATTGGATACTACTTCTGTCAATTCTTTCTTTTCGCACGCTAGGTGGATCAATCGCGCGCGACTCTTGATCTTGGTCCACTCCTTGATGTCGTCCAGCCATGCCTTGTTCCTGCGACCGTTCTTTCTCTTTCTGGCTAATTTCCTCATTATTCTTATC
This sequence comes from Troides aeacus, assembly GCA_033220335.2. Classification (NCBI taxonomy): domain Eukaryota; kingdom Metazoa; phylum Arthropoda; class Insecta; order Lepidoptera; family Papilionidae; genus Troides; species Troides aeacus. The sequence goes on from CM067280.1 coordinate 11,264,241, forward strand.
TGCGGAAGACTGTATTTCGCATTTCGGACTACATGTCCTAGATATGCTGTCTTCTGGTTTTTTATGGAGTTTAGGAAAACTTGCCGTTCCACTTTCACTCGCCATTTATATGTGTACTACGCGTTTATAAGTTACTATAAAGTTGTCTTATGAATCGGTGGAGGTCGCAGTAAGCTGCTGAATGCGATCAGCTTACAATCGATCAGTGTGATCTTTGGGGAAGGTCTATATCCAGCACTGGACAATTATCAGCTGATGACTGATTGATTAAAATATTTATATGGTATCTATTCCAGTAAGTCATATTCAATTTCAATTACTACGTCATTTAGGTTCCGAAGACGTGCTAAGATAAGCAACTCTTCCACTCCCCAGTGGCTGATCTGATTTTGGGCTTCGTCGCCGATAATTAAACGGATTCAAGCATTGCCGTCCCACCGTCTTTGCAACTACTGTGACATATCGTTTAGCCGCTGAGAGTAGAGCGGGCGCTACTCGACCCACTTCTCCGAGGATTTCTAAGTATAAAGGAACAGTAAATTAATAAAGAAATAGGAGTATTCCTTTTACTAAATATAAGGGGAACCTATACAGACTCAGTGAGAGCATCTATAATAAAATTCAACAAATAACCACAAAAATTTAAAGTTTATAATACAGGATGTCTGGTGGCAGATTTAAGTTTTCAAATTAAAAAAAAAAATAATATGTTTGACATATAATTTTACAAAAAGTATTAGAAGATAGAACACAAATGCGGATTTCATTTTTTAAAGATAATGTCATCCAAATGTCTTCCATCCTGTTGCACACACTGTTTGAAAAGGAGCCTCGTATTCCGTGCCACACGCTGCAGTAAACTTGGTTCAATTGCGCTGATTTCTCGCCAAATATTTTCTTTTAAGTCCACAACAGTTCGCGGATTGTTGGCGTAAACTCTCTCTTTGAGGTAGCCCCACAAAAAAAAATCCATTGGAGTTAGGTCGGGTGACCTCGGTGGCCACGGGATGTCCCCAAAGCGACTAATCAGTTTTTGAGGGAGATTTTCTCGCAACAAATCCATCGAAGCTCTGGCCGTGTGTGCGGTCGCACCTGTACCGCATCCTGTTGAAACCACGTGTGTGATGAGAATGATGAATGAGCTCGCAGGTTCGGCAAAAAGAAATTCGAAATCATGAGCCGATAATTCTCACCATTGACATTCGTCGCTTGGCCCCGTGCATTTTCAAAAAAAAATGGTCCGATTATCCCATTCGTGGATAAAGCGCACCAAACAGTTACCCTTGGGCAATGTAATGGTTTTTGGTGCTTCAGTCGAGGATTGCGAGTTCTTAGAGCCCAGTAACGGCAATTTTGCTTGTTTACGTGTCCGTTTAAATGAAAATGAGCCTCGTCGCTCCGAAAAATGGAATTCACAGTGCGAAAAGGCTCCAACATGGTTTCACAAAATAATTTGCGTGGCGCAAAGTCATTTTTTTTCAATTCTTGAATTATTTGAATTTTAAAAGGATGAAACTTCATATCTTTTTTAAAATTTCATGCACAATTGCTCTTGGAAGTCCCAGTGAAGCTGCCCTTTTCCGTATCGAAAGTCGTGCATTTTCACGTAAACTGCGTTCAACCAGTTCAATGTTTTCGGGGGTCCTTGACGATCGACTAAGTCCTGGCCGTGGTGTGTTCATAGCCGAAGCAGTTGCGCAGAACCTCTCTACCCACGAACGAATTAAATTCACACTCGGCCCATCGCCTATCCGTCGAATATTGAAATGTGAACAAAACTGTCGGCGAGCGAGTACGTAAGAATCGTTACTCTTGAAAAATGCTTCAATAGCGAACGCGCGATGCTCACCTGACCACTGCACCACTGCGACATCGTGACTAAGAAATCCGCACGATCGGTGATTCTAATGACAACACCTTCCCCCCGCACTGTTTATAACTTACTGAGATATTCGTTTTTTAAAATATAAATCTGCCGCCAGACACCCTTTATGTAGAAATAACACACGTTGATTTTCAAGTATAATAGTTTGTTACTCTTCGTGTAAGATATTGAAATTAAAGAAAAAGAGAAAAAAAAATTATTGTATATATATACATATATATATATATATATATATGTATATGTATATGTATGTATGTATATGTATTGGGGGACCGGAAAGTAATGTCGTTTCTGCGCATGCTAATACTTGATTGTCATTTGTCAGCCCATTGTTTTGTTCAGAGGCGTACCAAAGACATTGTGAGGTTATAGTGATTTCTTTACTTATAGACAATTGAATTACAATTTTTTTTTGTAATTTTGGGTAAAATGGCCAGCCAAATACCAGAAGAGGTACACATCCGGCATTGCATGCTCTTTGAGTTTCGCAAGGGAAATAACGCAACAGTTGCTACCAAAAACATTTGCGATGTTTATCCAAATGCACTGGACATTCGTAAATGCCAAAGGTGGTTTTCCAAGTTCAAATCGGGTAATTTTGATCTTTCCGACTCGTATCGATCAGGAAGACCATCAGCGTTAGACAACGACGTGTTAAGGGCGGAAGTGGAAGCAAATCCGTGTCAGACGATCGAGGAATTGTCAAACAGTCTCAACAAACCTTGGTCGACCATCCAAGAACATTTGAAGCAGATTGGAAAAGTAAGCAGAGCAGGTGTTTGGGTCCCGCATAATCTGTCCGAACAGAATAAGGCTAACCGATCAATCACATGCAACTTATTGCTTCAACGACACAACACAGAAGCGTTTTTTGATCGCTTGATCACAGGAGATGAGAAATGGGTCCTGTATGATAACCCAAAACGCAAAAGGCAGTGGCTCTCTCCAAATGAAATCCCTCGGAGTACTGCTAAGCCAGGTTTACACCCCAAAAAAGCGCTTTTGTGTGTTTGGTGGAGTATTCGCGGCATTGTTCATTTTGAATTACTGAAACCTGGAGAAACTGTTACTGCAGACCTCTACAGCGAACAATTGCAGCGAGTCAATCAATCTTTAATTGAAAAGTGGCCAGCGATTGTCAACCGAAAAGGCGTCATTCTCCAACATGACAATGCAAGACCGCACTGCGCAAGGCGAACTCTAGAAAAAATTAATGAATTGGGGTGGGAGGTGCTGCCTCATCCACCATATTCGCCCGATGTTGCACCATCGGATTTCCACTTATTCCGAGCGCTGCAACACTTTTTAAGTGGCAAAACATTTGCAAATTTGGATGATATCCAAAATGCCATCTCTAGATATTTTGCCGAAAAACCAATTAATTTTTATCGATCAGGGATTGAAAATTTACTCACTAGATGGCAAAAGGTTATTGACAATGATGGGGAATACATCATTGATTAAAAATAAAGACTCGTTAAAAATGTATGTGTTTGTATTTAGCGTAAGAAAACGACATTACTTTCCGGTCCCCCTAATATTGTCCGGTGAGTTTCTTGCACCCATTTCTCTCAGGCTTGAGATATTTCTTTAGCGATTGGTTGATAGAAAATTAAAGTTAAATAAGTGAACGAATATTTTGGATTGGATTGGAAGTGAACGAATATTCTAATTTTGAATAAAAAAAATTACTTTTATTGTAACTATATTCAACGCAGCGACTAAATAATCTAGGATATCTAAGAATTTCAAATAATAATCTCTTTTCTATTTGATCGTGAGTCTCGTATTCGTGATAAGCTGTCGAATTTATGGACCTTACGGGTGGCTGTCCACTGCTGGACATAGGTCTCTTGTAATCCTTACTATGGGCAATGGTGTGATAAGTAGTACAAACTCGACATTCGGTAGTTACTTTTAATTCCACCAATTTTTATAAGTAAAATATTTGATAGACTTGTCTCTGTCAATCCTTTTAATTAACCTTTGGCATTAATACACAGAAAATAATATTTACAATAACACCTATTGGTTTACGTAATATTTAACGATAAATGAAAAATTGATATACGTTGTTATGCCACTAATGTTAAACAATTTTTAATAAAAAACAAAATAAAGAGAATTTTATACCAATTGATCAAGATTTGCAACGGTACAATATTTTACTTTATCAAGAACTGTTGACGAAACAATGGCACGCCCATTATCATTTCTTTTGCATTTTTATCCACAATGTCTTCGAACTTGGTCGTTGTAGACTTCACCAGCTCGAACCACCTGTAAAATATTATACATTGCGTATATGAAACAAATAATAATCAACAGTGGTCATAATATGCAAATCAAACTACACACATCCTGAACGCTAATGTCATCAAATCATCTTATCAGTCTTATCTAAGAAGACGAGAAGAGGAAAGAGAAGAAATGACAAACTGTGACATTATGATTGAGGGACAAAAAGTGGAACAAGTGAAAGAATTTGTTTATCTCAGTTCACAGTTTACGAGAGATGGAAAGTGTGATGGTGATATTGACAGATGAGTTTAAAAAGGGAATCAAGTTAATGGGGCACTTCATAACTTAATGAATAGCCGAAACGTATCACAGAGAGCACGACTGGCTGTGAATAGAGGCGTGTTGGTTACCACAGGTGAATGTTGGGTATGGCAGAAGAAACATGAAAGTAGGATTAATGCTGTGGAGGTGAGAAGCCTGAGAAGTATAACTGGAGTGAAACGGATGGACAAAGTGAGGAACAGTGTGATAAAGAAGCGGTGCGGCGTGGTTGAAGATGTAGTAACAAGGATAGAGAAAGGAATGCTTAGATGGTTCGGCCATGTCGAAAGAATGGATGAAAGAAGATTAACGAAAGGGATATACAAGGTAAGAATGATTGAATAAATCGGTGCAGGTTGACTTAGGCGGACATATTCCGATCAAATCGGAGATGTCCTAAAAAAATTCCGGATCAAAAGCACTTGCAACCGACGAGCATGCATGAAGACGCTTATGAAAGTGGAGGAAGCGAGAGACGTGTGCCAGGATCGTAGCAAGTGGAGAGAAGTGGTCTCTGCCTACCCCACTGGGAACGAGGCGTGATATGTATGTATGTAAGAAGACAACCGTACACTCCTGGGATTGGCTATCGTAACCAAAAAGCTAAGCTTCAAATAGAATTACCTAGTCCTATGTCTAAGGTACAATATTTTAGTTATTAATAAACGACAAAATATACATCTCTGAGACAATGGGTTAACGGGTAAGGTAACGCAGCATCTCCAATTTCTGACACAGTATCATTTAAATATTTCCTTGTAAACAGGGTGAAAAGTAAGTGGAGTGAGTGAGTCAGTACAAGGTGTAGAAGATCTGGAGTGGCTAAAGTATAGCTCGTATCCTATCTGTCGAGTTATTAATTTTTTTAATATTTTTCGACGAATTAATTGTTGTTGTGTACACAAAAGATCTCATGTGACCTCATAAGTAATAATCACAACTTGTTAAATCAGGACATCCCGCGGGCCACGGTGTTGGTCCGACTCGGCCAATCCGTTGCTGAGAGAAAGAATTGTCTAAGCACTGACTTACACCAGTACTGTCCTTTCTGTCTCTGGTTCGATGGAACGATTCAAAATGGTATTATATAATATATCCTCCAGATATTTAAAAAAAACGATTTCGAAGAAAATCTTCGTACGTCTTCCCATTCAAATTGTTGGGCAAGAAGACTGGGCCTATCAAGTATGAATTATGCCCATCCATACGTTTACGGAGAATCTTCGCTGATGAGCTTCTTCTCTAATCACGTGGAGATTTTTACTTAAGGGCGGCGTCTACTTTTGTGAGTCTCTACAGTTTGGTATTTCCTCGCACTTGGTTTTACAAGTGTTTTCTTTTATAAATTTTAGAAGCTTTATGTACTTTCTTATACCTTATCGGATAGGTATTGAAGTCTGGTTTTATCATATAAGGTTGCCAAATATCTCCCTTCCGCTTTTTTGCTCTTTATTCAATGCTTTATAAAAAGTGTTACAGTGATCGGATTTAGTTCAAATATGCGCCGTTTTGTTCGATAACCTGTTTCCATCTAGACGGCAACTTCATAATACCTCGCTCGTAGAAGCCCCCCTCCTTATTTGCGAAGAACTCGGACAGCCTCTTTTGAGTTCAACTTTACACCACCAAGGGCGTTCACCATGGACAGGAACAGGTGGTAATCACTTGGCGCTATATCCGGGCTATATGGTAGATGCGATAAAACCTCCCATCCGAGCTCCCGTAGCTTCTGACGAGTCATCAACGAAGTGTGTGGTCTGGCGTTGTCCTGGTGGAACACTACACCCTTCCTGTTGGCCAATTCTGGACGCTTCTGGTCGATCGCCTGCTTCAAGCGGTCCAGTTGTTCGCAGTAGATGGTAGAATTAAGCGTCTGGCCATATGGGAGCAGCTCATAGTGGATGATTCCCTTCCAATCCCACCAAACACACAGCAAAACCTTCCTGGCCGTCAATCCCGGCTTGGCCACTGTTTGGGACGATTCACCGGCCTTCGACCACGACCGTTTTCGCTTGATATTGTCGTATGTGATCCATTTTTGGTCGCCAGTCACCGTCCGCTTCAAGAATGGGTCGAGTTCGTTCCGTTTCAGCAGCATATCGCAGGCGTTGATTCGGTCCAGAAGGTTTTTTTGCGTCAAGTCATGCGGCACCCAAACAACAAGCTTTTTTTTGTATCCAGCCTTCTGCAGATGGTTTAAAATGGTTTGGTGACTAACTCCCATCTCCTGGGCGATGTCACGAGATGCCACATGCCGGTCTAACTCGATGTAGTCCATGATTTGATCGGTATTTGTCGTCACAGGTCTTCCGCCGGCTGGCTTATCCATGGTGTCGTTTTCACCGGCTCTGAATCGTCGAAACCATTCCTCCGCAGTTCGAAGTGATAGAGTACCATCCCCCAAAACACCATTAATCTCACGGAACGTTTCTCTAGCGGATTTGCCTTTAACGAAGGAAAACTTTAAAATAGCGCAAATTCGGCGTTAGTGAACTATATGTTTACACGTCTATAACTGTTGAACGCAATATCCAAACTAATTATGCATAGCGTCGTTTTGCAGGTTATGTCAAGACCTTTCAAATTATGTATAGTATTGCCAGATACGAGCTCTGTAGCGCTTTGTACATAGCCACGAAATTCAAAAGACAAAAAGGCGGAAGGGAGATATTTGCCAACCTATTATTTAATCATTTATGTACTTTATACGTATTTTTGATAAATAAAATTTTGTATTAATATTAAATAAAAATGTAAGTATGACGCCTTATTTGTTACTGTCACAGCTTTCCAAGAACTAAATTTAAATGTTTTAGGCCTCTAAGTGATAAATTTTAATTTAATTTGATAAAGCAACGATTAAAGAATAATTATTACATTAAAATTTGTGTAGAAATAAGTAAGAAATAAAATCATCAAATTTTTTCCTAGAAAATCTAGAATTTTTTTAAACATTTTTAAAAATGATTAACTCTAGAACCATTGTTTTTGGTTAGTTTGGTATTCCATAGATATACAGATAGGATACGAGCTATACTTTAGCCACTCCAGATCTACACCTATCACCTTTCACCCTGTATATCTTAAAAAAAACACTTTATCTAGTTAAATTACAACAGCACTCACGTAAACCTCTTATTATAAGTTACAAAGTTAATGTGGTGTGTGTATATGTTATATATCTTCACCTGTGCCTCATTCTCACAACCATGGGACATGATATAATGATAATCGTAAGTCTGATAAGCAAATCATCATCTTACCGTTCTATGTAACTCGTCCCAATAAAACAATAAATAACTTGGCTTCAGCTGTATATATACTTAACTACAATATCACATTTTATTTACCTAACGATATTGGAGTACTCCTTAATACTGATGCCGACAACTTCGATGAAAGCGATAGTGACGGCCAGGCTGAGGTCAGCCAGCGTCAGGTCAGAGCCGGCAGCGTATTTACTGCCTTCTAGGATCGTATTGAAGATGGCGATGGCCTGATGCAATCGCTTTAATCTCTTCTCTTTCAACGATCCTCCAAAGACGTACGGGTACTAGGAAAGAGATGATATTAAGTCATGGTGAATTCATGTCTACAATTTTATGGTCGTTCTTCTCACATGCGAGCCTAACGTCAATTCTCTGTTGATAACATATAGCCTATCTGCCTAAAGGAGCTCATCACGAATTTATACCGGGCCCTATTACGTTAATCGCTATGAGATATAAAATTATACTCATTATTACTCGAGTAATTTAGTGACAACTATGGGAATTCAAATGGTACTCAGTAATATTTGTCATAATACTATTTGGTAGAGGATGTAGATGTTACTGTGGTTCACAGGTCATCAATGACGAAACCATACCGCTTTTACCAACCAACTTTTATTAATTGTAAGGGGAAAAGGAAGTTCATGATTTGAAGCATCGTCTTTTTCTCTTTCATAGAAATAATGTTATTAATACTTACGTAATACTCGGTGAATCTACAGAAAAGCATTCCTAAGTCGAAGTCCAGCCTATGGTCAACTAACGCGCGCGCTTTCAGCTCTTGAGGATAGAGCTTGGTGTTGCCGTACTTGGTAGCTAGATATCTGGCAATGCTGCGAGATTCGCATAACATGAAACCGTCGTCTACTATAGTAGGAGCCGTGTGCTGAGGGTTTATCTGCAAAATAAACTGCAAAGTGAGCCACTTAATTTTCACGGATATTTACAAATACGTATGAGGACATCACATCAACTTCTACTTTTGCACATGTCACTTTATTACTAAATATACTAAACTATTAGTTTATGTAGCTGTCTGGTCGTTGCTTATATCTATAATCTATAGCAGATTACGAGAAACTACCCTAAGTATATTAAGTTTTTTTCCATACCTAAATGGAATCACAAATCCATTACAATATCCCCCTTACAAATAATCGGACATCAATTAATTTTTACTAATGGTAGATCTCTGTTACGTAATAAGTATTCTTTTCTTTTCTAATTAAGTATTTCTTACGTAATAAGTAATCTTTTCTAATTAAGTAATCTTTCTAAGTAGGTAACATTGCAGCGCCTTGCAGCATTTGTGCCGCAAAACGCTATTATGTTTGCTAACGTCTTTTCTTCAGGCAGGCAATGAATTGCTAATATAGACTTTGAGTACATACTAGCTATTTCTTGCCCGCTTTGCTGGCCTTAACACATAATTAGATTTAAATTTTAAACATGAAGTTTGTCGGAATTATTCCCGTCCAGCAGCAATCCGCTGCCTCTCCTAGACTCTTCCTGTTTTTAACACTTCCGCAACACCCTTTCACGAAGATATTTATTAAAGTTGGTTTTTAGCTGCCCTAAACTCGGCAAAAAGAATATTCCAACCAAATTTCAAATCACCAGACCTTATGGTTCCAGAGAAATCGTAATGAGTCTCTAAATAGGTGGAAATCTCATAAATATAAATGTTTAGATTAGGTTACGACGTACTTTATATAGGAAGAAACTATTAGAAGACTATACCTTTATGAACTCCGGCGTTAGATGATCGTCGGTTGTAAAGTCCAGGAAGTGAGGCTTTACTTCAGACTCGATGTTCAGCGCGGCAAACGTCAGCGAAACGATGCTGCACGGCGGCGATCCTTGGACATAGTAAAAGTCGATAGACATCTTGATCTTCTTTTGCTGTGAACTGAGTACCTGCATATATGGATTTTAATAATTCCATTAGTTACTATTACTATCTTACTCTGTTGCTGGATACCTTCAAGATAAGCACCACTGCAGCATCTATTTCTACTGCCAAACAGTAAGGGGCCACCATAACTATAACAATGAACCTCGACATCACATGTCTTAAGACAACGAGTACAATATTATTATCATCATCAAAAGCCGATAAACGTCCACTGCTGGACATGGGCCTCCCTCAAAGATTTCCACATCCATCGGTCTCGCAATATAATGCAGTGTTTAAATTTCTAACAAGCCCCACGTTGTTATGGACGAGTGTATCACTCACCATCAAGTGAACGTCCCACTCGTCTCGTCGCTTTCTTGAATAAAAAAAGTTCTTATATCTCAAATCTATATTAACATGGGAATAAATAAACCGTCTCTCACTTAGCCGGAGGAACTTTAATGACTTGAAGCTGGCGAATTCTGACCTAGCGTATGAAATACATTACTTATATATGTAATCAATGAAGCAATAACATTAAATCAAAATTAATTATTTATTTTATGTCATATAAATTATTCAAGACAAAAACTAGTTGAAAACTTGAAATAACAAGTAGTGAGTTGAACCTAAGTAAGAAATACATAAAACTCGTTATGTCGGACAGATAAATTAAGATATAATGGAAGTTCTCTACATTTGCTTGTACAGTAAGTTTAAATTTGAAGAAGATACTAAATGATGTAGAATATTTACGAATCCCACATACATACATAGTTATCGTATCGAATGGTTAATATATATTATCTTCTCTTTTTATCAGATTCAGTCTTACTAGCACTACGTTTGATTAACTTCTTTTTATTCTGTACTTCGTCAGGAATTCATATAAGGTATGCGCAGTGAAATTTGGACATAGTTTGTATAGATAAAAAAAAAGCTAAAATCTGAATAAAAAATATGTGTCTGTCAACGTAAAGTCAATATATCTGTCTATCAGTTTGTTAAGTTTCATAAAGATTGGGTATTTGATTTTGTAATTATGGTAAATCAACAAGAACGCCGTCGTCAAACAGTATCTAATTTCTATAGTACACGTGTACTACTACCCCTATGGCCGAAATCAAAGGTTTCGGAACATTTTGTGCGTCGGGTGAGAGTCGAAGCACCATTTACAATATTTTGGGGTCCTTTGACTTGAAGAAAACCACTGCTAGAAAGCTTGGTTCTGGAATTATTCCAGCTTGAGCAAGTTTTCTGAGAGAGCTCGAATAAAGAAAATTACAGCCGGCCGTGTCGCAAAATCTTATAGAGAGCTCGGAAGAAAATTTAAGTGTGATGGCAAAACTGTTAAAAAATATCTTAAAGACATGGGCATCGATAAGCGGTATAGAGAAGTTAAGCCCACTGTCTCTGAAAGCCAAGAAATCACTTAGAAAGTACGGCCGCGTAAATTAGTCAAAGAAATATTTTACGCTAAAAGCAGTGTTACTTATATTATGGAATACGAGTCATTTCACGTTAGATGGAAACGAGTCGCAAGACTGTTTTGAGAACACCAATGGCCCAACAGATGAGAACGTAAAATATGTTCAGCATAAAAAATTAGCTAAAAAAGTTTTGCTATGGTTTGCCATCAGTCGACGCGGAATGTCTAAGCCTCTGTATTCTTTGAGTCAGGTCTAGCTGTGAACGCCGATCGCTACATAGAGCGTTGTTTGACATTAGTGCGGGATTTCATAAATACGAGTCATAGAGGAGGAAATTTAATGTTTTGGCCAGACTTAGCCTCAACTGCAACTTCGCTCTATTGAAGGCTTTTGGGCTAATCTAAAGAGGCAAGTATAATGCAATAAATTTCGTCTCAAAAATGTACAGAGTTTGATTCGAAAAATAATATTGGAGTTGAATAAAATGCCGACATCTGTGTTTTCGACAGCGATGGACAAAGTACCACAGATCTGCCGTAAAACATCTCGCATGGGAGTAAACTATTTTTTACATTAAGCATTGATATATACATTATTATTTTAAAAAAGAATGGTGCTTTTGTTAATTAAAACAATATTGAACTTTGTCAAAATTTTACCCCGCATATATATACTAGCTGTTCCTCGCTCAGTTTACTGATCCTAATACAGAATCAGACTTGAAATTTGTCTGAAATATTCCTTGAGAGCGACCGCAACAGCAAATGACTTTCTATAACAATCGTTACTATAGCAACCGCATATGAAATACCAAAGGAAAATGTTTATAAAAGTTAGAAATAAAATAATGAAGGATCTATGAAATTCCAGAAATAAATAGCCTGTAACCCTCTACAAATGATTGCGCGTCGAATGGTCATATTTCCATGACAATTAATTACAATTCATTAAGAGATGTTTAATTATGACTTTGCACTTATTTCGTGACCTAGGACTCTCTTTTCTGTATCTGTAGTTATCTTGTATAAGAGATTTTTTGACTCTTTAGTCAAAGAAAGAAACAACTTTCAAATTATATACAGCGCAAGAATAAAGTGTCTCATTGTACCAAGAGTACGTTTTACCTAAAACATACTTCACTCATGGATACCAATACCAAGATTATTTCAGACTGTTATCTAGGCAGATGCAAGCACGTGCTCAGAAGATTCAGACAGGATATGCAATCATCATCACCATCAGCAGCAGCCGACAGACGTCCACTGCTGGACATAGACCTCCCCCAAAGAGCACCTCCCACATCGATCGGTATTGCGCTGCACTCATCGAGCGGCTTCCCGCGAACTATATTTTTAGGGGTTGATATGGGAGGATTTAAGCCATCCTCCACCACGCTGGCCCAATGGGGCTTGGTGAGAGTCAAAGCCTCGTTTGTTCATTAGCAAGGTGCACCACTAGCAAGTGAAGTCCGGTTGGCTCTCGTGAGTTGTTGTGGGGGACCCATTACACCCTTAGTCAATAATATTATACTTAAAAATAAACTTAACAATTTAGTACTAATTTAGCAATAGTCAAAGCTTAGTTGTGTTCGTTTTTAGTAACTTGAGGGGTTATTATTTAGTTAGGTTTAGAGAGCCAGAGTATGTCATGCTTGCCTGCCTGTATGAAGCACATGCGCCTGGTAAACTACTCTGTACTCTAGTAATATAAATGTTTAGAGTATACTAATACGAAAAAGCATTTTTTTTATTAAACTATAATATTACTAGTATATAAAGTAGACTAAATTTTGACCTAGTTTATTCAGTATTTACTGTAAATGTTTCAATTTGAGAAAAACACTGAAGGCCTAAATAATATCATTATGTACTGGAAGTAGTAACAACTAGTATACAAGTTCATAATCTATATAAGTTAAAATTTGAGAGAAACTTCCAAAAAAAGTTCCAGTTGTGTCAGAATTTCATCAAAGCAACTCGAACTTCCTCGTATCGTAAAAGGCGACTAAGCAGGGAAAAAATCCTGGAACATGGCAGTAGATTTCTCTTTAGCATTTACCAGCATGCTATCCTCATGTTTAAGGAGTCTTGGGTTCAGGTGTGGGTTATCATCATCATCGTCATTTTTATTTTGTTTGAATCCAGTGGCTCCCAGCGATTCTTTAAATCTCCTCTGTCTGAGGTCTGTGGATAGCAACAGACAAATATGATGAGAGATTTAAATGTATAATAACAATTATATAATCTATCTCACATTCTTTACACATCTTTGAAAGCAATTATTAGTAAAATACAAATCATACTCTATGATTACCACCAATATCCATGTGATGGGAGAAGAAAAAAGATTCTCTTATTAAATACATAATTTATTTATCGTGCCTTATTATATTATAGTTAACATTTAAACTTATGTAAAGATGGCCAGATGCGGCAGTGAGTGAGAAAGTGGTGCTGTGTTTGTGCTATTAGCATTGGGGACGCGGCTTCCCGTTCTCTCCGCCATGTCGGTTACCCTCTACTTCTTCACGCCGCTGCATAGGGCCTTGAAAGCTTCTAGGCCCTTCTCGTTGGCCTCCTGGTAGCCAGGCGCCGTGGTCTTAACGGTCTCGTACCATCTGAAATAAACAACGGTTGCCTTAGTTCTATGCCGAAAATTTATATAAAATTTTATTTATACTAATTGATATAGTAAATGCTGATAGAAGTTACATGGTAACGTTACCACTTAGGTTATTAGGATGGTATCTAGACTAGCATCTGTGTGATAATATTACTTTGTTCCAGTTTGAAAGGAGCTGTAGTTTTTAAAAATAAGAACGTATTGTGTTGTGTAAACATATTAACTATTACCGAATAGTAAAGGTGAGAGTTTTACTGGACTCACCTCTTAACATTGGCGAACTTCTTGAAGTCGATGTCGGACGCTTCGAAGCTGGACACACCCGCGATGAGGCTCAGGTCGGCAACGGTAAGCCCGGGACCGGCCACGTACTTCTGCCCCTCCAGGAAGATGTCCAGGATTCTCAGAGCATCTTCCACCTTCGCCAGCTTGTCTTTGTCGGCTGGCGCACCGGCGAATACTTGTGGGTACTGGACGTATACATTTATTATTTAATACTTCAATGCGGTTCAAGCAAATGGCAAATTTAATGTTTTGTTAATCACACGTTTAAATTATGAATATTATAGTCAGCCAATAATAGACGTCCAATGCTGGACACATCCCTTTTCTTAAAATCCTCACATCGATCGGTCCTGAGCTGCCCGCATCACCGGGTGCCAGAGGCCATCGTTTGTAGGGGTTAATTCGGGGATATTTGGGAATTTTCTTACCACGCTAACCCAATGAGGGTTGGCGAGAAAATTATAAAAAATTAAGATATACTTTAAAAAAAATCATAATAAATATTAATTCTTTAAACAGTATTCATTTACTTTTAACAGCTGATGTACAAGTAGAAACGGATACCTCCTTATTTATTTGGACCCATCAGCTTCTATCATTATATTATTCATCTGGTGGTTAAACAAGTGATATTTTGATAATTTACCTATCTGAGGAATTAGACTTAATAATAAAGAATCTTTATAAGTATAAAACGCATTGTAGTATATCTTATTTTGAGACAATATTACTAACTTCCTTAACTCCTATTTCAGCCGCCAAGTAGTAATATGCAGACATTATTACGACCTAACATCCTTAGATGTTGATTAAAATATAAAAAACATTTATATTTCGGACGAATAAACTATTTATTCCTTTCTAATTTGGCGCTGTGTAAATATTTCAACTATAACCCTATTGTAACCCCTTTGTAATATGAAATGTAACAATAGTCGATTATCTATTGACACGTGAATATTCGAAGGTTATATGGCAATGAATTATATCGGCGTACAAATCATAATTATCAGATATGACATTGTGTACGCGAAGGTCGTGAAAGGTAGTGAATTCAAGGTATACAATAGTAGATCGATTGGATTTTATAATAGTAGTAAAATGTGTTGGCGGCAAAACTTAACAATACACAGTTGACATCATCGCCTCCATTTTGAAATTATTGACATTTTTATTAAAACATAATTGTTCATTGTAAGAATCGTGTATATAGTAAATGCAGCCATTTTCTATACTGTACTCTCTGAAACAGTTCTCTGAAACTTTATGAGTTCTCAAGGTTGAACCTGGAGAGCAAAAGTCCGTGAAAACAGGCACCTGGTAGACAGCGAAAGAAATGGTTTGACGAAATAAAGGAGTGGGCCGGGTGTAAATACCATCAGTTAAAAAGAATTGCTGAGGATCGAATTGGTTTTCTCAATCTGACCGCCGAACTTCATTTTGTAGAGTGCACTCAATGATGATTATCTTATACATCGTATGTATATGTATCTTCATACAAGACGATCTTAGATTATGAAATAGCTGTGATTTGTCGCCTCTGTTCAATGCACACGTTTTTTTTTTTTTGTTATAAAATAAGGCAATTGATAAGATCAGATCAAGCTTCATCATTTTTATTCACCTCATAAAAACTACATTGGCGTATCGTTTACCTATCCATACTAGACTGTAGCAATCTTTTAGATAGTATTATGTATTTATATATATATACTTGACGATGGATATCTGCCTTGAAGAAGGGCTAAAGTTACCTTATATGACTGAAATACCTGATGATGATACTGAATCCTTTACTTTTAAAGTTAAGGAAAGTGAAAATGTTTATAGAACAACAGTAATTCCTCAGGGAAGAAATACGTATTTTCTCACGAGTGAACCAGTAGAAACAGCCACTTACTCTACTGTATCGTAGTCAGATATGGTCGAGCTGTTCTGCTAGCCGTTTAAATGTTCTGAAATATCTTAAGATATTACTCACAAAATAGTCACTGAATCTCTGGTACAGTGTTCCGATGTCGAAGTACAGCCGCTGGTCAACGAGGGCCCTCGCCCTGGGTTCTTCTGGATACAGACCGCTCGCCTTTCCGTACTTGTTCACCAGGTAGGTGATGATGGCGCGCGACTCGCACAGAGTTAGACCATCATCGACCAGTGTCGGCACCGTGTGTTGGGGGTTCAGCTGGAAAAGTTAGTAGATTTAGTTAAATAAGATATTCTTCCTATGCTAAATACTCTTAATTATACTAATTAATTACCTATCAAAAAGACTTTGATATGTATCATATATTTGTTAGTTGGAGACAGTCGAAGCAAAAATCTGTTTGCGGTTGACCCTCTGCACCTACATTTCTACCACATTTATAAAAAACAGACTTCTAATAGACTCCTGGGAATCCTACCGGACAAATTTGGAAACTGAACGTTTTAATGGTTACAAAAAAAAAACAAACAAATTAGTACTGTATTCTTTAGTAGTAAAAACGAAAAAACGAGTAAGAACATCATCTGATGGTACGTCGTACACGTAACCATGAAAAAATGGCGCTGAACAATGTGGTTAGCCTTGTTACTCCGGTAATTTCGCTAGCTATAACGCTCTTCAAACCGTATCAAAGTGACGTTTTCACCATACTGCTGGACAGTGGTGGTGGTGGTACCAAGTTCTTCCGAATCTTACCCTCAATAAAGAGTTATAACGGGAAAATATTTATTAATTAAAATGTTCACAGTTAATTACATGAAATTAAGTTAATAGTGACTGATCGATGTGGAGATCTTTGGGGAAGGTCTGTGCCCACCAGTGGACGTCTATCGGATGATGATGATGATGAAGTTAGTAACTTGATTGTTAATTTAATTAATAAGCTAATAGCAGTTTGACTTTTCGTCATTAATTCGTTATGACTGTTGATCTACTGCTCGCTTCTAAATAGAGTTGAACTTTTTTTATGAGGTTCAAAGTTCTTTCCAAAAGTAAAGCTCAAGTTATAGAACTGGAGACATTTTCTGGCATGGAGAGGGTCAAGGTCATTTGACCATTAAGCTGGCCAAGTGTACTTTCAAAGAAGTTTAAAATAAGTCTTAATGACTCCCCTAAGTTGGATTTTTGGAGTTTGTATTAAAATCATCGCATAGGATGAAAAAATAATTCGATTTTTCTAAACTTGGAATGATTTATAGAAAAATTTATAGTCAATAGATACATCAATATATGTATAGAGTAATTGGATAGATTTATAGATCATTGTATGGTTATTGCAGCCGATACCTATGAATGAGTGTAAACAAAGATTATAAAGATGTAGAAGAGTTAAATACGTAAATTATATATATGTATACACAAACCTGGAGTATTAAAGGGATTTATAAATGTATTTTTACTTCCGTAATATCATCCCCTGAATTTTAACTGAAACATTAAGGTGTCGAGAATAATATAGTGCAAAATATTGACTAGGAATACACTATTAAAGACACGTATCACTTACCATCATGTGAAGGTATCACACACCCCATCGAATAAAGAAATTTATACATCTGATTGTTAATTCAGGTCGTAAGTAAATTAATGATATATTTTGTATTGAGACAATCTGTATGTAAGGTAAATATCCTTTTATGTATCAAGTTAATTAATTTTATTTTTATGTCAAATGTAACTGAAATAAATCTGGTTTATAATGTTGACTTTAGTATGTGTATATTATTTTGCAATTATTGCGAAAATCCGGTACAACGGCAGTCGGTCGGTATTTCCCTTCGAAGTTCGCTAGAGGCCGCAATTCTTGCAGCTGCTGTGTAATTTCCAACTTAATTCATAACAGCAGAAGGTCTGATATACTCAATGGTCTGATATTCTGAATGTGTGATGTAATTGCTAAGTGGTTTTGTGTTAGTGAACTTATTAAGTAAGGAACTTAGTACAGCACCTTTTAAAATGTGAACATTTAAGGCCGACTGCTTTGAAGTCTCAGTTAAATATCTTAAACTTGACATCACGTTGAATTTACACAATACTAGTATTGATTTCTTTTATTATTATATATCTATAAGTGATATAGTTTTTAGTAGTAATAGGTATTTAGAAAATATACTCTTAATTATGAGATATATATTTCGATAAAGTTGCCTTTCTCTAATAGTGAACTTTTATCGTCTGATTGACTTTTTCGATAAAAATGAAGATGAATTTGGATATTGAAATAAACAAGACACGAGGACAAAGCTTACAGATGCCTGGAGGAAACAGTAAAAAAAAACAAAATAAAGAAAAAAAAAGAAAAGAAATATGACTGTATCATATTGGTATATCTTAGGGTTCAATATACCCAAATGGAAATCAGCTATGCCGTTTATACTTATTTTTTATACTACAAAGCAATTTGGCTCATCGCCTTGAGACAAGATGTTGTGTCTTGTTACTACAGTAATTTCACAACCTTCATCACCCTTCAAACCGGAACATAGTAATGTTTGTTTAGTACTGTGTGCCGGAAGAAATAGGCTCTGCGGTGTCTTAACTGAAAGGGTTTAAAGTCCGTGTTAAAAAATGGCGACGTCAACATAACGGTTTACACAAGGTCATCTTCCGTTTTTGTGCTCGTTTCCCGATTGTTGGTTTCGGTCTAGACTATCGACTCACCTTGAGGTACTCCGGCTTGAGGTGCTCGCCGTGGTGCAGATCGACCAGTTTGAGGTTGAGGTTCAGGTTCAGGGCGCGAGCAGTCAGCAGCACCGCACGGCAGGGCGCCGAGCCTGGCACGTAGTAGAGGTCGATCGGCATGCTGCATGAAATTGACTTAATTTAATTACTGTGTCCCAGCTTGAAGGGCGCTGTAGCTACTGAATTGACTGGGGTAACCAGATTTAACAAGTTACGATTTCATACGGGACATTTGAGGCATTTCCCACTACGCTGGCTCCAGGTGGGTTGTTGCGAACCAGAGCCTCGTTTGTTGATTAGCAGGATGCACCACGAGCAGGTGAGGTTGGTTTTGATACCGTGATATGTAGTGCTGGAGCTCTTATCACCCTACTATGATACTATGCGTATGCTTGCAAGTATGCTGAATAGTAATTGTTAAATTTATTACTAAGTATAGATAATCACAGAATTCGGGTAAAGTGTGCGTATCCTACTGTTATTATTTGTGCAAGCTGCTGCTGCTGAAGCCGCTTGCTTAATTACCTAAATCCGACCTCGTACTCGAACTGGTTACATTCCCACGTCCAGTCTGATATACCTTTGCTCTTATATTTGTATCAACGTGCCGGTAGTGTTAGTCACGAATCGATCGTGACGAACAAACTATTCATCGTTCGATGAACACAAGGCTGTGGTCAATTATTTTTTTTTTACTGTCAATAAAAAAAGTTCACTAACAAGGTCGCAACCTGTTTCCGCACTTCGACCCTGAATCAAGTGCAGTCCTGACAGAAACTATCTAACAACTACAATTTCGTGATATATAGACAACAGCTGTTCACCAACCGCTTCCCTGGCCGTGATATAGTGTTAGACTTGAAATTTGTCTGAAACATTCCTCGAGAACAACTGCAGCCGCTACTGACTTTATATACCAACCGTTACTATAGAAACCGCATAATGTTGAGTGTGCACCCCTGCGACTAGGACGCGCCGAACAGGATTTACCCTAGTGGAAGGACGAGGAAGGTGACTGCTTCCTCCCTAAGTTCCAACGCTAAAGGGGTTAGGTCAAAACTACAGATTTAATTCTAATAAATCACATTAACAAGACAGTCAAATATTAACCGTACTTATACCTGAATGTAATTTAAATTCATGTAAAGGATACCTAACTTATAACTTAGATAATAGAATTAAGTTTATCTTTATATTGTACAATTGATGTAAATCTAAAAACAAAACAGACAAGATTGTCCTTTCTCCGAAAGACAAAGATTTGAAGTTCTTTGTTCGTTAACAAAAGATTTCCCATGATTATCATTTTCTTTACTGTACACTTTAATTATCTTGTTTAGTGACGTTTTGGCTATATTAAGTGCTCATTAGTAACTTCAGTGTGCTAAGTAGTAGCGTATACTGACCGTGTACCGTTTTCAAGTTAAAGTAATTACTAGGAGTACTGAGACGTTAAATTGTACGTTTCGAAGGTATAGACGTAGTATGATGCTGGGTTTTCTGATGGTAAGTGATACACTTGCCCGTAACAATGTGGCGCTAGTTAGAATGGCATACACCGTACCACAGTGCGCCCGTCTCCTTGAGGCATAAGATACTATCTCGTTATCTCTGTACTCAGTAGTTACAGCACCTTTCAAACCGGAACACAGTAACGTTTGCACACTATTGTTTGGTGGTAGAAATTAATACCTAGATCTTTACTGTACAGGGTCGTTCTCGTAAATAATTTAATGAAACCGTCACTGTCGCGCAGCGGTTAACTGCTATCATCATCAGCCAATAGACGTCCACTGCTGGACATAGCTCTTCAATAATCTCCACACTAATTAGTCCAGAGCAGCACGCTTCCAGCGGCTACTCGTGACTTTCACTATATTGTTAATATCCAGCACTACGTCTACTTGACTTGACTGCAACTTGAGAAATAGTAATTAAAGTTATAAGTAAAGACGAGAAGAGATTACTGATAACATACTAGCTGTTTCCGGCTGGCTTTGCTGGCCATAACATAGAATTATATTTGAGATTTAGACTTGAAATTCGTCAGAAATATTCTCGTCCGGCGGCAACCCGCCACCCCGAAGCCTCTTCCCGTTACTAACACCCTCGCAACTTCCTTAAAGGAAGTTTTGTAAAGTCCATTCTTAGCTGACCTCTAAATGGCTTTTAGAATAAGAGATAAGATTTAAGAGCAGATCAGAGTATGCAAGGTATGAGAGATTAAAAGATGAAAATGAGAAGTAAATAGCAAGTGATGGTAAATGTAAAGTACC
Organism: Troides aeacus; assembly: GCA_033220335.2. Classification (NCBI taxonomy): domain Eukaryota; kingdom Metazoa; phylum Arthropoda; class Insecta; order Lepidoptera; family Papilionidae; genus Troides; species Troides aeacus. The sequence continues at coordinate 11,285,136 of CM067280.1, forward strand.
CTAAAGACCTTGACCGACCATACGCAGAGGAACGAATGAAAAAAAAATAGCAGAGGCAATAATTTTACCAAAATTGAAGTGTTTACCTCTAGTAGTTTCAGAAATCTTGTGATGAATCAATGAATATCTGTATTTCTCATATATATATATAAATATTATAAAAGTATGGTTTTAGTACGTTATCTAAATGTGCCGGATGTTCTGTCCCTATTATTAAAAATAAACTGCTGAAAGAAATTCTACACAGCATAAAGTAGTGCCTTTGCGTTCATGTTCGTGTATAAATTTGCATTTTATATTTTTGTTGTAATATTTGTCGTAAATGTATAAAAAAAAAACTAAAATCTTATATACATTGTGCCTTTTAACAAACAATAGAAATATTAAGAAACAATGAGATTATATCGCTGACACACTCGCGGCGCGATGTCTTGCTCTGATACCCTTCATAACTTACCTAGAATTCTTTTCAATGTAGACCTTGTATGAACAGTTTATTCAACAAATTCTAGAAATAATAGTAATAAGCTTGCGATACTTTATTTTTGTTAGCACAAAAAATATAGATCCTCTATGGGAATATTGATTCCGACGAGATCGTATGTAACAAGACTCCGAAAACTTAGAGGTGCTCGTTAACCGATATAAAAATGAGGTTATAACATAATAATAAATAAAGCATACTGTTCCGATGTTGAATATTTCTATGATAATAATATGTAGAAATAAAATGTGTTGATTTTCATATAGTATATTAGTCAGCTTTATAAGACATATCTATACATATATATTTAAGAGTTAACCACAGATTCGTTGGCTCATCACGAGATCATAGAAACTATTAGACGTAAACATTTAAAGTAAAAGTAAACAAGACAGCTAAAAAAGGATTTTACAAAATTTCTCCCCAAAAAGAAGTTGCGGGGGTGTTTTGGCCTGCAAATCGCCTCCTAAATTCCTTACCCCCATTTGAGGCATATATTTACCAAAAGGTTGGTAGATTCTGAAGTGCAATAAGAGAATTTATGTTCGTATGTTAAAAAACTTTAATATTAACTTGACTATTCAATGCAGAATTCTGTCGAATATACATAAAACAACATTTCAAGCAACTTTTTTTTTAGTTCATCGATCACAGATCCGCGAACCGCGAGTTCGATGAAATCCGTAATGAGACTAACAGCTAACCAATCAATTACATCGGAAAAAACAAATAGAAACGAACGTAGAAACTAATTTATACTTGAATTTAATAACAAAAAAGGCTAAGTATTAATGCATTGATGATAATTATATCCGTGGATTATAACCCAACAGGTTTTAAGAGAAGTTATCAATGCTTCAAGTATCAGTACAGAATAGTCCGACTCTTGTTTATCAGCAGCGGTAACGTATAAATTGTATGATAGCCGATTGACGATACTTTGATGATTTATTACTGGACTAATTAAAAAATGCCTGAAAACCATCCAAACACAACACGTTGCCTTGGATTCGAACATCCAAACACTAAGAAAAATGTTTACGATTACTTTAAAAAAAATGTTCCACATCGCGTTATACGTACGCGTTAATATCTTTAACCGTAAAAAAATTGTTGTGTAACACTCTCACACGACTTCCGGTTTTCTATATGTGTAACTGATGGCGCAATAGCTCAGCGTTGCGTGTGTTATAATTTGCACATAAGTGAACTACACAGCAGTTAACAAGCAGTAAATAGAGTAGTTGGACTTAATTACACTGCATCAGGTAAATCTATTCCTTTGATCAAGCCTTAAGTATGTTGTCATTTATTTAATTATATAAACAACGTGGGAAAGTGGACTTCTGTGCTTTGATTGATGATAAATTATTCTGCTTGATGGGAATCATGCGACCACACAGCTGATTTCAAAGCACGTGTTTTCTACACAGTAACTTAATGTTATATTAACTTAACATTTGTTCCATTCCCTTCTAATTTAGTTGATTACAGTATTAATTATCTTCATTCCACGAAGCGACGACACTGACTGAAACGTAGTGGAGAAACAATATGTTCCGGTTTGAAGTTATAGGTAATGATATTACTGCTGCTTAACTTCTTATGTCTGCAAGTATCATCCTAACGCCGCTTTATTATACACAGGCGTATCATTTACCATCAGATGTACGTCTCACCCGTATCAAGTTTGTTCAATAAAAAAAAATCGATTCAGACCATCAAACTTATGGTAAGCTCATAACAGTGTGGTGCCAGTAAATGTGCTTCACACTGCATCAATTAATAGCTACTAAACTTAAAGAAATTAATTTGTTCAAGATTATAACAACGCCCTTCAAACCGTAACGTTGTAATGCTTTTCTACTTCTGTCTGACCTAGGCGGTCATAGTAGACCTACCAGTAGTAAACTTGTGTGATTAACATAGATTATGAGCAAATCAAATGTTCATCACATATATAAAAGGTGTACATACCATCAACTAACTTTTTGCGGTAAGTCTCAATTAATTTTTTACTGTGTCGTCGTAGAACGGATGCTGCACGAGATCAAGGTCTTACTACTTACAGAACCTAACTATATCTCTGAGGAACTAAATAGTTATATATGAATTATGAATCTAAGATTTATATACATGAATCATACATAAAGAAATAAAAGTTCGATTCATAAAATCCGAGGAAAGTTTGCCATTAAAAGAAATCGTCATTATCTTATGAAGATGAAATATTTTCTTTTCCTGAATAATAGGCTTTCAATCTTGTTTATTTACTAGCTAAATCACATTTCGAACTTGAACACTAATATTTTTAGCGCCTAAAATAGAAGCTGCTAATTTATCAATATAGTCTTGTGACAAGCAGAATAAACAGCAATTGTATCAATAATTCGTAAACAGCAATCATTTCTTCAGAAGTTATATACCATTGTCGGATATTCTGTATACATTATATCCGTAACGTATCGTCCGTTATGTATCCCTCTTCATTATTAATTCTCGAATTATTAAAAAAAATAGACGCCTCGTTGTAATTACGGTCAGACATATTTAGCCAGGTCTCTATTGATCGATACGTGCACCGGCCGTTAGCGTGTCGATACAAGGACGTTTGCTTTTTGTGTTACTAAAGTAACCAGTTAGTTATTACGTTATCTATGTATATGTATTCATAGGTAAAAAGATAAAGTACCTAACACTATGTAAATTACATGGGCAAAAAAATATATAAGGTGTAGCAAAACGATAATGTTTGCACACTACTGTTTGGTGGCAGAGATAAGCGGTGGTTACTATCTAAACGATTTTACTTACAAACAGTAAAAATTAAATTAATTGTTTTATTCATTGGTTCATGTTATGTATATATATTTCCTTGAATTTTATGTTTACATCCCCGTCTAATAAATCCCATTCCATAGAAGGGGTAGTATAGTAGTATGGACCGAATCGCAATCTAACCTTTGTCCATCTCTTATATAATATTATGAACAGACATATCACTTACGATTAGGTGATCTGATATGATTACCTGATCGTAATGCTATAACTCCTAGAATTGTAAAAACAGGATTATTAACTATTGGCAGGAATGTACATGATTAAGATCATTGGTACTTTATAAAATTAGTTTTAGAGACAGTTTACAAGACAGTAGCAAGTAACATGAGACCAGCAAACAGGTCTTTTTAGACCTGGTCGTCCCATTGTTAAATATCAGGTCACTGACTATCTAAGCATTGTTCTTCTTTCTCACTGGATTTGGAGTGTTATATTTCAAAGGTTTTGTTGATGCTGTTGTCAGCGTTATGCTCGAAAACGTTGATATATTTCAGTCTAGTTTTACCTATTCTCTTTCCTGCAAATTTTTCTTTAAATATCAATAAACTTATAATAAAACTATTAGACAATTTACTAATAGTAAAAATGCAAAAAATTGAAATAATCATTGATATAACTTATCGATATTTATATATAATAAAGGTAATTTCTGTTTGTTCATTCAATTATACACTTGTGCAAACTTAGTAGTGTAACAAACAATACGTATATAACCAAAAACACTTGAAAAAGTCTGTATCGGCGATATGATGTTGTAATTTTTTTCTTATCACCAATAATTCTACCGTCTTGAGGTGTCGGAGACGTATCGAGAATGTTCCATTGATAGCCGGTGCTTACGGTTTCCGCGGATAATGATTAGATCATCGTATGAGTGATTATATAATAATTATTTTTATATTACATCTAATGGAACTTTAATATCAAAAATAAATATGTATAGTACTGATACCACTAATAAACATCCCAATTATAGTTCCCATCGTTAGGACTTGAGGCCATCTTCTTCGGAGGCTCTTGTTCTTAGAAAATTATTGGTTTCTTCACAATGATTCTTTCACTGGAAGCGTTTACGAGGATCGAGCGTATTTCAGTGGGAAGTACTTAACAGTGACAGCACCACCGCGTGCTTCTAACAAATACATTTAACGTTTAAGAAATTGAAAATAATAATACATGTATATGTAATTGGTTCCAGTTTGTTTTGCCGGACACATTTTGAAATTTACTGTTGAAATTAACACCCCCGCAACTCCCTTTGAGGAAGGTATTTTGTAATATTCGTAAATGGCAAATATCTCTACCAAATTATGAGTGTTTACGTATAACAATTTCGGAGTTCCCATGATGAGTAAACGATTTTCTGCGTATCTCATATATGTATATATATAAATTATTGTAACGATTTTCGTTTCCCATACTGTACCTAGTACAGCGTCTTAGTTTTTTTTCCTCTGTGACTGCTTTTGTTTTCGGTAATTATTATTTCTAAGGTCTCTGTTGCCGAAGAGAGTTAGAGTCTACTGATGGGCCTATTCCTACCACCATACAGTGTGCTGAGATAATAGACTTAACCTTCTCAAATCTCATAGCAACGAGGTAACGAGGTGCGGTGTCTCTTAACTAGCGCCACGTTATTGTCAGCGAGCCTGTCACTTACCATTAGGTGAATGAATCACTCGTCCCATCGTTTAAACGTATTAAAAAAAATTATACAACTTCTGTTCTGATTTAATCAGTAAATGCGCTGTGTCTTTCTATTCGTGTTTCAGTTATTGGACATGTTCAAATTGTATCATATCAACTGATGTCACCAATCAGACGGAAGTTTTGTTTTTACGCTTGTACAAGATATCCAAAGATATCATCAGAACAGGTAAAGTCATATAATTTAAGTGTTAAATGACAAGAAAATACAGTTATTTGGATATATCATTACTAACTTATAAGACCTATACTCAACTCAACGTTAAATTATTTCTAGTTTCTGCGATGTTATACTTTTGCGAGAGATTTGTTGATAACCTATCACCTAAAATATACAACTGTTTTACACTAAAAATAGTTTTTTTTTTTCTTTTCAGGGTATGATATACAATACATATTCACACTTTTCTATGACATCAAATATATGTATTGAAATAAAACTAACTCTGTTACCATCTTAAAGTATTTTTGTTATTCTATCTACTTAATTTTTCATTTATAATCATAATCATGACCACGGGGACGTTTTGATATCCTACTGATAAGTCCTGCGCTTTCTCGCTACACATTTTGGTACACGACCACCATTAGAAGACCTTACTGCCACATCAGTGAATATCAGGAGTCTAATGTGTATTGCCAATTAAATATAGCATTTTATGTTTAGATGTAAATGTGAACTATAGACAAGTTTTAAACCCAGAAACATTCCACCCTCATTAATATTTATTTTAAGATATATTAGATTTTAATATTACTACATATATTTCAATATATACGTAATACTCTAAAAAGCAGTTCTGATAACATATATATTGCTTTTTATTTAACAAAGGACGAAACTAGCGCGACGTTCACCTGATGTAAAATGATAGCCTGTATCTAGAGGCTAGTAAGGATGATATACTGTACCATGTAGTATTCATCGCCTTCATAAAATCTTAGCTCTCGTTACCCTAGTAATTTCACTAGCTACAACACCCACCCGGAACATTATATTACATATCTTACAGTCACAAGACTTAAGTACTTTTATGATTCTAGGAAGCGATCAGATGAGCGGGACATGCAACTAATAGTATATTAATATAAATAATATTGACGACGAAAGTGACGCTAGTTAGGATGATATACACTACATCACAAGCTTGTCGTTTTGAAATGTAAGAAAGCATTCTTCAAGCCGAATGTAATGTCTATGGGCTGCAATAGTCGTTGCTGTGGTACCTACCTAGACGGTCTCCGACAGCAGAGACCTGCCACGAGCATTTAAGTGCATATAAAAATTCAGTGTTAGTAACAATATTTTAACATAATTAATTATGTTTGGGTTGTTAAGAAAATTGTATTTATTATGTTTATCTAACCCTAATCCGCAACTTATCAATGACAACTTATCGTCGACATTTTGTTTTCGGATGTGATAATCTAAGTACAAATTGCCAAAGTCATTTCTCACCTTGACAAAGTAATGGAGTTACAGAAACAACGATGACTTTGTTCTTTTTTTATCACTAAAACAAGCAAATTAAGTAATTTATAGACATTGTAGCCAATGCGTAACTTAGCTGTTAACTTATTTTTGATAATTGCCTTTTCGTTATTACGATGCGATGACATCATAATATCATTCACCGAGGTAAATGTTGCGCCTGCTCGTGACAATACAACTAGTTAGGATGTTTACCCAGTGCCTCTACGCGATCGTAGCCTTGAGATGTAGGATCTAGGCAGAAGTCTTATTTTCAGAGTATTGATAGTAGTTACAGTGCACGTCAAACGGAACAAAATAACTTTTGCATACAACTTTTTTTGATAACTCCTACGTGGACGGTCTCTAATAACAGAGTTCCATCACCAATATATTTAATGGTGTAGAAATATCAAAAATATGTAATAATAGGGGGACCGGAAAGTAATGTCGTTTCTGCGCATGCCAATACTTGATTGTCATTTGTCAGCTCATTGTTTTGTTCAGAGGCGTACCAAAGACATTGTGAGGTTATAGTGATTTCTTTACTTATAGACAATTGAATTACAATTTTTTTTTGTAATTTTGGGTAAAATGGCCAGCCAAATACCAGAAGAGGTACACATCCGGCATTGCATGCTCTTTGAGTTTCGCAAGGGAAATAACGCAACAGTTGCTACCAAAAACATTTGCGATGTTTATCCAAATGCACTGGACATTCGTAAATGCCAAAGGTGGTTTTCCAAGTTCAAATCGGGTAATTTTGATCTTTCCGACTCGTATCGATCAGGAAGACCATCAGCGTTAGACAACGACGTGTTAAGGGCGGAAGTGGAAGCAAATCCGTGTCAGACGATCGAGGAATTGTCAAACAGTCTCAACAAACCTTGGTCGACCATCCAAGAACATTTGAAGCAGATTGGAAAAGTAAGCAGAGCAGGTGTTTGGGTCCCGCATAATCTGTCCGAACAGAATAAGGCTAACCGATCAATCACATGCAACTTATTGCTTCAACGACACAACACAGAAGCGTTTTTTGATCGCTTGATCACAGGAGATGAGAAATGGGTCCTGTATGATAACCCAAAACGCAAAAGGCAGTGGCTCTCTCCAAATGAAATCCCTCGGAGTACTGCTAAGCCAGGTTTACACCCCAAAAAAGCGCTTTTGTGTGTTTGGTGGAGTATTCGCGGCATTGTTCATTTTGAATTACTGAAACCTGGAGAAACTGTTACTGCAGACCTCTACAGCGAACAATTGCAGCGAGTCAATCAATCTTTAATTGAAAAGTGGCCAGCGATTGTCAACCGAAAAGGCGTCATTCTCCAACATGACAATGCAAGACCGCACTGCGCAAGGCGAACTCTAGAAAAAATTAATGAATTGGGGTGGGAGGTGCTGCCTCATCCACCATATTCGCCCGATGTTGCACCATCGGATTTCCACTTATTCCGAGCGCTGCAACACTTTTTAAGTGGCAAAACATTTGCAAATTTGGATGATATCCAAAATGCCATCTCTAGATATTTTGCCGAAAAACCAATTAATTTTTATCGATCAGGGATTGAAAATTTACTCACTAGATGGCAAAAGGTTATTGACAATGATGGGGAATACATCATTGATTAAAAATAAAGACTCGTTAAAAATGTATGTGTTTGTATTTAGCGTAAGAAAACGACATTACTTTCCGGTCCCCCTAATACTTCATACTTTTACAATATTTTTGTTTATCTTGACATAATCTTAACTTTACATATGAATGTGTAAAGCCAAAATAAATGAACTGCACATGATTGTACGGTTATCTACGATATAAGTAACGGCATTAATTTTTCTATTCTCTCCATTCCCGCAGTACTAAGCGTTTTGCATATGGTCGTATAACTATCACTGAGCCGGAATATGGCTTATTAAACCCTGTAAAGTTTGTTGAAGATATGCCCTTCGTATAACAAAGAGGTCTGTTCTTTTATAATCGCACTGTAAACGTGACATGGTCAAGATGTATTAGATCTAATTTCGGACGCGACGTGCTACTAGAGAAGAAGAACTAATCCTAACTGTGGGTAGCTACCTGTTGCTAATGATAATGACAACGAGGGCAGTAAATATTTAAGACCAAAGCTATCTATGTAATAGTACATATCAAACTGTTAATAACAATCATAGATAATTACTAGCTGTTCTCAGTTCGCTTTTCTGGACGTAACACCTCAGCAACTCCCTTTGGGGAAGGCTTTTTGCAAAATCCATTCGTAGCTGACTTAGGAATATTCCAGTTATGGAGACCGAAGGAATATCCTAATCAAATTTCAAGGCTTCAGGCTTTATGGTTTCAAAGATATCGTAATGAAGTTCTACATAGGCAGAAATATTTAAATATCTATTTATATACATAGGTTGTTCTTTATTGAGTATTAAACGTATAAATTAAGAAGAGCATAAGATAAATAATTAAAACAAGAAAACTGAACGCTGCTTCACCCCTAATTGCTTCCTATAAAGTACCCTGGTTCATTTACAAAATATTAATTGTATTTGCACTGTGCAACAACAAAAAAACTACTGTGGTCAGGTTTAAATGGCGCTGTAGCTAGTGACATTACAGTAGCGATACTCAACTTTTAGTGTTACAAAGCGTCGAGCACATTGTGGTGTAGGTTAAATGCTCTACCACATTATTATGGTAAGACAGTATTACTTGCTGGTAGTTGATTGCCATTTCGTGTAATAAATATAATATTCTTGAACACGGCTATTATGCAATGTAGTCATTGATTAATAGGTAAAATCTAGATTAATTTATAGTAATACTTTATTAACTACTATACTTAAAACTTTATGCCTCAAAAGTAACCGTAAGTTTAACAACATTTCTTTTCAAGTAAATCATGTCATATATGGTTCGTTAACTTCATCTAATCTTATCGAGTCCTAAGATTTAGAACTTTACTTAAAAAATTTCCAGTTAAATTTATATCAAGTTTTTTTTTATTTTGTCTAACGACAAGTTGTTATGAAGTCAGTAATTGGAATTAAAATAACTTAGTATGCAAGCAATAAACTCTTACTAACCTAATATGGATTTAGCCCTGACTTCTATGGAGCTGCCATAGTTGTAAAGAAAATTAGAGGCAAAAAATTCGTTAAAAAAAAAAATTGTTAGGGATTCGTGGTGCGAAATTTTTTTTTATCTTTATTAAAAAAAAATTACTTACTTTTTTTTTGTTCTGTTGTCTGTTAAAACTATAGCCACCGGGCGCGCTACCGACGCAAGCAGTTGGACAGAGTAACTGCAAAGGAAGGCTGCTCCGCCGTTATATACCCGCGGCACTTGCTTCTCACCACGATTGCTTTACACTGCATACGCACCAGTTTTCAGAAACTGTCGTATTTAGTTCAGTGTCTTTCGATCATATAAATAAACCGAAGAAAATCAATAATGGTTAAAACTCGACCTCAATTTCATATGGTGTTGAATTGTCGAACACAGCACTTATGTTAATTACTCAATTTAAGAGTGGTCTTATTAGCCGGATATCACTTACCCTTCGGCATAAGGCTCTCAAGGATCTCCACGTCGATCAGCGGCCTCGTCCGTCCACCTGAGGGTGGTAACAACTACCAATTTAACTCAGCTAATAGACAGAACAGGCAGAAGAAATGTTTTCGGTTACACCGCATATTGCTAGTACTAAGTATATATATTAGTACAGACAGAAATTTCCACTTAACATATTTCTATGCAATCTGTAAATTAATTAGAGAGATTAAGGAATGATTATGCTGCATTAATTTGAATATAAAGAGATATAACTATTAGAGTTAGAAACTGCGTTAAGCATTAACTTATTCCTTAACGATTCATAAGTTATTAAATTTAATTGGACCACATCCTTTAAAAAGAGATAAAAAAATATAGGTAGGAGAGGTAAATAACTTAATATTATTTACAACTATTGTATTCTTTCGCTGTATGAATCGGCTTTAATTTGTATGGGATTTTTTGGATAATAAACCGCATATTTACCATATCCTACTTATATTTTTTTATTATTTATATATTATACTTTACATACTTAACTTCTATAACAACATGATTTCTAATATTACTCGGTTTTGTATTTATTAGAAAACAATAATTCATCTTTTTAAGCAAACGCAAAGAATATAAAGCAATAATTTACTTGTACACAATAATTAAATTACAAACACTTTAAATATTATTTCTTTAAAATTTAAGTAAACAACTTAACTATCATGAACATTCTGCACGTCGCGAAATTATATCACATAATACAGAAAACTACTACCGAGCTCTTTGATTTGAAACAAAGGTGACTAAATAACAACTATGTTATATATTATATAAAGATTCTATATAGTAAATTAACATCATTTTATTTTTAGTTGGTTAAAAACTTTCTTATTAAAAGTATTTACAGAATACATGAATGGAGAGATCAAAACTCACAGACGTTGATCCAGAATAGAAAAGCATAATAGTGCCGCATGTCTGATGAATAGAATGGACTTCCTCATTGAAAGGAATTGGATCATATCTCTTTCGGACTACTAATAGCTCTATTTTGTTGCTTTTTTTTATTCAACACTTTTCAAATGGAAACAGTAATATTTGCACATTACTATTTAGGGGGCAAATAGACGCTATAATAATAATATATTTTTCCTAGGTCATGCTTACGAACTATATTATATCAGAAGTAATCTGATTTATAGAAAAGATTAACCCATCTACAGTACAATCTTAATCTTTTAATCTTATCTCCGATTTCTTTTATAGGGCGGCAACTGTATATTTCCCCCTAACAATGAAGTACTAGTGAACATAATTGCACAGCACTGTGTTGCACTTTATTGCTTAGTGACGTAAATGTTGCTTTAGTAATTTCACTAGCTACTGTACAACAGTAATTTTTGCCTGTTACTATTTTTTTATTCTACGAAGCGACGAGTCGCGCGAAATGTTCATCTGATGGTGACACGCCTTTCTGTAACAACGCGGCGCTAGTTAAGATGATATACACAACACCACATTGTGATCGTCGCCTTGAGTCATAAGATGTTGAGTCTCGTTACCCCAGTAATTTAACTAGCTACAGTACCTAGTTTACACAATACTGTTTGATGACTGCAAGAGGCGCTTCGGTAGTACCTACTTAGACGACAGTCTCTGCTAACAGAAACCTACCGCGATTGAATGAACTAATGGCCAACAGGAATATGTTATATCATAACATCACCATCTTTGACTGATCTACCTCTGATATTTATCAATACGTATTAAAGTACAAGGCCACGATCGTATGTCTATATTTTGACGCTGATATCGTAAGCAATTTACACGTACACAGGTATATCGCATGGTAATTGTTTTTTTCTCCGTCTATATTCACACTGTTTGTTTTACTATAGTAGCCGATAGTAGATGAAAAAAGTAGTAAAAATAACCTAAATTTCACACGGTGTTAAGTAACAATGAGTCTGTGGATTGTGAAGCATACTAGCCTATTATACTCTGACTCTATACATTGACAGCCGGAACACATTAATGCTGCTATTGAAGCAGAATTACAATTTAAATGTGGTACCTAGCCAGGCGCGTTCGTAACAATTCTACCACCAACTAAACTAAACAACATGTGACCACGGAATCAAAGCATAGACCACCGTGTTTCATGATTTAAGCTACGTAGGTGTTGAATTCAACGGAGTAGTTATAGTAATTTATAAGTATGTTTGACCAATGGTTTAACGCATTGGTCGCCTTACCGCCACTCTTATGTGACTCATTGAGGTTTTTCCCTCGCAGAATCCTCCGGAACTTCCGCCAAATTTCTGTACTCAGTCTTGTCTCACAAAATTTTGCTTTACCTTTTCTCTGAATGCTAAACTTATTCATCATTTAATAGAACCTGTTCCGACATAATATTGTTAAAAACATTTAGTGTTAAATTTATAATTTAAAAGCGATTACACTATTTTTTTGCATTGATTTCTATAATATGACGTATTATCACGGATTAAAATTGAGTAAAAGACGTCTGTATCGTTGGATATAATGTTAATAATAGTTTTATTTATTTAAAAGCTAAGTCAACATGATTGAAATGTACATTAAAATACAATTACAATAAAACAGTTTTAAGGCAAATTATACTTAAAAGCTAACTTATTATAATATTGCTTTTTAATTATTTTTTTTATATCATCACTCCTTTTTCCCAGTAGGGGTAGGCAGCGGTGAATAAACACCCACTTTTCGCCAGGTGTGGTCAGATAAGGTCCCATGTAACAGGGGGCGAGCCTGTTGCCACATTTTTTAAAAATACTACTCATAATTATTAATAACCTTTAAGTAAAAACTAGCTTTTTAAATATTAAAAATATATTCTAAAAGAAATATGGTCTAAGAACAATAGTTAATAAAATGTCACTATTAAATGTAAGCAAATTATGAAAACTTTATTGATTAACCATAATAAAATATACGATTTCGTTTCATTGCCTTTTTAAATATAACGTGATAAGAAAGTATATTGCACATTTCTCTGCATACCAGCGAAATTTTCATGCATACTATCACTTTGGAGGCACTCTCTCACACATATCGACAGCTTCCGTTTTCGCTTTAACTATACAGTTCCGGTTAGATATGTCTCAATTTTCACGCTACAAAATCTAGCACTTCGTAAAATTTTGGAGCAGACTGGCATGCCAGTAATGTCGTCGTTGTTTAAGATTCTTATAAAAAATCAATTGCTGAATTCTTGATTCGACCGATAAGGTGTATCCGCGAAGACAGTGGACAAACCTAAATATCCTATTAGTCAACGGTGAAAACAGGTAAATTTTGAGAGGTAGATAAATGCTCACTTATTTTAGCTATTTGAGGAAGTGTTGAAATATGAGTAATAGGACGTTTTTTGGAAGATCCCACAAAGCTGGTGATAATATCATCACAAATCTGTTTGAGAATTTTTAAGCAGCGGGACGGCAAGACTTACAAATGTATAATTTTATTATACATATTCCAGTCTTTACTGGTTTAACATCATCAGTTTCCCGTAAACAGCATATCTTCATAGATCGCTTATCTGTCCTGGCTCACTAAGCGATCGCGTGTCGTATATTGTTTAAGGTACTTTCGCCTACATATATAATAATACTAATATAGGAAACCCAGTTTAACAAGAAAAAACATTCTCGTATTATTTACTATAGCATCGTTCCTGTGGAGAACAATAGAGACGTCACGGTGGGGAGCGTGTCGCCGGTTGCCGCTAGGATCTGGTAAAGGTAATCTGAGCTCTACCAGGCAATGACCGACACTCGAATTGTCTACAAAGAGGGTAATGTTTATTCCATACCCGTTAGAAATGACGTTATAATTAGGAGCAAAAAAAAACATCGTATAGTAATGAACAAATTAAACATTTGAAATATTCCTTTTATTTTTTAATTGCTTAAGTAAAGCCTTTATAATTTTTACGTATTACTAGGACGTAAGATTTTTTACTTGATATTAATTGTATTTAAATATATTAATAACGTACTTAAAAAATCTCCTCTTTAGGCAGTAGGCACCCTATGGTACAGCTTACCTACCTACTTAAAATGCAAAATAAGTATTGCGCAATTAGAGATTTGCACAAAATAATTAACAAATATGTAAAGAATAAAGTAAGTATCTTATTTGTATTATATTCATAAAAAGTAAGAAAAGAAAACAGCATCATCACAAAATAGCAAAACAAAACAGGTTTATGTTGTTTAAGAAGTTTGAAGACGAACTACCCTGGGAATATTTCCAATGATTACGAAGATTATATGAAATGTAAAAATAGAATCCAATTGTTTTTTTTTTAATTTAAGTTGTATTATAGGTGTAAATATTTGTTAGGTTTTTTTGGATGGAAGTAATATCGGCCCAGTCGCGCTGTAAATGGTTTGAGGAAGTCTGAGTTCACCAGAGGATGAGCTCGAGCTAATATGTTGATTATAAAGACACATAAGTAAATTTTTAAAATAAAATTTAAAAGTTTATTTCTACAAACTTAATAACTTAAAACTATAACGAGATAAAAATATAACTATCAAAATTTTGTGGAATTGAGTTCATAAACTTTTTTCTTACTTTACGGAACGTTTCACTAAACTGTCACTGTCACATACCTGTCAGATTCCTAAAAATGGTTGAAATATTCGATTCCAGCTTTCATTGTAAATAATTAACGATAAAATGATGATGTAAATACAAAGTTAACTATCGGACCTAGATTTTGTTACTTGCATTTATTAGTAACACAATGGGCGACAGCAGCGATTCAGAGGAGTTCTACGACGCTGAGGAATTTACTCCCATTAAAGGTTCCAAGTAAGTGTTTATACTTTTCGTAAAAACTTCAGTATTTTAATTTTGATACATGCTAGAAATTGGTTATTATAATCATATTTTATTAGCGTTCTATAATAATTCATTTAAATTAAAAAAAAATGTAATCAACTTCTACATAAAACCTTACAGATGTTTCATAGATTCAATTCCTATTTGTCCTTGATAACTATTGACAGATGATTAACAAACATAACGACACACCTTCATTTCAAAATAATTAACAATGTTAGGCAATTTGTAAGGTGCCTTTTCTAATAGATCTTATAATTTTAAAATATCAATGCATGTTCTTTAAGTACATGTTTAATTTCTGTAAGCTCATCCAGTATATCTATATTAGGATTTATTTTAATTTAATGAGGTTCAAAATAATAGACCTAAAATTTTTACTATTACTAAATTCAGCTGTTACATATTGTTTTATAATAAAAGTTCCAAACTCTGCCTGAGATTTGAAGTTTAAATAGCATATCCTGAGTTAATAAAGCATCATAATTATATGTGATTTATGGTCATCAGTTTCATATATTTCTAGATTAATAGTTTCTTTATTAAAAGATCATCATTTCAACTAATGAATGTCCACTGCTGGACATAGGTCTCTTGTTAATAGAAAATAATTAATAATAATTGTCTTGTGATAATCTTCATTAGAAGATTGAACATGCCTTTTGTCTCAGGCAATATTCTGTTAACTAAGCAGTAATTTTCTATGTGTACAAGATGGATTAAGATATCTCCACTGTAACTCTACCCTTCTTATGTTGTGTACAGTGATTAAGGAAAAACTCATTTTCAGAAAAGGATAATAGTCATTCTTATGATAGTTATCAGAATACTGATCTGTCAAGTGGGTCAAGTAAAAATATTGATCTATTCCAGTAGTCATTAACTGTCTACATAAATTGGTTGAAGTAATGATGCTGTTATTGTTTATATACGAAGTAAAATTTACCTTGAATTTAAGAATGTTATTACAAACTTGTATGACTGTAATGTGGTAGTAAATTTTTTTTTTTTATACTTTTTTTAGAAGATCATCACTATGCAAGAACATAAATGTGTTGGATCCTAGTTCACCAATCCCAAAGGAAAAAGTACACAAGAATGAAGAATTCACAAGCCTGGCAGTTAATACGACCACAGCACCTGCCAGTGAATCTATCATTATTGGAGATGACAGAGCAACTGTAAAGAATGTAAGAAACACATTTCTTTTATGCTTGCTTGATTATTTTTTCTTTACTGATTACAGTATTGGTACAATGACATCATCAAGTATTAATTTGCAAACATTACTATGTTGCTATCTAACCATCAAATTTAATTTTGAACAAGGAACCTCATGATGATAATGATTATTATGTTCCATTTTGAAGAGCAACTGTGGTTTAAGATGTTTCTCAGAGATAGTTATAGTTTCCTTAGAGACTGATGTATGACTTTATATTGAACAAAAATTCAGTATGTCTCTTATTATATAACAATATATTTCTGAAAACATATACATTAATATAAAAAATCAATGGCAATTACATCTATCTTTATTTCTTGGATCTTCGAAATTTACATGCACAGTTTTGCTGTTGAATGCCTGTTGTGATAACTGACGGACAAAAATTTAAGTTACAAATTTATTTAACATTCCTCTTAATTATAGACCGTGTAGGTGTACTGGTTGAATAATTACTCGCATAATTGGAGTTTCGTGTGCTTAGTGACTACTTACACAACTACATTGAGTGTTATATATTCCAAATAGTAGTAAGTTCTATATCTGAAACATACATTTCAATGTAATAAATTTTTACTGGTGGTACATTTCTGCTTTAAGAAACTGTGTAGTTAGGCACAGCGTCATTTTTTTTAGTGAGTAGTAAGCAAACATTACTATGTTGCGATTTTAAAATGTTGTAACTAGTATGCTGGCACTGGTATAACAAAACTCCCAACTGTTTCATTATTAACATGCGCGTCATTTATGATTAGAAGTATCATTTACCTTCAATTGAACACCCTGCTTGTCTCAATGGTTCATTGAATGATAATACACCATTGGATTCATATTCAGGTGGTGCAGGGTCGTAAGAGATTCCAGGAGCTTCGACGCTGTATGCAAACGGAAGAGGAAGACGAGGTGCCGGACACTGCGGTGCCTTCCGATCATCACTCCTACGCGCTCGAGCACCCGTTCAAGTAAGTGCTGTGTATATAGAATCTAACAATGTTTCTTTGATGAATGTTATATTCGTTAAAAGTAATTGTACGAGGAATTTATTACATTTTACGTCTATTTCTCAAAAAAAAAAATGTTTTTATTATCTCTCAAATAAGATTTAAAGTTAGTGATAATTGGACTTTATTCGAAATTAACGACAACGAAATAGAGTAGAGTAGTGTAATGAACTTTAGATAGCATGTGTAACTTTACCCCTGAATACGTTTGTCACAGAATAATTTCACACGACACCATGAGCCTGCAGAGTATGACGTCATTGGGGAGAATAGGAAGGATATTGAGTGGCGCTGCCGAGACACACTGTAAGTTTTTTGATCATAATATTATTTTTATACAGCTAAGTGACCAGAGAAGAATGCATTAGCTGCCTCTGTGCAGCTGCCTCCGCGGAGGTAGAAGGTTCGCCTGTCTTGAGGTCCCCAGTTTGATATTGAAACAATATATTAAATCTAGGTTCATATTCATTAGTAATGTTTTCGAATCATGGCTACCAAAATCCAAGCCTAAGCTTCTAAAAACATTGGTGTGTTCCATATATGGTCTCGTTGAAGAGAACAAACTAAACATTTAAAAGTATAGTTTTGGTAGATTTTGCAGTATCAATTACCGTGATAGCAAACTAAAATCATTATCAGCCGATAGACGTCCACTGCAGGACATAAGCCTTGTCCAAAATTTTCCAACGGGTAGGGATTCATATGGAGGATTGCGGCCATTTCCCACCAGACTAGCCCAATGTGGGTTGGTGGAAGCCAGAATCTCCTTTGTTAATTATCAGGGTGCACCGCGAGCTGGAGTCTGGCTCTCCTTTTAAAAATTATCCCTTATATAAGTATTAATAATAATAACCCCTAACATATTTAAATCTAATATTTTTATTGCGGTAGGTCATCATTGCTATTAACACATATTTAATTTAAAATATTTCCTTTTACTAATAGGATTTCTACAAATTGGGTGTAATTGTTTTGCAGCTAACTTTCGAGATACGTTACCTGCACCTTCTGCCTCCTCAAGGGAACCTTCCACGATATCCGACGACCCTATGCCATCAGACAGTAGAGGTCAGAACGGTAAGTTTAATGCAATCATTAAATAATATAGTTATATTTTATACAAAGATTAGGAACATCGAGAGTTCATATTACTTTGTGAAGTTTTAAAAAGATCATTCAACAACAAAAAATCACACACAACCAAAGAAAGCCATATGACATTAATGACAAGCAGATAAATGAAAATATTTGAATAATAATATTTACAAATAGCCCAGTAATTAAAAGGTATATTAAAAAAATACTGGGTGTTACGAAACCGCTTCCGAAAACGAAGACACGATAGTACTAATGACACTTTTGATGGTGGCAGGGAAAAAAATCTATTTTGATTAAAAAAAATACATATTTTTAAAACGTTTTATTAGCATTATTTACGCACCATCATGTTAGCACAGATAAATGAAACGATAGTTTCATAAAAAATACATTACTAAAAGAAACCAGCAATGAAACACAAAATCAAAAACTGCTGATACTCGAATCAACGAACGCACGGGTAATGAAACGCAAATGAAACTCGTTTCATTGGGCTGTTAACATGATGTCGCGTAAATAGTGCTAATAAAACGTTTTAAAAATATGATTTGTTTTTTAATCAGGATCCATTTTTTTTCCGTCTCATCATCAAAGGTGTCATTAGTACTACAGTCTGTCTTCGTTTTCGAAAGCGGTCTCCTAACACCCAGTGTATGTATCTTTTTAAAAGGTAATCGTTATTGTCCATGTGTTGTATGAGAAGAGTCTCGTGTCTATGAGATGAAGCGGTTTCTATCACGTTGAATTTAAACGCTACTGCTCAGAGAATAGAATATACTTTATTGCACGCTTCTCCATACTGATTAATAGGTGTTGTTGTGTTTTTGTCCACTATTTGTCGCCTATTAATATGCCGCTGCAAGTCTCCGCTGTCGTTTTGCCAAGTGTGTATACGGAAACCTTACGCATTCATTTTGATTGTTTAACCGCGATCAGAGAGAAGTTGGTATATGCTGCATAATCGCTGTATAAGGGTCGTAGGTTCCGATAGGTTCGGCTAACTAATATAGAATCGATCTCGAGGTCAGAATGAATTGTAGATTAGTGACTGCATAATTCAGCATATCGGAGGCGCCTTTCCAACTTTGAATTTCAAAGTATAAAATCGTTATATTGGAAGAAGATACTCGGGTTGCTTTGATATCTGGGTAAAAATTCTTCTTAAAAATATTTTAACTAGCAAACCATACTGTAGCATTGAAAAGTATTTGAATAATAACAATGCCTGGAAATTAAACGCATTGATTCACAAACAAGTAAGACTTTTTGGAATAGAATAAAAAGTATATATGTATAACCCGCCGAGTTACTTGCGGGCATTTTTCTCAGGTCCGAGGAAACCTTATGCTTATAGCTTGTAGATTTTTAAAGTACAATAAGTGTAGGAATTTTCTTATATTGAATAAAAAAAATTGCTATGACTTTGGGGTGGTCAGCGTAGTGTGGACTTTTAACAAAACAACAGTGGTGTTTGAGCTGTTGTAATCGGCCGTGTATTAAACATAATAAGTATGGGTTAGCGCGAATAATTCGGATTGAAAGGATGTAGATGAAGACGGGCTGTGTGTTGTTGAAGCGCTGGCGACGTCCGAGCCAGACGTGATCGCCAGCACGAAGGCGAACAGCCTGAAGAACAACCGCGCACCGGCCGTGGTGACGGTCTCCGGCGCGCAGCCGGTCGCACCGCCCAGGAGGAAAAGGCGCGGTGAGTCCACTGCACCAAACCCCACTACACAACCACCAAACCACAAACCGTAGTGTAATAGACTGTAGTTGACACCAAACGCTGGCAAAGATACGAACTCAAAAGCTTTTTTAATTAACTGCTAGTAGCGGTTCTCTATTGAAGCTAGTTTATCCATTTAGGCATCACTGCATTTAATACTGCCAAGCAGTAATACGCAAATATGCAATAGTTCACTGTAGCAATTTAGATTATTTATATAACGAGGATTACCATCTTACGTCTCGAAGAGATAAGATCAATGTTGTATTTGGTTAACAACTTGCTAACACCTCATTGTTGCATGCGTACTATTAACTCTAGATGAAGATCTAGCTCGTTTCAGTTGTTAATGCCTAATATTTTGCTTCCTTCTAAAAATGTGTATATGAGCTTTACTAAAAAAAGTTATTTCATTTTTTTTCGTCCATCATCTGTATACATTAAATTTTCTCGCTGCTTACTCACAGTCAATCAATTCATGCTTTCACTGAATATAATAGTGCTTTTGCTTAACTACTTAATAACCTCATTTTACTTTTATTAATGCTGGATGAGTTTTTAATTGTATAGAAAAAGTTATTTTATTCTCTGTCCGAAGCTACAATTATTCTAGACCCCACATTCTACATGCCTTTGATGGCACACTGAATTAAAAAAAAGTTAGTCTCAAGTTCTTAGTACATTTTCTTAAATACTTTTAGTATAATTTTGTTTTCTTATAAAAACCTTTTTGCCTTCAGCCTTTGAAGATTCATGGTTTATTTATTAGTTCTATAAAATTGAATTGTTGCCATAATATTCAAATTTGATTACCGGAGACCATTTTAGTAAGTACCACTGCAGCTTTCTGTTGCCAAACATCAGTGTGCAAACATTGCTAAAGTCTGGTTTGAAGGGTATTGTAGTGGAATTACTGGGATAACTAGATTTAACATCTTATGACTCAATACATCGTCTATTATATATTGGTGTATCACTGACAGACTAACGTCCCGGTCATTCGGACATATCGCGGAAAATAAATTTACTACTTTCTTTTAGTCTTAAGCATAGGTCTTTCTCTATTGTAAAAGGTCACATAAATAAATGTGGAAAGTACTTAAAATCTAATGTATAAACTGTTTGTTTGAACAGACAAGCTGCACGGTTCGCAGTCGCTGTGCTCGGACGACACGGCCAGCGTGTGCACCACAGGTACCGACGAGTTGCATTATCCCCGGCGAGCAGACAAGCCGCAGCTCGAGGAGCTGATGACGCAGGTGACGCCCAAAATAACTAATGTTACTATTTAATTTTGCTCACCTTTGTTTATTATTTCTTGACATCTATCTTAGTCTTCTATATTAAATGTGGTTACGCGCTGCTAGTAAGTGAAGACTTCATTTTACTGATATTGTAACAACTGGAATAAGCATAGTTCAAAAATTTAAAAAAATATTTATCCTCCGCCTAACGAGAGAATAAGTAAATTTTTTTAAATATGTATTTGATTGCAAGTTAAACAATAGTTTCGTCTTGTTCCAGCCACCGCTGTCGAGTACGATGAACCAAACGATGGCGCTGCCAAGTCCGGCGAGCACTATAGAGTCTTTGACCAGGGAATTTCAAGACTCTTTAGAGATGTCGCAGTCTAAATATAGTAAGCATTGTTATATAAAAAACATAAAATGTATATGGCAATGTTTTTTAAAGTGAGCAACAGCATCTTCTGATGAGTCATGCAAGTTTATAGGGGATCGAAAAAGCAAGTAAATTTCTAAAAAAGCCTGACAATTTGTAGTAATACTATAACAAAGCTAAATAGCCTGGGATTTTGTTCGAACGCATTAATCTCTAGGACACCTAGTTGAAATTCTCAGCACGGTGCACATAAATAGAAGTTGATCGTTATTTTAATCTTGCTTTGTTACTTAGGCAACGAAGCATCCCCAGGTGCATCGAGTGCGCACGAGCGGCGCTCTTCACGGTCTAGCGAACGCGCTAGTGGCTCTTCGCGCAGCAGCACGGCGCCTTCGCAGCGGCACCGGCCCGCCGCCATGCACTCCGCGCTCGACATTAAGGAGGCAGTCCGAGGTCGGTGCGCTGGCTAAAGAATGCCAATAAATCTGAAAATTTAGTTCTTACGGCTTAAAAATAGATAGGCGTAAGAAGAAAAAGTTAAAATAATTACCGCGTGTATATCATAGGTTTATGGCGGTTGAATCCATTTTGTTTTTTTTTTTTGTTTGAGTGTGTCTTTGACTATAAAAAGGCAAAGGTAGAGGAGGCAAGAGGGTACGTTTTACAGACCTACTTTATATTCTAATTACTTTGTTCTATGTAGGCGAATGCATGGTACGCGCGCAGGATGAGGAGCGTTCGCGCAGTAACGCGCGCACACACAGCGAGGGCCGCGCGCACGCTGGACTCGCTGCGCATGCGCAGCCGCCCGCTGAGCGCGCCGACGCCGCACAGCCCACCAGCGCTAGCCTCGGTCACGCGAGGTACCCATGCTTCTTTAACGTATTTTCTTAACTAGCTTTATACATGAGTTAGTGGAAATATTATGACTTTCATTGACAAGTAAAATTCGAAAAATTGTTACGGTTATTTCTGTGTGGAAAAACTTCAAAGTTATCATCACCATTAATGGCAGCTAGTACTTATACCTTATATAGAATAGACTACCTCTCACCACCTATACTTCGCCACAGTTTGGCGGCAGTAGTATGAAGCATTCCTCTTTTCTAGCAGTTGTTAAATGATTATCAGGAAGTCGGGTGGTGGACGCGCGCGTCGTCGGTCGGCTGGCGACTCGCCCACGCCCGCGCCTGCGCTGCGCACGCGCTCTTCCTCCGGCCATCAGCTTACCGACATCGAAATACTGGAGCAGGTCACCGTGCTGAACCTGGACACCGGTAACTATCACCGCATGACTAAATATAAACCCGACAGAGAACCAAGGTAGCTTATCCAAACTGAAATAGCCGTGTCATTTATCGGAGACTATGCTTGAGAAAATAAAAGAAAGTAAACACATACCTGAAGATTGGGAATCCTAAATCCAGCCAAACACAAATATTCACTGCTTGAGTAACAAAACAACCATAACGGCTATGGTAAGTTATACAGCTTTATTTATAATACTTTATCTAGGTAATTTTATTACCTAAGACAAAGGGGTAAGGGGTCATCCACAATAACTCTCGGGACCCAAACCAACCTCACCTACTCGCGGTGCACCCTGCTGATCAACAAACGAGGTTCTGGCTTCCACCAACCTGCATTGGGTCAGCGTGGTGGGAAATGGTCTAAATGCCTCTATAGGAAACCCTACAAACAACGGCCCCTGGTGCCCGGTGATGCGGGCGGCACAAGATCTATCAATGTGGGGATCTTTAGAGGAGGTCTATTTCCAGCAGTGAACGTCTATCGGCTGATGGTGGTCACAAAGAGTTACTCCAAAACACTGTCCAATAATGTTCAATTTCAAATGTCTTTTTTTACTATTCTTAGTTTGAGTATACGTGCAAAGTGTTTATTGCTAAATATATATTATATACAACAGTTGATATTCTGATAGTTTCTGTTTCAAAATACTTTGCAGGGGAACGCATGCCTCTCAGCGTGGCCGAACACAAGCTGCCGCAGTGCATTAACCCGCTCAGCCTGCACATCATGAGGCTCACCTCAGAGTACATCGGCCGCGCTGGCGACGACGAGAACGCCAGGTGAACTTTGTAACATACATACAGATGCAATCTGTTTATATATATATAAATAATTAGCACAGATTAAATATTGCACTTGATTCGAATGTAGTGCGCATGCTCGACTAAAGTGATTGTGTAAATTGTTTAAAATATTTTTATGGCAACCCCAAGCTACTGTACTAATTTTCTAATCCATTAACATATTTTTTAACAACATATGTACACATACTCGTAAAACTATAGAAGCTGTGATAGCATACACTATACCAGTATATGTCTTGAAAAAGCGTGGGTTCAATCCTCACTGACATGTTCCAAGAATGATCAGCCTTCATGGAAGTTGTGATATTCACCAACCTGCAACTAGACTGTTTTGTGTAAAAATTACCTTGATCCTCTCCTTGTGAGTGAAGGTCCGGAGTCTCAATAGTTTGAACGTAAAGAGAGCAATATATGATGTCTTCAAAGTTAAAACACTCAATGAATATATAATGTTCAAAGTAAAAATGGTTGATTTTGTGGTTCCCATATCTTGGTGTTATCCACAGTATTCAGCTCACCTACTTGGTGACTTTAAATTAGGAGCAGCTCATTTAGCTGCTGTTGTTGATCAAAGTGTTACGGCCGGTGAAAATGTTTTGCAGCCCACAGATAAAGGCAAAGAGCATGTGGCGAAAAGGGTTGCATGTGAGCCTGCAAAGCTCAGCATTCCTGCTGAGGCGATCACCATCCGCCCCCCTACAACCCGCCAACTCTCTCCTCAGTATTGACACTAGGTCTTTATTTTTTTGTTTCCTAACTATCCACAATTTTTGTGTAACTTTAATTGTTGTGCTTTGTAACTCTTTCATTAAACTTCGAACCAAGAAGGCAGGCATTATACTTGAATACCTTCAAGGGAAAGTCGCTAAGTACTTATACAGTAACATAAATGTCCCAGGTTCGATTCTAGGGCTACACATTATAGAATTTATATGATTGGTGACCATTGTAGGTAAAATAAAAACGATTTCTATGAAAGTCTACTATCATGTATTCTAGTCTGAGCAGTAATATAAAAAAAAATGTTTTAGTAATTTGAGAATTGTTTAAATGAAATATTGTTGCAATGAAATGCCTGTCTTCTTGCTTTTTGGTTGATTTTTTTGTTCTTGCTAGCTTGCCAGCTTTATTAATCTTTGTTTAGATAACCTAGTGTTTAATTAGATTTAAAACCATCTTCTTTATATAATCTTCTAGTTGAGCTTTTACTAATTATATTTTTGTGCTTGCATATATTATCTAGTATATAAATGTATACAGAAAATTCTTTTTTTTTTTTATTTGCATTATTGATTTTGTTGTTATGTTATTTATATACAATAAAAAAACCCATTTAAAGACTTATTATGTAGTCCTGTATATGAATATCTGCCAGGTTCAGATGGTGTTACATAAGGTTTAAAACTGTTTTCAGGGAAACTGATGAAGAGAGTGAGAGTGTGTGCGTGGGGGGAGTCGAGGATGAGACTAAAGAGACCAAGCGGGAGTCTGCGGACCGGCAGACCACCGCCATACGGAGGAAAACAGAGAAGTATGATCTCAGTTTTCTTTTACTTTTTTAACTAATTTTTTGGTTAGTTAAGTTAAGCTAAGTATACATCATTATTAGCATTTCAGGTTACTTTGTTCACTTTTAAACTTTCTGCCTTTCCATCGATTAGCAGCGTCCATTTCAGCCGTCAAATAGTTGAGTGCAAGCATTACGATTTGGAGGACGCTGTAGCTAATGAAATTAATTTGTTAATAAAAGTCCACTACAAATATCATGTATTTATTGTAACTAGCGCCACAATGTTCTTACTCTGGCGTATGTAGGTAATATGAGACCTGATACCTATCATGCCAAGATCGGAAGTTCTAGGTGCTGGAGAGAGTATTGATCCCGAGTTGTTCCGTCTGTTCAGAGCGCTGATGAGTGATTTAGTGAAGTGCCACTCGCACGACAACATTAACCGGCGGCTGACGCGCGCGCCCGACTCGAGGTGATGATGACCGCATCGACCGGCATCAACTGCTTTTGACAGTTTGTGTTTGACAGACGCGTTTTACTGCTCCCTTTGACAGTTTGTTTATACGACTGTGTTTGACAGCTACATTTGACAGTTTGCGTTTGAAGTGTTGTCCCTTAACACGAGTCGTATTTACGCAGAGTTTACGTTCATTGAAATAACTTTAACCGTATGCGATGTGTGTGTGTGCGTTTTTTAATTTAGTGAATTTCAAATTAATGTTTTTGGTTTTTTTTTTATTTATTTTGTTATAGAAAAAAAGTTTTCAAAACTTAACAATTTTCGGTTTTTTAAAGTTAATGAAGTGTGTATGATACCTGCACATTTTCTTCTTATTACAACGTTCATTTGCAAACAAACAGAAGGACGCTATCAATGAACTTGTGTGAATGATGTACCAGCTAAAAAAAAAAACATGGTGTACAGTCAATGCCAAAATATTTCTTTTTGTTTTTTTATATTAAATATCTCAATTTTACTTATTTATAAAAACCGCAATCATTACAGGATATCATTAAAAATATTATCTATGCTCATTACTAATTCTGTTATTATTACTGTATATATATAAATAAATAAAAAAGAAAAAAAAATATTCAAATATTCATAGTCAATTTATCTTATTTTCAATAGTCAATATATTTTAGTTTGCGTTAATTTATTTCAATTTAAATTAATGCTTTTTGGTTTTAAATAACAACAATACAGTGTGCGTGTGTGATACATTGAAATGTCCTTAAAGTGGACAGGGTGGACCCACTGGTAGTGAGCAAGCGAGGACCGATCGATGTTGTGATCTTTGGGACAGGCTTGTGTCCAGCAGTGGACGTCTATCGGTTGATAATGATGTCCTTAAAGTGTTATTATTACTATTTTTTTTTTCTGAAAGCATTGAAGACTAATGAACATAAGAAAGCCTTCATTGCTACAAATTGACAACACATTACTGAGTTAACAAAATGATTACACTATAGTTTTCACTTTCTAATTAGTAAATCTCAGTTTATTTTTCTATTTCTAATCTCACTGACATTGGCCTGCGGTAAATTCTGCCGGTCCTTTTTTTCTTGTCCATAATGGTCCAGCCCACTCCTTTAGATCATATTCACAATTTAATATCTGTCTGTCTCTCTTTCTTTTTGCGTCTCGGCGGTAACAATGGGTTACCTTTTATTTTTTTATTGTAATAGTAATACTTTTAATTTCACTGCGGTAAATAAATATATAAGTAACGTTACGACCATCACCTAAAGTAATGACTACGACCACTCTGTCAAGAGTGTTACCGAACCGACGAAGAAGAAGAAATATACAACAAACGTTAACCTATTCAAAGAAATATGCTTAAACTATTTATAAATTTTTACACTTCATTAACCCTCACACCAAGGAAGCCAGTTCTGTGAAGGTGAAAACCATCCCTTCGTTTTATAAGAGCAAACTCTACTGCTACTTTTAAATATAAGCATTTTATAAATGCACAACATTGTTATATTTTTATTGACGGTGAGCTCCTGAGGCCAAAGAACGTAGGTGCATAATTTCAGTTCCAGTGTGAATGATGTTATGGCCAGTTTAACGACTTTTTTTAATGTAGTGAAAATCTGTTTTTAATGTAATTTTTTTTAAGTAAATTTATATAAATATTAAGGTTTTCTTTAATGTGGGGAGAATCTAGCAGAACTTTCTCATAGCGGGGCAACGAAAAGTTATATCAGACTCTTACTGGCGAATACCACGGTATCCTCGCTGCGCCTTCGGCCGAAACTGCGGGAACGCTTTCGCACACTAACGCAGTTCCGGTAACGTTGGCCCATTAATGGGCCTCGATATTACATAGAATTCTGCATGAGAGATCTACGACACAGTGGTTATGCATGGGTAATGTTACTCGCGCCTTTTTGAGGCCTGTTATACTGGGTAGCGGATTTAGCGGTGTGAAGGGTCCTTGGCTATGGGTGGCGAGATTGGAGGCACTTTCACCCGCTCCGCAGCCTCCATCGATATAAAGTTTTCACAAAAGGCAACACACGCGTTCCATGACTTTTCGCTTTCCACCATTGCTTTGAGGCTAGTTTTATTACAAGGGTAAGGAGATTTAACATATCTGAAGATGAAGAGTATGATGCGGTGTAGTATATATCATCTGAAATAGTGTTATATTATAATGGGCGGGTGTTTAATTTATCACCTGACCAACACCGTCCTCGTTCCATCCAATAAAATAAAATAATGTAAATATTTGACAGGTTGAAGCGCTTCTTCGGCAGCACGGTGAAGAAGACCGTGGACGCGGCGAGGTCGCTAGCCCAGGAGGTATCTCACGCGCGCCACAAGGAGGACGTGGCGGACATCGCGGACGACGTGCGCGGCGAGCACAACATCAAGCTGAAGGCATCCAACTCGCACAAGGGCCCTTACGACTTCGACGGGTGCGTGCGCCACGTGCAGGTCAGTGATTCGCTGCCAACAGAAACCCGACCAAAGTATTCATTGACAAATCGAAGTATCTCCTCTGACGGAATGTTCCATCTTGTCAAGGTACATCTCCACTGATTGTAAGTCTCTGTTGAAGGATACCGTCTATATATGTACCACTGCAGAGTCTATTGCAGTGGTACAGTCGACAAACGTAACTGTGTTCCGGTTTCAAAGGCGCTGTAGTGTAATTGCTGAAGATACATTCAACATGTATGTCACAAAGTGATGAGCATGACGCGGTGCAGTGTATACCATCCTAACTAGCGCCACGCTGTTACGGGCAGGACTTACCATCAGGTGAATGGCACGCTGTGTCGTCGCCTTCTTGAAGCAAAAGTAAAAAACTTTGTACATGTAGGAATTATATAAATAAATACATAATGAGATATAAATATAATAAGTCTCATTGCTTTGCCAACGCAGGAGCTGATCGCTGAACTTATAATAGGTCCCCGGTTCGATTCCAAGGCCACATGTTGTGATATTTCGTTGACGGTAAAGTTTAGTTCCAATCGGCTAGCCAAGGCCTTCCTATATGAAGAGCTAGAGTGTTCTTGACGAGAACGTTTCTATATCTACGGCCCCGTCACTTCATCATCATCATCAGCCAATAGACGCTCACTGCTGGATATAGGCCTCTCCTAAAGATCTTCAGATCGATCGGTGCCACGTTGTTCGCTTCCAGTGGGTTACCGCAACCTTCAGATCGTCGGACCACTTAGTAAGGGGGCCTGCGGACAGCGAACGCCACTTGAAGACCTTACTGCCCCATCGGCCGTCAGACCTTCGAACTGTGTGCTTTGTCCCTTAATACGGTGTAATTGCAACTAAGTGGTAATCAGCAGTAAAAAACAAATAATGTAATATTATAGCGCTTCATAGTTATCAAGGTGAGAATTATCTTATTTTATCAACTCTTCATTTTGTCCTATTAATGTGACAACGTAACATTCCTCGTCAACGTCTCCCTTGGTGATCTCCTGTTGAATTTTTTGATCATCAATTGGCGGTGTTCAGGAAATGGGCGCCGGGCACACGGGCGCGGTGTGGTGCTGCAAGATGAGCGTGTGCGGGCGGCTGCTCGCCACCGCCGGGCAGGACCGGCTGCTGCGCGTGTGGGTCACGCGAGACGCGTACCACATGTTCCAGGTGCTCACACAGCCTGATATATATTGTAACTGTTATTTCTTACACCACCAAGTATTATACTTGACGTTTGATCCCACTGCTGGGCATTGATGTGGTGAAGAATTTCGTAAAAGTACTAAGTTTGTGCTGGTGGTATGTTTCTCTTTCTGGTGACCGTCTCCATAGGTACTCCCGTAGCTTTTATTTGTATCGCCAAATCATCATCATCACCATCATCAACCGATAGACGTCTACTGCTGGACATGAGCCTCTCCAAATATCTCCGCTAAGTTGCTTGAGGGGAATACAGCCGTAACCCCTTACACCCCCCTACCGCCAAGTAATAATGTACTAATATTATCAGTGTTCTGGTTCAAAGTAGATAGTAAAATTACTGGGGTAAGGAGGTTCAACATGTCTCCAGGCAATAATCAATAAATGGTGCAGTGTATATCATCCTAACTAGCTCCTTATTGCTGTAATCAATTGTATTATCATCAGGTAAACATCTTAGTGTTCCTGAGGTTTTGAATATTAATAAAAAAGTATCGTGAATAATAAGTTCTCTTTGCACAGGATATGCGTACGAAGTACAACGCTGAAAAGAAGTCGTCACCCACACCTTCCCAAGAATCCTTGTCCCTATCAGCTCCGCCCCCCAGCCCTGAGGCGCCGCTTGGTCCTTCTGCGCCTTTCTGTCCCAAACCGTTCTGCGTATACTCAGGCCACGCCTCCGATCTCCTAGATGTGTCCTGGTCCAAGAACTACTTCCTGTTATCGTCTTCCATGGATAAGACTGTCCGCCTTTGGCACATCTCGCGCGGGGAGTGCCTGTGCTGTTTCCAGCACATCGATTTCGTAACGGCCATCGTTTTCCACCCGAGGGACGACAGATACTTCCTCTCTGGAAGTCTGGACGGGAAACTGCGGCTTTGGAACATTCCCGACAAAAAGGTGGGGTATAAAAGAAATAATCTACCGTGGACCTCGAAATCTGTGAGATACAAGGTCAATCGGAATCTGAAGCACACTGTTAGCAAGTATCTTAAATGCTGTAAATTATATTTATTAATCGTTGAACATTCCAGGTGGCCGTTTGGAATGAGGTAGACGGAAAAACGAAGCTGATAACCGCGGCGAACTTTTGCCAGAACGGCAAGTTCGCCGTGGTGGGCACTTACGACGGCCGCTGCATCTTCTACACCACTGACCAGCTCAAGTATCACACCCAGATCGACGTCCGCTCTACTCGCGGCAAAAACTCCACCGGGCGCAAGATCAGCGGCATAGAACCAATGCCCAACGACGACAAGATTCTCGTCACCTCCAACGACAGCCGTATCCGCCTTTACGACCTCCGCGACCTGAACCTCTCATGCAAGTACAAGGGCTACGTCAACGTGTCCAGTCAGATCAAAGCGTCGTTTTCGCACGACGGGAAATACATAGTGAGCGGATCGGAAAACCAGTGCATCTACATATGGAAGACTTACCACGATTACTCCAAATTCAGCTCGGTACGGAGGGATAGGAACGACTTCTGGGAAGGCATCAAGGCTCACAACGCGGTGGTGACGTGCGCGGTGTTCGCACCCAACCCAGACCACATGATCCGCATGATCGCAGAGCGTGAGGCCGAGGCTAACGCAGCGAGCGGCAGCCCCGACGACGTGGACGAGCCGGTGAGTATAATCATAATGACACTGTTAAAGTACCCTCCATAGAGGGTGGTAAATATTCTAGAGGAAAATAGTAGTTTTCAAAGTAGGAAAAGTTGATCACGTGAGGCAACACCTCCCGTAACAAAATCTTCATGTATGGGGCAACCATCTGGATTCTGTTGCGGGAACCGTCTAGGTAGGTACCACTTCAGCCCCTATTTCTACCGCCAAAGAGCAATCTGAAATAATTACTGTATTGATTTGAAGGGTAACAAGTAAATATTGGGGTAAGTAATAACTCTTTTGTCTCAAAGCCAAGAGAGGAATGTGGTGCAGTGTATATTATTACTTGGTAAAATGTACCCCGTGTTCAGCAGAAGGGTGCCGAGGGCGGCATGGTGTCGTCCTCTCAGACGGGGCACGTACTAGTCAGCGCCGACTTCAACGGATGCATCAAGGTCTTTGTGCACAAGGCCAAGCCCAAACATAGCTCGCTGCCGGCCTCCGCGCTGGCGTAGCACCACCAGCACTTGGCTTTGTCGCTCTGCCAGCAGCTGTTCAGGTGTAACAGGAGATTGTAATGTCCTCGCGGCAGCCCCGAACAAAGTCAAGGTCGTAAGATATCTACTGGTTTTCGAACAGCAAATTATTTAGTTTATCTTGGACACTACAACTGTTTTTAAAAGAAATAACGATCAGCTATTGTAACGATGCGTTAATCAATAGTTAAAAATTCTAATCTCTATCTCTACTTCTTTATAATAATTACTTCTCTTGAATTCAGTCAGTGTCGCATACCTCATATCAATTGAATGTGAATCTATAACAAATGCTTGGAAATGAATATCAAGATTAGTATATATTTTTATAAGGACGGTTACAACTTTAATTTCTGTCTCAATCGCATTGATTTCCAAACAGTTTGTTCCAGTTCCAAACTAATTATTTCAATAAAAAAAATATATTACACTAAAATTGAACATGGCAACATTATAGAATGCAATTATAGTAATTATGATACGTCTTAGCAGTGACTTGCACAAATAACATTTTAACTTAATGACGAGGAAAACTTAGAAGACAATATGAATAATGCGGACTACAGTTAATATTTTTGATGTGTGGCAATATTTTAGATGTTCTATTCATCATAGTATAGACTTTATGAAATGTACAATAAAGCGGTCAACGGCTGAAGATATATGTAAATAACGAGTATTAAAAGATTATTGATATTCATGCATGGGGTGGCTTCTAATAATTTTAATATTTAGATTATGAAATTATTTTATACATAAATCATAACGAGTTCACCGGATCCCCTACTCTTGGACATAAGCCTTTATCAAATACCTTCACACAGATTGATCCTACGGTGGCTGTATGTAATTTTGTAGATGACTTTAGCACTACATCTAATAAAACACCCAACGACAAAATTACTTGAAAGTAACATTACAAAGCAAGCAATATTCAGCAGGGTATGTTCATCCATTGAGATGAATGTAACCTGAGATCATATGTATATAATTTTCTTTAACGCCTCTTAAGGTTAGGCTCATCCCTTCATACAGGATAAACGCCAAGCGTGTCCCGCCGTTAGGACTCAATAGGTTGTCTATTAATTTAACAATTATCACTAATATCAAATAAATAAATCGTATGAAATTTATGTCATACTCCAATATCGCAGTACATCCAATCGACGGTTATCCTTTTTTTTCTATTCATCTGTTATTTCTTTTCTCTTTAATAATCTCCATTAGACTGGATGCGCAGCTGCCTTTAGTCCCCATCCTATAGAATTTTAATAAAAACTTATTTCATTGTATTAATATAAATTAATTGACCCGTATTATTTATAACTCTCTAACAACCAGCAAATTTATGTATTATTAATATAAATGCTAGTGTGTATGTGTTCTGTGACGCGTTGTATTTTTTTTTTTATGTAAGAGACAGCGGCATTCATCCTTTATTCCAACAAACGACAGACGAACAAGCAACGCACATATTTTAATGCAATTTTTTTTTTTACAAAGATATAATAGCACTGTATACTTTAATTAATATGCAATATAATAAATGTTTAAGGTTTTTCGTAATATATTCTGTTTTATATTTATGTCAAATCACCAGTTTTCTGGTTTCCGAAATCATACGGTTTTTTTTTTAATAATTTCTTGCCTCAACATATGAATCATGTGATTAATGTATGGTTTAAGTGTAAATTTTATTATTTAGTATTGTACTTGTATAGAAATCATGATGCCATTGTATTATCAAATAATATTATATTGTCTATATTATTATCGCATTTATCAATAATAAAAACGTTATAGAAAATTAACTTTTGCTTTAATATCTGCCAACGTTATAGGAACGTGGAGTTGTGGCAATGCCAACTGTTGGTTTACAGCAGCGCGATTTCGAGAACCCGTATCTCCTTCCAAGGTGTCTTACTACATTCATGTCAGCAAAGCGATGGCGCATCAACACGAATATTGTTTTTTTTTTTCGCCCGAGTTATAATTTTAATACATACATACATATATTTCACGCCCCGTTCCCAGTGGGGTAGGCAGAGACCCCCTCTCTCCACCTGCTACGATCCTGGCACACCTCTCTCGCTTCCTCCGCTTTCATAAGCGTCTTCTTGCACGCTCGTCGGTTGCGTGTGCTTTTGACCCGGCCTTTCTTTAGGACATCTCCGATTTGATCGGAATATGTCCGCTTAGGTCGACCTGCACCGATTTTTCCAATCAATTTTAATATAAATAAAAATATTATCGTATATATTTCCTCGAAGTGAAATATGTCGCAAGTGGAATACAGAAGCGGAAGTGGAAGACATTAAACAACAGATCAAATCCCCTATATTTTTATTCAGTTTCCCAATCACAGCGAATTTCTGATTCCTATTTCCAACTTCATGGAACTGGTGTCTGGAGCAGTTAAGCATAATGTTCAACTAGCCACAGTACTCAAACGACGACACTCCATGCTGGAATTAACTCATGATTATGAGGTGATAGATTCCAATGTTCCGATGGTTAACGGAATTTTTTTATTTTGATTTCATAATGATTAGAAAGCTTATTAATGAAATAATAGACGCGTTACATCATTATTATATTACATAAATAAATCTAGTTATAACATTTGCCACATTTTATTGTCAACGGCACTGCGCTGGGAGTGCGTGAGGACGCGAGCCCCTCACTACGTACATAATTATCAATAACAATATCTCATTAAAATCTCTCTTAAAAAGAAAATATGCTTAATGTAAAGTATTAAAAACACAGGAAATGTACATTGGGGCGGAATCGTTGCTCGTGTAAAAACAATAAAAAAAAAATCCATTTCAATATGACGCACGGGTCATCACCTTTGTGGGGTATTAATGACGCATTCAGAGATTCGTGAACCGCACATAAATACTTTCACTGCCCTATATAGACGCTTTATGTGCTCTTCAATGACTCCGACGTGCTCATCCATGACTCACTCGTACTTTTAAATGACCCATCCGTGCTCTTCAATGACCCACGCACGCTCTTTAATGACCGACGCGTGCTCTTCAATGACCCACGCATGCTCTTCAATGACCCACGCATGCTCTTCAATGAGCCGCGCACGCTCTTCAATGAGTCACGCTCACTCTTTAAAGACCCACGTACGCTCTTCAATAACTGGCGCATGCTCTTCAATGACCGATGCGTGCTCTTCTATGATCCACGCACACTCTTAAATGATCCACGCATACTTTTCAATGACCCATGCACGCTATTCAATGACCCACGCATGCGTTTAAATAACCGACGCGTGTTCTTCAATGACCTACGCATGCTCTTCAATGACCCACGCATGTTCTTCAATGACCCTTGCACGCTATTCAATGACCCACACATGCTTTCAGTGAACCGCGCACGCTCTTCAATGACCCTCGCATGCTCTGCAATGACCAGTCTACGCTCTTCAATATGCCACGGCAGAAACGGACAGAGCTATGGTATCTATTCGATTTCCAGCAACAGAGATATATTACCGAAATTTCTGGAGTTAGGAGACGTAACATTAATGCCTCAAAGTGTCCAGGTCATCGTGGGTTGCAGTGTATAGCATCCTAACCATACAATATTTTTATGTTTGAAAAGAGTATTCATACGGCTGATGGTGATAAACTTTCATATATTACCACTTCAGTCACTTCACTTTTTAGTGTCATTACAGTTGGGTTAAGAGGCGGGTATGATGATGAGCGCTAGGATTTCCACGGCGGTTTGCTGGTGTTGGGATGCCTTTTGGCGCCGGCGGGCCTGTCCCTCCGCTCGTGCCGGTCCGCGCGGTCGCTGGTGGGCGGCTCGTTCACTTCCGCGCCGTGTCTCTTCAGCTCCTCGCCGTCAGTGTCCGGGTTGCTACTCTCCAAGTTCACCGGCTTCGATAGCAACTGTATTATAACATTAGAAATTTTGACTAACGTTATTTAAAGCAATGAGCTTCTTGTCATATTACATATTTATTATATAAAGCATGAGAAGAGCGTGACGTTCACCTGATGGTAAGTGATACGCCTGCCCATAACGTGGCGCTATGGGCTGCAATGGGAACTGCGGTGGTACCTAAACCGGAGACCGTCCAGGTGGGTAACACCGCAACGCCTATTTCAGCCACCAAACACTAGTGTCTAAACATTACAGTGTTCCGGTTTGAAGGGCGCTGTAGCTACTGTAATTACTGACATAATGAGACTCAACATCTCATGTCTCAACGCGACAAGCACTATGTGGTACTGTGCATACCGTTCTAACTAGCGCCACGCTGTTGTGGGGAGTATCACTTACCATCAGGTGAACGACACGTTCGTCTAGACGCTTAATGGAATTAAAAAAATTAAAGCCTACCACCAGTAATAAATAAAAGGTAAAAAACATTGTCTATTAATTCAAAACAAATAAAAAAGTAAAATCATATTAAGGAAGTGTGTTTACCGTATCGATGTAGCGATGCAGCTCGCTGTCGCTGAGCCCGTCCACCAGGTTCTGCGAGCGTTTGTTTGTGGACAATCCTGAAATAATAAAAAAATGCGTTTATAGCCCTCCATACAAAACGAGATAATATTAAGACCACTTCATCCCACCAACCCTCATTGGGCCAGCGTGGTGAGATATGTGGCCTAAATCCTCCCATATGTACCACTTAAATCGATGGCCTCTAGTGCCCGGCGACGCGGGCAGCACAAGAATGGTCGATGTGGGGATCTTTGGAGGAGGTCTATATCCAACAGTGAACGTCTGTCGGCTGATGGTGAGAGCAATACTAAATCCATACAAGTGCGACCGGCAATGCTGGCACTCTATTCTGTCGGAGTCCAAGAATCAGTTTTGGTCGCTGTTCCAGAGAAGTAAGTAATACTAAATCCAGTAGTAATACGCGGATTTGGCCTTCTATCACTTACCGCTGTTTGAACAAGGGAGGTCAGAGGAAGTAAAACCCATAGAGGCTCCATGATTGACCAAGTTGTGCGACAGGGTCTGCGGCTGATGATAACTCTGCTGGTTGATTGACTGGCTGGCCGGTTGGCCGTTGGTGAGGATGTGCAGTGCCTGCCGCCACTGCGACTCCATGACGCTGTGCAACTGCGAGGCGATCTGCCCGCGCCGCCGCCGGTACGTCTCCAATTTGTTCTGTTAAACATAATTTGTAATGTTGTGAACATTTGTTGTCTCATAATCACATCCACCTGGTGATATACGCTGCCCCACATCCTACTAGTCTCTTTCAGATACGATGTTGTCTCGTTACGCAAGTAATTTCTCTAACGATAATACCTTCCAAATCAGAACATAGTAATGTTTACTTGCCATTACTCGATGTTAGTGATTTATTTTCACATCCACTCAAAGTGTAAAATGATGATTGAACACCAGGTGGTAATGTGACTTCGATCTGATCATCAATATCACTACATAAATTTTGCATGTAACTTACTGCTCAGCAGTAGGAATAGATGCACTTTTTCATGGCTAAGATATATTCAGTTTGCTTCAACTCCTTTGCTCTCGCCCCACATAGCTTAAGCATCCAGAGAAGGCAAACAATATGAGGAAACCAACAAGTACCAAAAATAACAGCTTTCATGGACATGTGACTTTCACAAACCCGCACTTGGCCAGTGTAGAGGACAACTAGCAATTACTTTGTGAAAGAAGGACCCCTGTCTCAATAGTGAGGATATACAATTGTACCTCTAAGAAGCCAATCTTCTCGCTGGCTTGTGCTAGCTGCAGTCGGTACAGTTTGATCTCTTCTCTCTGCTTCTCTTCCAGAACATTCACCTCCAATTTGTGTCTGTTGGTAAAATATTAAAATAACTTTTACGTAATGATTTAATAAAAAATATATACACAATTTTTTTTTTCAACTACAAAGAATTTTATGTAGCTTTTTTTTCTAACAACCAATTTAAATCCCAGTTGTTAGGCCACAGACTTACCCACAATATGAAGGCGACATATATATAGTATAGTATTAGACAAATTCAATTTTATCCTAAAGTCTAGGTAATACCGAGATAAATGAGAATTAAAAAAATGTGTTAAGTCATCATCATCTCAACTGATGGATGCTTACTACAGTACAAAAATGATTTATTAACTTAATGCATTCACTACTTCATCCATTCATTCATCTTACAATAAGTGAGGTAAAGCCGGAAATCAGACAATCACTCACTGCTCCTCAATCCTCGTCATCTGAGCATTGTAAGTATCTATGATTGCATTCTCTTTGCTCCTGGCTTCCGCTTCCATGTCGTTTTGCGCGCGGTCCAGTTGTATCTGGAACTCCTTTAGCTTGCCAAGCACCGCCTCCTCGAGCTGCTGCTGGTAATGGCACTTAAGCTCATTCTTCTGCAGCTCCAGGTGCTTACGAAGCGCTTTTGTTTCGTTCTCTAATGTTTCCTATAGATAGCAAACACTTCATTTAAACTATTAACTGAAACTGCTACCAAGGCTTATTGCACAGCAGCATATGCCTTGTAACAATAAGGATGCTAGGTCAGTTCTGGTGCACATACTATGGTATTAAGTTGTAGGTACAGTTAAAGTTCTCTTGTTATTCCAGAAATTTCACTGTCTTCCACACCTCTCAGACCGGAACACATTAATATTTACAAACTTCTGTTTAACAGAATATTGTCTTTGGAAACGGAGACATATCTGGACCAATTATAACTATAACAAATTTCATCCAGTGAATAGATAAAAAGATGAAGAGATTTTTGGGAGACATCCAGAAGTCAAAATCATATTACATACAAAGTAAAGTTTTGAATACTTAATTTTTCATACTTACACATTTCTTCATAAGCTCGCTATTTTGATTTTGGACTTCAGAAAGCTGTCTTTCAATCATATTGCATCTCGATCTCTCTTCATTCACCTTATCCTTCAGCAAATCCTTTTCTTGACTTACAAGGAATGACTCCTCTTGTACTGATTGCAACTTGCGGTTCAATTCATTAATTAGACTTCTAGATTCTTCATGTTCAATTCTTCCCTAGAAGAAAAAAGTTTGGTCTGACTATAAAACATCTCTTTATTATTCTAACAAGAATTCATGATAAATTGCTCATACCTTGTCTAAAGCATCTTCCAAATTCTTTATGCAGTCAGTGGACTGCTTATTCAGGCTCATGATGGTTTCACAGTTGTCTTTCAGTACTATTATTTCTTTATCTTTGCTCCTCAAAACATCATCTTTTTCTGCTAAAGACCTTTGAGTACTGCCTTCTAGGTCCTTCTTTTCCTGAGTGAGTTGTTTACATTTTTCCTGATAGTCATGTGCCAAGTCCAATGCTTTGTAGAGCTCCTCTTCAAAATGCCGGGTTTTCTGTAATCCAATTGTTTTATTACAATTCAAAGTATTTTTAATATTTTCATTTAGACAATGAATTCAATTCATAAACTTCTTACTTCTCCCATTTGAAAATCACCTACCTATCAACTAGTTATTAGCTTTTGTAAATAATCAGAAAAGTATAATTGGAAATAGGTTGATCTGTCTTAGAACAATTATGTGATAATATAATGTATTAGCCCATGTAGCACTACGTTCCTCAAATGGAGACCGCATGCTGGAAGATGTAGTGTTGGCAGGCCCCCCACCAGGTAGTCCGACGATCTAGTGAGTGTTGCAGGAAGCAGCTGGATACAGGCAGCGCAGAATCGATCAATGTGGAGCTCTTTGGAAGAGGCCTATGTCCAGCAGTGAACGTCTTACCGCTGATAATGATGATGATGTATG
Source organism: Troides aeacus (assembly GCA_033220335.2). Taxonomy (NCBI): domain Eukaryota; kingdom Metazoa; phylum Arthropoda; class Insecta; order Lepidoptera; family Papilionidae; genus Troides; species Troides aeacus. Next base: position 11,324,443 of record CM067280.1, read on the forward strand.
TAATAATATTTAATTGTTTTAAAACACTTTAATAGACCTGAGTACCTTTTGAGCATCGTTGGCAACCATTTTGAAATTGTCTACTTCTTTGACCATTTTCTCTAGTGCAGCGCGGTGCCTCTCCTCCGCTTTATCCAAGCTGTGAGTGAGTCGAAGCCAAGCTTCTCTCAGTTTGTTGATTGCTAAATCTTTACCCCTGTCAACTTTTATAGCAACAGCTAGTTTTTCCTGTTGTTCCAGAATCTTTCTTTGTAGCTGTTGAATCATCACCTCACAATGCTAAGAAAGTTGTAAGGTTCTGTTATTACCTTTAAGTACAAACTTAATTAAGAAGGATAAGTTACATGCTCCAGGAAAAAGAGAAATTTGATATTGAAAATTAATGTAATTCTTACCTCTCTTTTTAGTCTTTCCTCTTCTAATTTCAAGCTCTCAACTCTTTCAAGTCTTTCACCTTTTTCACCCCATAGTTCACTTAAGCTCAATAAATCTGTATCAATAGAATCTATATGTAAAGGTGACATTTTGTCTTTAATATTAAATGGTCTCATCTGAGGCAGTTTAAAGTCTCCTTTGTCTGATAAGTATTCATTTGTGTCAGTGACAGACGATGCAGTATTTTGTGAATAGCTTTGAGTCTTAAACTGTTCCAAAACTTTTGAAGCTTGTTCATAAATTTTGTTTGATGATGGTTTAAAATTCTCTAAATTACTTGAAGTATGTGAGTACTTTTTTGGTGTGGAAGTGGGCTGATTGTCTTTATTTTCAGAAAAATTTAATTTTCTCATACTTGAGGTTTTGAAATGTGTTTGTGTGTCTTGTTTTGTTTGTTGTACTTGATCATGGTTTGTTGAACTATCAACATGTTCAAAACTTCTTTTGTTCATTACTTTTTCTTGTGCATTATTTTTCACTAAATAAATGTATTTATCTAATACCTCACTAGAAACTTTTCTTCCACTGGGCAATTGAATTTCATTGATATTATTATTTGATTCTAATTTATGTGCTATATAATCCCCAGTTGCTTTTATAACATTTTCCGAACTGAGCTTCTCTGCTCCTTTACATCTTGTGTCTGGACTTTCATAAGCTTCAACTATTGTTAGAAACTCATCTATTTCATTGAGGAGTAACTTATCATTAGTTTTACTCGGCGTCGACACTATGCTACTAATATCACCATCCATGCTTCGTGAATCATCTACGATTTCAGTTTTATAATGCTGTCTGATATCTTTTAACTTTAACACAGGAATATTTTTCTGAACATTTAATGAATTGTAACTTATTAAAGACAAATCCGCGCTTTTATCCCTCTTAAAAACTTTTCTTCGTCTTCTGCGAGGAAATGTGGAACATTTTCGATCGAGACTCCTATAACTGTCGTCCCAATTTTTATGTGATCCGACACTGGAATTCGTGATACTTGAGTTTATTTCTAATGTGTCTAATCTAGACTCTAGTGAGTGTACTTGATTCACCAATTTGCCTAGTACCTGAGCAGTACAAGAAACCGGTTTGTGAACAACCGTTCTTGATGATTCTAGCAGAGAATTGTCGGAATCAGAGCTGTAAACCAGAAAAAAATTCGGCGGTATCAATAGTAGAACGTCTGTATCATCTGTATCACTCATTACAATGTGTAAATAATTTTAAATACTTTGAAATTGATGCCATTATATATACTTGTCATTAAGAATTCTCAATCTGTGTAGAAGATGCAGCGAACTAACATATACAAACAAATATTCCTGTTATATTGTGACTATTAAATCATAAACGTTTGTCTATGTGACACAGATTATTATTTTATAGATAGTAGAAATAACGTAGATTAAAAATTGTTTTATATCTATAACCCCACCCGTTTTTAAATCCTATCTGGAACTACATTATGCAAATACAGAAAAACTTTCTAATAACGACTATCACAGAAAAGTTTTTGTTTCACAGCTATTTCATGAAACGTGTAAAAACAGATAAAAATATCAGTCATGTAAATGAGCAATGTTTTGTATCTAAATACCGAAAAAGAAATAAAACTATGTTAAATTTATAAAAAAATTAAATTTAATAAATTTTTATTAAGTACTTCCTTATATTCACATAAATAATTTTTAAATCAATAATAATATCAATTAACAATAAACACGTAATAATTATGTAAACCATAGCTTTCTCATTCAATCAAATCTTTATTATTAATTAAAGAGAATATTTATGATATAATACAATATATTTTATTGAATAATAAATTTTATTTTTCCCGCAATTACAATTAAAAATAAATTTTTAATATATACTGAATGCTTATTGGCCTTTTATTACTAGAACTTGATTCTCTAGGACAAGCATTTCGGAATATAAAAGCAATATGGGATTGCATTTACAGTCCGATACTTCTAATACTTTATTGAAGAGGAATTACTAGCCAAATGGTGCATGTTATTAGTTAACATGCAAAACAAAGACTGACTATGCTTGCTACCTTGTTAAATAGCATTATAAATGGTTGTATTATGAATGCCAATTTAAACATAATTTTTGCAAGAAGAAAAGCTACATCTGTATGTGTAACTATACCCAAACATATAGCATAGTGAAAGAGCTTTAAGCTTTCATGATGATAATAGATAAGACGAAAATAAAAATTGTATTGATTTGTAAAACATTTTTTATCATGAAGCTCTAACTGCATGTATAGGTGTTTGTTTAATAAAGGAATCCAGTTTGTTTTTAAAGAGTTCACTCGTAATTGGTTCACCACTGCCACAGAGGGGATTTCTAACAGCATACTTCACATATATCTCCCCATAAATCTTTTTTAATAATTCTCTAACACCCTGAGCTTGGTTATCTGTATTCATCACAAACTTCAGTCCAGATGGAGTTTCTAGGCAATGAAGGGTGTACTTTGATGTCTTATAGTTAAGGAATCCATCTTTGGGATCCAAAGGTGATATTTTGCCTACAAATGATTTGATCGAAAATAACATTCCATACATCAGTTTTCCCTCCTGCAACAAGAAAAATTAATTTATAAATATTGCTAAGAGGAGGTATACTATTGCAAGATATGAATAACAAGATCTATTGGTGTTAAGTTTAACAGTGGAATCCAAGACAATTGCTTATAATAAATGAATACATCATTATTAACAATAATATACAACAAATAACAATTATCTTTTGACATAATATGTTATACTAAGTCCACAAAAAATATGTGTAGTAATAAAATAACGTATAATTTCATTGACACAATTAATTTACTGTTGATATACTACAGATTTAAAGTAATACTTTTTTCTCTCTTTATTGTAAAACTTTATGGCGAGGTATACAAACGTCGGGTTTAATGCCTGTTAGCATTGTCTACAAGCAAACCTTCGGTGAGGTAATTTGTTGTGGTAGGTGATAAATATTTATTATTAAAAAAAATCTGACGTTCTCTTCTCTTACCTCTTCACGAGACATGCCGGACTGCTTAGATCTGTTCCATTCACCATAATATAACAGAGTTCCATATCGATCAAATATGTAAAGATTATTGATTGTCATTGTATTTTAAATTGCCTATATGTTATTATTTCTAAAGTAATTATAATTTTTAAGCTATTGACATAACTGTCAGTGACAAACCAATAGAAAAGTTAATTTATGAACAGGCAATAATTTTCAATCTATTTTATAAAATATTAAAATTAATGATATTTTTTGATAAATGAATACTTCTCTCCATATTTTATTTTATAAAAGAAAATTTTAATTACAAAACCAGACCAAAATTTAGGAAATTAATTACTAGTTATTACTATAATTAGGTGGTACCATCTAGTTATATTTAAAACAACTTATCTACCTATATGTACCTCTAATATATATGTACTCGCATATATATATCTTACATGTGTACCCTATTTATTACTGGCATATATTTAATGAAAGACCAGTCTTTTAGATTTATTTTGGTCAATCTTTTTTCTAAATGTGATGCAAAAGAAAACAAGGCACTGTATACCGTCTTCACTTAATCTAATATTTTTTTAAAATCGTGCTTATGTGGATAGGTCATTTCGACTAAGGTAATCTTCATCGTACTTGACTCAACAACAATTTGACAATAAGTGCGCAATTACCAACTTTTATCCATAAACAAAATTTTATAAAAAGCGTAAGTTTTAATCACTAATAAAATATTTTCACAAAATTAATTAGATTTTTGCTTACTATTTTAATTGCTCTTTTAATTACATTGTTCTCTATGGTTTTTTTTTAATCTTTGAGCAAGTATCTGATCTGATCGAGCCGAAAATTAAAAATGGTTTAGAATTATAAAATTTTTATTTAAATAGTTAGTAGAGCAGTCTAAACAAAACCTCATAGTTATAAAAGTTTTATAGGTAAAATTGTGATATTGCTTAGAAGGGAAACTTGTGATATACGAGTTCTATTCGAAGGTTATATTCTTATCTAATAGTTGCAGAAAATAACCTATAAAGTATGGATGAATATACAAGAGAACCGTGTCCTTGGCGTATACTCGATGATTCGGGTGGTGCTTTTATTATGGGGGCCATCGGGGGTGGCATTTTTCATTCAATAAAAGGTTTTAGAAATGCACCAGTTGGTTTCAATCGGAAAATGGTATGTGTAAATTATTACAAAAATTATGAATAATATTGCATAAAATATTGTTAAATAATGTTATATTTTTATGTTTCATTAGCTTGGAAGTTTAGCTGCGATTAAAGAACGGTCTCCTATAGTAGCTGGTAATTTTGCTGTATGGGGTGGTATGTTTTCGACGATAGATTGCTCTCTGGTTTATTTAAGACAAAAGGAGGATCCTTGGAACTCTATCATGAGCGGAGCACTTACGGGAGGTATCCTTGCTGCTAGAAACGGTAAGAATACTAAGCACTGATATTGATTTTACATCATACAATAGTTTTCTAGTGTGAAAAATTTAATATCACTATTTATTTAGTATTGTGTAATTTTTGTTAATGGGCTTTAATAACAGTAAGATGAGAAATCTAATAAACATTATATTCTATGATCGAAACTAACATGAAATAGTTATTATTACAATACATTTTATAAAGTTAGTATATATTGTATCTAGTGTAAACTCGGTCACTAATCAGTTGATTGGGTATGATGAAACATGATATATTTGTCATGAAAATTTTCTGTAATATTCTGAGCAATAAGTTGGATGTACTTTTTATCTTTTAAATCACAGTGAGGTTATATGCATTTAAATTGTTTACATGTCTGCCACTAAACAGTAGTGTGAAGACATGCGTTTCAGATTGAAGGGTATTGTAGCTAGTGTAATTACTGTGTTCAAGAGGCTCAACATTTTCTGTCTTAGATGATGAGCACAATATGGTGTCCTGACTAGTGCCACCTTATCAAGGATGGATGTATCACTTACCACCAGGTGAACATTCCACTTGTCTCATCACTTTATTGGTTAAAAAAGCTTATAGAATTTTAAAGAAATATTTTTCACTGTGAAATAAGTTAAATAAAATTTTATTCACCAGTTAGCATATTAAATTTAAATTGTTGCTCATAGCACCACATCAATTTTCTAGGTGTTCCTGCAATGGCTGGCAGTGCTTTAGTGGGTGGTATCCTCCTGGCATTAATTGAAGGAATTGGTATAATGTTCACTAGACTTTCAGCGGAACAGTATAAACCACAACAGCCAATATTTGAAGATCCTTCAATATTAGGACAAAGTCAGGGGCAAGGTCAAACTTTCCAATAGGGTACAAATTAATTAAGTCTTTTTAAATTATAAATAAAAATGTACAGATGAAGTTGTAAATGGGTGAAATAATTGTATCAAATAATTTCAATTGTAAAAAACTTATCGGCTCACACACTAAATATGTTTCACTTGATTTGAAGATGTGTGATTAATGTTCATGATTCTCATTCATTTTGAATGTTCTCCATCACTTGATTGGTAGGTAAATGATAATTTCCTCAAATACACTTTCTAACAAATTTTCTTTTAAGGGTTTTAAAGCATGTCAACTTTTTTAATGTAAAATCTATTTTAGGTGAATTTGTCAATATGTCCAATGCTTTAGCTGCGGGAGTAATGTCAACTGTGAATACAGTTATATTTTTGTATATCCTAATCTTGTTTACTTATCTTTTTGAGGTTTTGGTTTATAATCTCCAAAAATGTGATTTCAGCTATTGAATATAATAATACCACAACTCATGAGAGATCAGTGATAAAATTAACAAAGTAAAAACTAATTTTTAATTCTGTATAAATTGCTGTTTATTGATACAGTCGTGTTCACCCATTCTTGACTTAAGTTGATTAATTTTAGTTTCATTCTAATTGCTCATGTACAGTTAATGGATGATTGGTTATGGAAAATAAATTTTTGTTTTCTAGATAAACATTTCAAATATTAATTAAAAAGCATTTCTGATATATTACCAGCAGTTCTACAATTCAATATATTTATTTGTTTCCCCATATAGTTGAATAAGATGTATCATTTGTATAGAATAAACTTTGGGCAAGTACATTGTTGTGTAGATTTATTTGGCCCATCAACCACTTTGTTTCTTGCCGCACCTCAATTAATTTTGTTTTATACAAATGCATACCCTGAAGGTAGTATATCATAAATGTGGATTAAAAGAAATAAACAGAGATTTTACAAATGTGTTTAATTTTACCTTAATTTATTTTACATTAAATGTTTTACATAAATGTTCACTTACCTAAAAATTAATTAATGATATGCAAAACAGGGGAGCTTTCTAGATGAGGTTAATTATAGGATAAGGGTCACATGAAAGTATATCCAGTTAATGTATGATGTTAAGTGACATCTTCCCAAATCAATATGGCTCTCATTAGGATGATATACTGTGAACCATTTTGTAATCTTTACCTAGAGAAAAAATTTCTCTATTACTACAGTAATTCATTAGCTATAGCACTCTAAGCAACAAACATTTGCATACTTGTATTACATATTACTATATGGCAGCAGAAATGGGTGCTATGGTAACCTACCTGCTCAGACTGGCAAAAAATTCATATCACCAGTGACATGCCTCAGTGAGAGTATTACTGTGAGTGAAAACTTAACATACTTTTATATTGATTTTTTTTAGAGTACCAATTTTGTGATTTATGTTTTCTTGGTCTTTATTATAATTAGTTATTCTCATTTTGTATAATTAGTTTAATTAATTATTAGTTTGTTTGCTATGAGTGGTTGATAGCCGGTTTGTTTTGTACCACATTGTCTCCCATTTTTCTAATCTCTTTAATGACTTGCGCCAAAACTTCTGGATCTACACCGAGTTCGCAAAGTTTTATGCAAATTGTTAGAGATTCTTGATCTAGTCCTGTGCAAAGCAGCTGCGATATTTGGTATAACATCTGAAACGCCTCTCGCGCTTGCCCGATTTGTGCGTTCTTCTCGGAGGTCATTCTTGATACTAGAACAACAAGATAAATTATGGTAAAAGCAATTTCATTGAATTAAAAACTAGTCATTGTATATTAAATTTATAACTCACGCTGAACTGTAAAAATATTACTTGTAGGGGTAAATAAAAAGGTCACATTAAACGCCCAATCCAAATATTTAATCATTTGTTTTGACAAATGTCAAACCGGGAAGTGTCACTTTGACAAAATTTTCGTTATTTAATGCAGACCACTCTTAGTATTAAAGAACTTTTGTAATAAACAGTAAAAACGTTGGATTTAGAAACTTATATCAATAGACATTAAAAACAACCAAGTAGACCAATATTAGTATTATTGTCACAAATTTTTAAAATAAAAAAATGCTAAATGCTATGTTTTAGTTTCTTAGTGAAAAATACAAAAAATTAAATATTCTTAAACAATAATTAATATGGATGTTGGTAATTGAAAATATTAAATTAATAAGATCATATTTTTTTTATTAAAAACATTAAATTGTTTATATGTTTGGTCCATCATCTTTTTTTTATTTAACGAAGCGGCGAGACGAGCGGCAGATTCACCTGATGGTAAATGACACACGTGCTCATAACAACGTGGCGATATTTAGGATGATTGATATACTGCTCAACATTATGCTCATCGCCTTGATACAAAACATGTTTACCCCAGTCATTTAAATATTTACAATCTGCTATTAAAATACACACTTTAAAATATTACACAGAATTATTTCTAGTTCTCTGCATTCTCACATTTGTCCTTTATATTATCCTCTTATCTTAATTCATTAAATATTTAATTGATTGCTCTTCAGTAAGACGTGGAAAGTTTCAGCGACAAATATCACAGATAATTTTATGAAGGAATACGCCATTGAAAGCTGAGCGGGAAAGTTCGGAGTCTCACGTTGCTTTACAGTTTTCTATTTTTGTACCCTGCGTTCGTACTCCAGAAATAGATATTGTAGAAGTATTAAGAGTGATTTGTGTTTTACTTTGTGCTCTGAAATAAATTGTTGATAATAATTGTTTTTAATTATTTTTTTTGTTGTTAATGATAATTATTATTATTTCGAGGTGAAACACAATGGTGAGTGGTATTCTCTGTAACATCAATCGTGTAAAAGTTTTAACAAGACTAGTGTAATTTTGTCAAGTCATCTTTAAATCAGGCCACGTGTATTTTAGGCATTAAAATATAACTGCTAAACTAAAGTGATTGTATATATATGACGAGACAGCAAATAAATGAATAAAATACTTCAGATTACGGTTATATTTACTCTAATGTTAATTAAATAGTTTCATCAAAGATTTCTAAAGAATTTTTAAAATGACAACAACATCAACTTAGCGTAGAAGGTCTATTTTATTTTTTATTCACTTATTTACTGATTTTATGGCAATGAAAATATTTTTTTTTAAAAAGGGAGCAGTAGTTTTATCTCCATAGCTCCCTTCATGTCACTTAGTGTGAGTCAATGGTTGTCTTTGTAATTTGCACCTTTTTTTTTCTCTCGCGATAATGTGTTCTTAGTAACATTCATCTTTTTTTGCGGTGGGGTAAATATTCTGTAAAAATTTTCACTCACTGTTGTTTATTCTCATTCCATTACGAAACTCCAAGTAAACCACTTGTTCAATTAGTTCAGGTTGTATGTTCCAGGAATATAGACCGAACGTCCACCGACCGCGATAAACAAAACCCTATACAGACTACCATGTTATTTGTTCAGACGTATAACTACTAAAAGCTTTTAATTATTATAGCCACCATCAATGTAATACGAGAAGCTTTCAGAGTTCGTAACAAACTAATGAAAACTTTTTAAGTAAGAATTTAAGATTACATCAGTGTTACCTAAGTCTAATTCCTGTGCTATTCAAGAAATTATTTTAAATAAAATTTGTTTTTGTTGTATTCATGTTTTTAAAAATGCTCTAGACCGATGGATTTTTTACTCCATTTTAAATGTTTGTTTTTTGTAAGTGTAATATTTTTTACATAGTATACAAATTTTATCTATTTATTAAACTATAAGCCGGTACATAGTTGCCCAAAACATAATCCGTAGTGATCGAAAATGTTCCGTCCATTTCCGGTGAGGAAATATCCTGCTAATACGATGTAATTCCCTAAGGATATTATGTTTTAGACGTATATTTGTAACAAATAAATTGATCATCATTAATAGTCTATTTTAACAAAGAAATACTAAATTGTTGAACTTTTTTTTAAAGGCGGATTCCGTACATTCTCAAGATGCAGAGAACGTAGTTGATCCTGATATACCTAGCGGTAATAATAATAATAATGCCCAAGAAACTAAAATTGAAAGTAAGGAGGTAAGTATCGTAGTTACTTTCGACGAAATAACTTTGTCACTGTATAAAGTTAAACTGGCGGTTTAACGAAGCAAAAAATATAACAAAAGCAAATTGTTTATCAGTCAAAGTCAAAATTTGCTGCTAAACAAATGTGACATAACGAAATTAACATAAAAAATCTTAATAAACGAAACTAAAATTGGTCATGAGGTCGTTATGGACATGTCGATGGGGAAAAAGTTATGGGATGGTATGTGTTAAAAGCAGAACAAATTGGGACAAATAAAAAAACAACCTCTACTTCCGGCATTAAATAAGCAGCCGGAAAACTCTTTTAGAAGAAAAAATATAAAGCGCTGAAACATGAAAGATGTATGATAACGATTCGGATATATTTACAAAATATATTTATTTCGAATTATTCACGAGTGTTTTGTATATAATCGGTGGTTATTTAATAGGGGAAGCCTTGAATCGTCGACCAAATATAAATTCATATAACAATGTTCGTACGCATATTAAAATTTAGTTTACATATATTTGTCCCCGATTTATTTTGTTTAATGTTGGAGTAACCTGCTAAGTAAGACGACTCGCAGATACTATGAGTGTACTGTCCAAAACGGAGCTAAGTGGTGTCCCTTGGAACATACCAGTGACTAACAGTAGATTGTCGCATCCTGATGATGATGATTATGTTACAGTTACCGAAATGACAATAAAATATATTCTACCATCATTAACAAGAACTGTCCCGTTAAATAAGCCATTGTCTAAAAATGGGAGACGAACTTTAGTTTCATTTCAGCGTTTATACATAAAGTCATATGGTTAAGCTTAGATTTTTTAAAGCTAATTTATTTGGCGTAATGATTATTTTGAAGGCGGAACCGGCTCAAAGTCCAGTATCCGGAAGCGGTGAACCGCTAGCTCCAGTTGACGCCGCAGTGGAGGGAAATTCTTGTTCGTGTGAGAATGTTAAACCTTTAGTTAGTATTGTTTGCGTTAAATACCTTAATATAACAATTATTTTATCTTCTAGTAGCCTAGCATTTGTACAAGCATTTATACAGGCTATCATTGCTGTGTTATAATTTAAAGAGCTTTGTAACTAGATAATTTTCTGCTCCTTAACTAACATCTTTCACACGTCGATAAGAAAAAATGTCATGATAAATGAAAATCTTAATCTCCTAATCCTTTCTAATCCTTTTAGTCTCTATTTTTAGCCATTACCAGATATATGCTGGTAAGGTCAGCTTTCTTTATCTTTCTACTCCACTTCGCTGATCTCGACATCATCAACAAACATTACCTCACTTTTTAATATCTAACTAAAATGTAAAAATAATATTAAATCTACAAAATTAAAGCGGTATATTAAAAAAAGTCACTAAAAGATGGTAATCAAAAACATGCATTTGTTTTTGCTATACCATTATCGTTTTTAATATTTATTATTTAGTACATGTTAGAAAAAGAATATAATTATTGATAATACTGATATAAAATTTTAAGGATGTTTCAAAATCCAGTAAAGAGGGTGGAATTAAAGTAGAACCTAATGCCAATACTGCACCAGAAGAAAAAAAAGTGGCAGCTCCTGTAGAGAATGATACGCCTGTTAACTCTAAAGTCGAACAAAATGAGGTGAAACCGGAACAAAGTAATACCATATCTGAACCTTCTGTAAGTTTGAAAACAATTAGTAAATTTTAAGATGACAATCATAATATAGAGCTGATTTGATTTTAAATACTTTCAGGGAGAATGGCAACAGCGTGAGACGGAACTGTTGAAGAAGATCGAGGAGTTGGAGTTAGTGAAGAGTGCAAGGAGTGAGGACGGCTTGCGATTGGAGCTGAAAGTTAGTAAAGTTTCTGTACCATTTGCTGAGTCTGTACTTAACTTTCAGTTGTTTCGAGTCTTACTTATGTGGCGCTTTGTACAATTCTGAAGTAACGAAGTCTTTTGTAAACTTTATTTGTACTAACCTTCAATGAGGAACAGAAAAAGTGAGTTTAAAGTCTTGGATGTTATTTGTGAGTTAGTCTAGATTAAGTTGGCACAATGTGTTAAAATTTTATAATCATTAACTCTATTATAAAAATATCAAAAACTAAATTTCTGATAAAAATTTGTCTACTTTTATAATAGAGGTATTAGGGGGACCGGAAAGTAATGTCGTTTTCTTACGCTAAATACAAACACATACATTTTTAACGAGTCTTTATTTTTAATCAATGATGTATTCCCCATCATTGTCAATAACCTTTTGCCATCTAGTGAGTAAATTTTCAATCCCTGATCGATAAAAATTAATTGGTTTTTCGGCAAAATATCTAGAGATGGCATTTTGGATATCATCCAAATTTGCAAATGTTTTGCCACTTAAAAAGTGTTGCAGCGCTCGGAATAAGTGGAAATCCGATGGTGCAACATCGGGCGAATATGGTGGATGAGGCAGCACCTCCCACCCCAATTCATTAATTTTTTCTAGAGTTCGCCTTGCGCAGTGCGGTCTTGCATTGTCATGTTGGAGAATGACGCCTTTTCGGTTGACAATCGCTGGCCACTTTTCAATTAAAGATTGATTGACTCGCTGCAATTGTTCGCTGTAGAGGTCTGCAGTAACAGTTTCTCCAGGTTTCAGTAATTCAAAATGAACAATGCCGCGAATACTCCACCAAACACACAAAAGCGCTTTTTTGGGGTGTAAACCTGGCTTAGCAGTACTCCGAGGGATTTCATTTGGAGAGAGCCACTGCCTTTTGCGTTTTGGGTTATCATACAGGACCCATTTCTCATCTCCTGTGATCAAGCGATCAAAAAACGCTTCTGTGTTGTGTCGTTGAAGCAATAAGTTGCATGTGATTGATCGGTTAGCCTTATTCTGTTCGGACAGATTATGCGGGACCCAAACACCTGCTCTGCTTACTTTTCCAATCTGCTTCAAATGTTCTTGGATGGTCGACCAAGGTTTGTTGAGACTGTTTGACAATTCCTCGATCGTCTGACACGGATTTGCTTCCACTTCCGCCCTTAACACGTCGTTGTCTAACGCTGATGGTCTTCCTGATCGATACGAGTCGGAAAGATCAAAATTACCCGATTTGAACTTGGAAAACCACCTTTGGCATTTACGAATGTCCAGTGCATTTGGATAAACATCGCAAATGTTTTTGGTAGCAACTGTTGCGTTATTTCCCTTGCGAAACTCAAAGAGCATGCAATGCCGGATGTATACCTCTTCTGGTATTTGGCTGGCCATTTTACCCAAAATTACAAAAAAAAATTGTAATTCAATTGTCTATAAGTAAAGAAATCACTATAACCTCACAATGTCTTTGGTACGCCTCTGAACAAAACAATGAGCTGACAAATGACAATCAAGTATTGGCATGCGCAGAAACGACATTACTTTCCGGTCCCCCTATTATTTATAGGGTAATTTTCCTATTACTTCTTCTTCCTATATCTAGATGTAATAAAGCCTAGATGTGTCTTCTACAAGGGGAATGTGGGCTATATGTTTATTGAAATTATTGTAGACATGTTACTATCATCATCACATGGAAATCATCATAATTTCATACGCCTCTTTAATTAATTTCCGATGCAAATGTTTTGATGCCGCATTTATTCAGAGATTCAATAAGCAATAAATGTGGTAAATATTCGTAATAATTTTCTCATCTTTTGTCGAGTTATGTAAGATCTATGTGAAGAATATTTACTAGGTCCGCGACGAGGAAATAGATCTATTGAAGGCACGTGTTAAGAATTTGGAGACGGAGCTGCACGCTGCGCTGTCGAAGCCGAGCGGCAAGAATAAGGAGATGATCGAGAAGATCAAACAGCAGCACGAGGAGGCAAGTGGAAATAAAGTATTTAAAAAGGTTTTAGTATGAGATTGATTCGGTGCTTTGGTACATTTTTAGAGTGCGTTAAAATTGATAAAACAGCTTTAATGCTTTTTCTTAACGACGTAAAGGAAACTAAGGGACAAGTAGTTTTCTGAGCAATTACTAGTTGATAACCACTACTATTACTTATTTTGATGAAGAGGTTTCACAATCGATCTTCACAGTTAAATTAAATTACAGTTATAAATAAAACTTTAGTTTGGTACGAAACGGTGAAGATGTTGTGTTAATAATTCAATTAGCTCCTAATTATTATTGGAAGACGATGTTGCCACCAGGTGATCGTTTACATATCTTGCAAAAATTAGTGATGGCTTCTGTATTTAACTAAAACTATATTTTGCATATTTGTTATTAGGTTAAGAGATAGTGTTTGTTTCCTCCTCTTTAGTTGCTAAGCAAGGCTCGCGGCATGATATTCGACAAGACGAAGATGGTGAAGAATCAAGAGCTGCAAATCGAAGCGCTGACCACGCAAGTGCAGACTCTGAAAGATATCAACGTCATCACGAAGGATCTGCTCGAAATCAGGAATTCTGAAGTTAAAGCCATGGAGGTAAGTCTACAAGAAAACCATCACAGCTCAGTGTCCTCACAAATGTGGAAATTCGCGCTGTACTTCTCGAAGAAGTTCGGGTTTGTTTCTTCACTGAGTTTAAGCTTTCGATGAAGTAAAACGTAAGTATATTGTGTTCTAAGAAGAACAGCTTTCGTGAACAAGATGAGCTAATTTGGAGTATTGATGATAGAGAATAGATAAATGAAGACGGTTAAATCAGGAGCGGTTCCAAGCGATGGATGCGCGGTTCAAGGCTGAGAAGGAGCGGTACGCGCTGGTGCTGCAGCGCGCGCAGGCCGGCACCGCGGTCAACGACGACCTGCGCCGCGAGTACGAGACCCAGCTCGCTATATTCAAGGTGAACACTCAGCTACGAATTTTTCTAACCACTAATTTAAAAAAAGTGGTGTTATAACTTTAACACGTGTTCGTGTATGTGTGTTTCTCTGTGGTATAGAACAGCTCGAAAATATATTATTTAAACCTGTTTAATTAAATATAAATTAACATGTTCAGTTGTTGGAAATCAATAGCTGATATCACTTTTTTTATTCGACGAAGGGACGAGACGAGCGAGACGTTCACCTGATCGTAAGGGATGCGCTTGCCCATAACAATGTAGCGTTAGGTTGATTTACACTGCATCATACATTCGTCGCCATGAGACAACATGTCTTATAATTTCACTAGTTACAGCGCCCTCCAAACCGTAAGACATTAATGTTTGTACACTACTGTTTCGCACAGACAAATAGAAGCTACTGTTGTACCTATCTAGGTCTACGCCAATAGAGACTTACCACCAGCAAACAACAGAGATCTGATGGACCATTGTACAAACACTATTATGAACGTACAGTTTGGAAGTAGAAGTTAATGTCTTATATTATGTGGCGTGGAATGATATGTTGTGCTGTGTAAACATCCTCATTATCAGGTCAACATCAACACCCCCATTATCAAATCAACATGACGGTGACCATGAAATAACTATATTCTTGAATTTTTTATATATTATGTCAGAGTTTTCTTGCTTTCCACACCATTGTCATATTGTGTCTTATGTTGATAGGAGTTGCGCGAGAAGTACGAGCAGAGAGTTCAGGCGTTGGTCGCGGAGAACAAGCGCTTGAAGGAGTCAAAAGGCGGCACTTCCGGTTAGAACTACGAACGAACCTTCATTGTACTGATTCGGGCAAGCAATTCTGCTGTGATCTTCTTTACTTTTTGGCAATCAGAACAGCGGCGTCTGCCACTTGCTCCGCTTCTTCTGGATTGGATAACTTTTAGTGATCTTATTTTTTTTTTATATAATTAAATGTTGTGACTGTCTCAATCTGCTTACTTTCCAAAATCATCGTCGTCGTCATCATGATTGAATTGAACTTGTTTTAAATTATCTTTTCGGCTCTGGAAAATAAGATATGTGAAAAGTAAAATTGCTTTTCCGAGTTAGTACATACGTTTAGCGTTACACAAAGACTGTGCCTAGGTTATTTCGGCGAACGTATCTAGTCTGGGATAATTGCTTTTGTAAAATGAATAGGTTTTTATATTACAATTTTTTTTTAATTTTTCTGAACATATTTTATAACAATATTATATTAATAAAGAAGTGATATTTTAAAATGTTTTTAACTAATCGAAGACCTATCTAACCCTCTGGTCAGGTTGGTATTGTAATTTGAACAAGTAGTGTATATAACTAAGTAACTTCAATAAAGGGATCGATAAACGCATTCGGCAAAGCTGGGTGGCGTTTGGGAAATTCTGCCATTCTCACCTCGCAAATACTCCAATGTCTCAAGACGAAATTCTTTAACCAGTGCCTCCTCCCCACTCTTACTTACGGTGCAGAAGCACCTGACCATCGGACTGGTCCACCGATTCAGCCACACAGCGAAAGATGGAGAGATCTATACTTGGCATTTCTCTAAGTAATAGGGGGACCGGAAAGTAATGTCGTTTTCTTACGCTAAATACAAACACATACATTTTTAACGAGTCTTTATTTTTAATCAATGATGTATTCCCCATCATTGTCAATAACCTTTTGCCATCTAGTGAGTAAATTTTCAATCCCTGATCGATAAAAATTAATTGGTTTTTCGGCAAAATATCTAGAGATGGCATTTTGGATATCATCCAAATTTGCAAATGTTTTGCCACTTAAAAAGTGTTGCAGCGCTCGGAATAAGTGGAAATCCGATGGTGCAACATCGGGCGAATATGGTGGATGAGGCAGCACCTCCCACCCCAATTCATTAATTTTTTCTAGAGTTCGCCTTGCGCAGTGCGGTCTTGCATTGTCATGTTGGAGAATGACGCCTTTTCGGTTGACAATCGCTGGCCACTTTTCAATTAAAGATTGATTGACTCGCTGCAATTGTTCGCTGTAGAGGTCTGCAGTAACAGTTTCTCCAGGTTTCAGTAATTCAAAATGAACAATGCCGCGAATACTCCACCAAACACACAAAAGCGCTTTTTTGGGGTGTAAACCTGGCTTAGCAGTACTCCGAGGGATTTCATTTGGAGAGAGCCACTGCCTTTTGCGTTTTGGGTTATCATACAGGACCCATTTCTCATCTCCTGTGATCAAGCGATCAAAAAACGCTTCTGTGTTGTGTCGTTGAAGCAATAAGTTGCATGTGATTGATCGGTTAGCCTTATTCTGTTCGGACAGATTATGCGGGACCCAAACACCTGCTCTGCTTACTTTTCCAATCTGCTTCAAATGTTCTTGGATGGTCGACCAAGGTTTGTTGAGACTGTTTGACAATTCCTCGATCGTCTGACACGGATTTGCTTCCATTTCCGCCCTTAACACGTCGTTGTCTAACGCTGATGGTCTTCCTGATCGATACGAGTCGGAAAGATCAAAATTACCCGATTTGAACTTGGAAAACCACCTTTGGCATTTACGAATGTCCAGTGCATTTGGATAAACATCGCAAATGTTTTTGGTAGCAACTGTTGCGTTATTTCCCTTGCGAAACTCAAAGAGCATGCAATGCCGGATGTGTACCTCTTCTGGTATTTGGCTGGACATTTTACCCAAAATTACAAAAAAAAAATTGTAATTCAATTGTCTATAAGTAAAGAAATCACTATAACCTCACAATGTCTTTGGTACGCCTCTGAACAAAACAATGAGCTGACAAATGACAATCAAGTATTGGCATGCGCAGAAACGACATTACTTTCCGGTCCCCCTAATAGCTCGCTGGCCTAATGGTTAGAGCGTGCGGCTTTCATTCCGAAGGTCGCGGGTTCGAATCTCAGCATGTAGCAATGACTTAATATTTAAGTTATGTACATTTGTGGACTTTAATTACAACAGCGAGATACAAACGGTGAAGGAAAACATCGTGAGGAAACCCGCACATTGAAATCGTCTTTGTGTGTGTAGTGGCCCCAATAAAGTGGCAAAAGGCTCGCCCCCTATTACATGGGACTTAATCTGATCATATCTTGCAAAAATGGGCGTTTATTCACCTCTGCCTACCCCTACTACTGGGAAAAAGGCGTGACAATATAAAAAAAAATCTAAGGGACTAAATAAGGAACGAAGAAATCGACGAAGTACTAAAGTTGTCGACGTAGCTCTCAAAATCTGCAAGCTGAAGTGGCAGTGGTCTGTAGTGTCAGTGACGGCCGATGCGGGAGAAAAGTCTTGAAGTGAAGGCCGCGCACAGGTTGCAGAAATGTAGGACGCCCACTCTCCAGATGGAGCGACGACATTATCAGGGCGGCCCGATGTGGGTGGATGCGAGAAGCTGAGGATCGCATTTGGTGGATGACATTAGGGAAGGCTTTAATCCAGTAGTGGATAAACAATGGTTGATATTTATAATGATGACTGTATAAATGTCTGATTATCTCTTAAATGGATGTTCCATATTAAAAGTTAATTTTGTTGTTTGTAAATTATAACATTAAACCATATTTTTACATATTAGGTTACTTACAGTCTGAAGATTGGTCGTTTTAAAACCACTTAGACCAAACTACACATGGTCATTACATACTTGGGTCTGGATTTAATTTGGGTAATTGACCCGCTTGATAAGCGAACAATTATTTCTGATAAATATATAGAAGATATAGAACGTAATTTCTGAGTTCGTATCTTTCAATTTAAGGGCTGAAGAGTATATTTAGTTCAAGAGTAATAACCTTTACAGAGATTTGAACAACGATTTGAGGACAAATAAATCAAGGAGCTCTTATAATTGTTGGCAAACAGTTTTAGATTGAACTCAAACATTTATTATGAACGAATCCCTAAGGCCCGTAACGAATTGTGTAACAGAGTGTATGAAAGGTAAGCAGCTTTGAACACTTTGAAGGTGTTTCATTATTTTTCCGTAAAAAAAATTAAGATAGGTATCCTTGGTCATGACAGAATTTATAATGATGATCGAAAGATAAAAATTATAGGGATTTGACGGAAAAAAGATTTCGAATAGATATATGATAATAGTAAGATGTAGGAAAATAAATAGAGCAGTGGGAGAGAAGTAGTTTGGTTCATATATCAATGAAAAACGGTTCAATCAGGCATCACAAATCTGATGTTTTGTGAGATATCTTTTAAAGTACCAAAAGATAAAGCGTAGCCAACGCTCTGTGATAAAGTTGATAAGATGGAATATCTAAGGCGTATAGGTGGAGCAAGATTAATGTTCTTAATTCATCATTATCATCAGCCGATAGACGTCCCCTGTTGGATACAGGCCTACCCCATAGATCTCCAC
Organism: Troides aeacus; assembly: GCA_033220335.2. Lineage (NCBI taxonomy): Eukaryota > Metazoa > Arthropoda > Insecta > Lepidoptera > Papilionidae > Troides > Troides aeacus. The sequence continues at coordinate 11,343,507 of CM067280.1, forward strand.
ATCGATTGGTTGCACGTTGCTCACAACCAGTGGATTCCTGCGATTCTCACAAGAACGTCGGCCCACCTTGTGGGAGGCCTCCCACCACCAGGTCTGCCGGTACGCGGGCGCCACTCGAATACCGATTTGCCCTATCAGCCATCGGACCTTCGAGCAATAATAATATACATTTATTTAATCGTTATAAGCTGTTCCTGTACTCGATGATAGATAATCATTTCTTTGAACTATTAACGATAAATAAAAAGTAGAGGTAAGAGTAAATAGTAACCCTGAAGCATTTTTGTATATAGTATATATTAAAATAATGTAATAAACGAAGAGTTCAAACATAATACCAGCAAATACAATTTTTCACAAGCAGTCTTGTTTAGAATCGTGCGCAAAAAATCCAATTTCCTGTACGAAAAGCAGCCATCAAAGGCATACGTAAATATTGTCTTTTATTAAATTATACAGAATACATTTATTGCTCTTTTGTTTCAAAGCTTTACATGAATAAGAGAATAGGCGAATGTTTATAAAAAAAAAACACATAAGTAAACTCTTCAATGTTTTTTTTATTTATTAAATCTCGTTCCCTCCGGTGTCGGTGGGCCGGGACTTATTTTCTTTGATTTCTTTCTATGGTGTCTTTATGTTTTGTTTTCTCATTCTCTTCTTTCCCCGTTTCGTCTGGTTCTTATCTTACATTCTCACTTCCTGGGTCACTCTCCATTGCATTTCCATCCGACATATTTCTTGCTATATGAACAGTAACTGCACTATTTTTATTTTTAATTTTTTTCAACTGTTTCATTATTACATTTTTTCCTTAACAGTTGACGTTGTCTTTATTGTACTTGTCAATGTTGCTGTCTGTAACAATGCTATTGTTTAAGTACTGTGTGGGGTGTAAGGGGTCTCGTACAACAACTCACGGGACTCAATTCAACCTCACCTGCTCGTGGTGCACCCTGCTAATCAACAAACGATGCTCTGGCTCCCACCAACCCGCATTGCGCCAGCGTGATGGGCAATGGCGCAATTCTCCCCTAGGAATCCCTCTCGATCGTATAGGAATCTTTAGGGGAGGCCTATGTACAGAATTGGACATCGTTTGATGTTGATGATGAAGTACTGTGATGGTAATGGAATAGCCATTACCAATTATCCACTTTGGTGAAGTTGGTCAATTTCTGTAGTTTCATAGCCGTTAATATCTTAACTACTAATATTTTTCTTGGTACACAGTACAGTGCAGTTTCCTAAACTCAAACCTGTGCCTTTTGTTATGATACAGTAATTCCGCTTCACTTAAAAACTGATCTATCACTTTGTATACATGGCGAGGATCTGAAGATTAAAAGTATTTTAAATAATGTTATATAATTTGAAGGCCCAGAAAAGGATATAAATCGCGGGTTAATTCATCGGGACCCCTTTCAATAATCTCTTTGACAGCGATCTGCGAAAATGGAATGTTACCTTTTTTTTTGAATTGAACAGATGGGGGTCGGGGATCAGTGGGGTTGGTGCGGGCTTTTATCGTTGCAATTTTACAAATGGACAGACTCTATTATAAGAACCAGTGGTAAGGAGGTCGAGTCGAAAATCTGTTCAACTAGTTCGAACGGAAGGACTTTTGAATACCTTTGATGACGCGTACATTAATATTTTTTTCTTACAAATAGAGCAAGAGATTGATGATGCAGATTAAAAAACATTTCTCAATAAAGAGAAATTTATTTGCACTGTCATTTGTTTATTTTTTTAATATATTAATTATAGCTTTAATGGCAATGCTGTTGAAAAAGAAATGAACGGATATGTTGAAATATTTGTCATTACACATTCATACATATTCATCAAATATAAAGTCCATATTATCCTTATAGCCTTTCACATTTCTAAAGGGCAAAACGGTCTTTAGAGCACATTTCAATCTTGTCTCATCGACAAGTATTTAAGGTTTCGTAAATGTCTTCTATCGATTCATTCCTCGGTTATATAAATAATAGGTTGGGCAAAAAGAAATCCATTATTTTTATATGAACTTCAGGACTTTATTTAACATGCTTCGGATTGTCTGATTTGGGTCAAATATGCACTGTTTTGTTCTATGATTTGTTGCCATTTTAAAGGTAACTTCATAATGCCTCTCTCGTAGAAGTCCTGGTCTCTATTTGCAAAAAACTCTAGTAGCCGATTTTCACAATCTTCCCTAGATACCAATTTTTTATCACTAAAGAAATTTTGTAAAGCAAGAAAAAGATGGTAATCGCTTGGTGCCAAGTCCGGACTGTATGGCGGATGCATTAAAACTTCCCAACCAAGCTCCCGAAGTTTCTGGCGAGTCACTGTAGACGTGTGTGGCCTAGCGTTTTCCTGGTGGAACACGACACCTCTCCTGTTGGCCAATTCTGGCCGTTTCTGGTCAATTGCTATCTTCAAACGGTCCAGTTGTTGACAGTAGAGATCAGAATTTAGTGCTTGGCCATATGGAAACAACTCATAATAAATAATCCCCTTCCAGCCCACCAAATGCACAGCAGAACCTTCCTGGCCGTTAGTCCTGGTTTGGCCACCGTTTGAGGTCCTTCACCGCTCTTTGACCATGATCATTTTCGCACAGGGTTATCGTATGTGATCCATTTCTCATCTCCAGTCACCATCCGTTTAAGAAATGTTTCATTCATCATGTTTTTTTCTGTTAATTGGTGTGGCACCCAAACATCGAGCTTTTTTTTGAATCCAGCTTTGTGTAAATGGTTTAAAATTGTTTTGTAGTCCATTTTTAGCTCCTGGGCGATGTTACGACTGCTAACATGCCGGTCAACTTCGATCATTTCTCCGATTTTATCGACATTTTCGGCGACCGGCCTACCTGTGCGAGGTGCATCTTTAACATCAAAAATTCCTGAACGGAATCTACGAAACCAAAATTGCACATAATTGGCTGTTACAGTATCGGGTGTATAAACACCATTCACAATTTTAGCCACCTGGCTTGCATTTTCGCCTTTGTCAAAGAAAAACTGTAAAGTGTACCGAATTTTCTCTTTGTTCACTTCCATTTTTAGCACCCTGTAACTCACAATTGAATGCACCAAACAAAAAACAGCAAAAGAATTTTTTTATTGCGAAATGTCACCTTTCCAACGAGCATAAATCTGAAACTGTTTGATCGATACTTTACGAGAAATTTATCACTACAGCCATCTACCGAAAAAATAATGGATTTCTTTTTCCCCAACCTAATATATCGATGGGCTGGATGGAGAGGTTATATTTTAGATTTACCATTATTACTATTCATGAGCTATACTGGTGGTAGGTCTCTGTTGCCAGATACCGTCTGAGAAGGTACACCGCAACGACAATATTGCAGCCGACAAACAGCAGTGTGCAGATATTACTGTATACCGCTTTGAAGGGAGCTATAGCTAGTATAATTACTGGAATAGCGTTACTTAACACTTTATATCTCAAGGCGACGAGCACAATGTGGTGCAGTGTCAATCAATCATCAGAAGAAAGACGCTCACTGATGGACATAGGTTTTTTTTTTTTTTAATATTAGGTTGGGGAAAAAGAAATCCATTATTTTTTCGGTAGATGGCTATAGTGATAAATTTCTCGTAAAGTATCGATCAAACAGTTTCAGATTTATGCTCGTTGGAAAGGTGACATTTCGCAGTAAAAAAATTCTTTTGCTGTTTTTTGTTTGGTGCATTCAATTGTGAGTTACAGGGTGTTAAAAATGGAAGTGAACAAAGAGAAAATTCGGTACATTTTACAGTTTTTCTTTGACAAAGGCGAAAATGCAAGCCAGGCGGCTAAAATTGTGAATGGTGTTTATGGACCCGATACTGTAACAGCCAATTATGTGCAATTTTGGTTTCGTAGATTCCGTTCAGGAATTTTGATGTTAAAGATGCACCTCGCACAGGTAGGCCGGTCGCCGAAAATGTCGATAAAATCGGAGAAATGATCGAAGTTGACCGGCATGTTAGCAGTCGTAACATCGCCCAGGAGCTAAAAATGGACCACAAAACAGTTTTAAACCATTTACACAAAGCTGGATTCAAAAAGAAGTTCGATGTTTGGGTGCCACACCAATTAACAGATAAAAACATGATGGATCGAATTTCCATCTGCGAAACGGAATGAGATAGACCCATTTCTTAAACGGATGGTGACTGGAGATGAGAAATGGATCACATACGATAACCCTGTGCGAAAACGATCATGGTCAAAGAGCGGTGAAGCACCTCAAACGGTGGTGAAACCAGGGCTAACGGCCAGGAAGGTTCTGCTGTGCATTTGGTGGGACTGGAAGGGGATTATTTATTATGAGTTGTTTCCATATGGCCAAGCACTAAATTCTGATCTCTACTGTCAACAACTGGACCGTTTGAAGATAGCAATTGACCAGAAACGGCCAGAATTGGCCAACAGGAGAGGTGTCGTGTTCCACCAGGACAACGCTAGGCCACAACGTCTACAGTGACTCGCCAGAAACTTCGGGAGCTTGGTTGGGAAGTTTTAATGCATCCGCCATACAGTCCGGACTTGGCACCAAGCGATTACCATCTTTTTCTTGCTTTACAAAATTTCTTTAGTGATAAAAAATTGGTATCTAGGGAAGATTGTGAAAATCGGCTACTAGAGTTTTTTGCAAATAGAGACCAGGACTTCTACGAGAGAGGCATTATGAAGTTACCTTTAAAATGGCAACAAATCATAGAACAAAACAGTGCATATTTGACCCAAATCGGATAATCCGAAGCATGTTAAATAAAGTCCCGAATTTCACATAAAAATAATGGATTTCTTTTTCTCCATTTTTTTTTTTTTTTTTTTTTTTTTTTTATTTTTTTTTTTTTTTATATAGTCACGCCTTTTTCCCAGTAGGGGTAGGCAGAGGCGAATAAACACCCACATTTCGCTAGATGTGGTCAGATTAGGTCCCATGTAACAGGGGGCGAGCCTGTTGCCACTTTATTGGGGCCACCACACGCACACACACACAAAGATGATTTCAATGTGCGGGTTTCCTCTCGATGTTCTCCTTCACCGTTTGTATCTCGCTGTTGTAACTAAAGTTCACAAATGTACATAACTTAAATATTAAGTCACCGGTACATGCCGAGATTCGAACCCGCGACCTTCGGAATGAAAGCCGCACGCTCTAACCATTAGGCCAGCGAGCAACTTGGTAGACATAGGTCTACCCCAATAATCTCTACATGGATCAGTCCTGCATTGCCCGCATCCAAGGCTGCCTACGACTTGCAGTCGCATGGCCTCCAGTACCGCTCGGCACCAGGAGCCATCGTTTGCAGGAGTCCATATGGGAGAATTTACGCCTTTTCTCACCACGCTAGCCTAATGCGGTTTAGACGGAGTCATAGCCTCTGTTAATTAGCATAGTGTACCTCGAACAGGGGAGATTGACTTCGGTACCGTGAGTTTTTGTGCGGAATCCCTTACACCCCAGCTGCAGTGTATAACATCGTAACTAGCATCAAGTTGTTACGGTCGGGTGTATCACTACCATCAAGTGAATGTCCAGGAAAGCTAATATTTAATTCAATTTCTCATGGTATGAAATAAAAACGAGACTAATGATGGTCGTGTATTCTCGACCAGAATAGTCTGGCTTTCCTCTGTATGATAACTGGAATACAATAACGCCGTTATGGCGGTTGAATAACAAAATGAGATTCAGATTCATAGTAATATGCTTCGCTTCACCATCATGAGGACTTATTATTACTTATCATCATATCATATCCATTATAAATAAAAAACAAAATCTTTTGTACTCATAAAAATGGCAGTACTAATGACACTTCATGTGACGTATTTCTTAACCGGAACCTCTCGCTCGCTAACCATTACTTGGTCATTACAAAATAAAAATTTTACAAAGCTAAAATTTTCTCAACGACAGACAATACAACTTGTTATATATATAAAAAAAATCGCTTCGTATTACAAAGAGTTTAAAAATAACATATTAACAGTAACAACAAATAGTAATAAAATTCAGTATATTTACGATCTGTTCAAATACAAAGATTCATGAACATAACTGAAGGTTTCAACAGTAATTAATATTTAAAATTAGCTTTCTAATTACCATCACACGTCCACAGCTGGATATAGGCCTTCCCCAAAGATCCTAACATCGCGGTCCTAACGGTCGCGCTGGTCCAATGCGGGTAGGTGGGAGTCAGAGCCTCGTTTGTTGATTAGCAGGCTGCACCATGAGCAGGTAAGGTTGGCCTGGATCCTGTGAGTTGTTATGTGGGACTCCATACACCCCTTTTTGATAATAACTATTAAGTAATTGTTAATAATGATAAAATGAACTAAATTGTATCATCTAAACTTATTTTTTTTAATGTTATACATTTTATATTCTATTCAATGAAGCGACGCAACTAATGGGTCGTTCACCCGATGGTAATACGCCTGTCTGTATTTAAGTTCCGCTGGATAGAATGGTGACCAGTGCACCACATTAGGACAGGATGTTGAGTGTCGTTACCCCAGTAGTTTCACTAGCTACAGCGCTCTCCAAACCGGAACGCAGTAATGTTTGCACAGTACTGTTTGACAGTAGAAATAGTCGTTGCGTTTGTACCTACATAGACGATGTCCCGCACCAGGGACCTACCCTAGGGGAAAATAAATGTTAGAATTGTTTAATGCGATAAGGAAATCGTCAGACTGTTTGCCCGTTGATTGGTTTACAGAACGTTCAAAATGTATCCGAAACACAGCCGAATGGGGCCCAAAGAGAATTTCTTTCATAACACATTGCCCTTTGATGTTAGTGCGAAAAGAAATATTTCCTACAAAGCTCCTCCATCGGTACACTCGATCCGGAAAGCTTTGACGATAATTCATCTCAGTTTTCATTCGCGGAAACTTTTCAGAAGCATTTCTCCTCCGAAGTGATTTTTCGAACTTACTCTTTTATATCGTTCAATGGTTTGGTAGTCCGTCGGGAAATAATGTCACACCTATTTATTTATAGAAACCACTAGTACAAATAAAGATGAAATCTGCGTTATGTTTAAACGGCAACCTTATCGGAAACAATGAAATAGTAAGAATGTGTGTACTTCTTCCTTTTCCTCCTGCCCTTTACCAAACTATGTGGAGTGCGCACAGTATGTAATTCTCTTCCATATCCATCAGCCGTCGTGTATTTTTACACATGTCATCTTTCACACAATTCATCCACACTTTCTTAGGTCTTCCTCTACCCTTATAACCGTACACGTTCTTTCTCATAACTTTCTTTGATATATGTCTTTCATCCCTCCGCACAACATGACCGCACCACGCTAACTTCTTGCTCCTCAATTTCTCTGTCACCGGAGCAACTCTCAAACTTCCTCTGATATACTCATTCTTAATTTTATCCATCGTCATCACACCACACATTCATCGCAACATTCGGTTCTCGGGCACATGTAATCTCCTTTCATCCGAACCCTCGGTGGCCCAACACTCAGCTCCATACAATAGGACAGGTCTAACGACCAACTTGTATCTCTGTCCCTTAAGTTTAAGGGGCATTCGTGGATCACAAGTCGTCCCAGTGACCTGTCGCCATTACATCCAACCTTTCCCAAGAGTTTGTGTACAGACGTGTTATTTTATTATTCCATTTTCATGACAGACCTACTTGACGTGTATTTTACAAATCGAGACTGATTATTTACTACAGTAAATCAATAAAATATAGAACCTTTTTACAAATATAATACTAATGCTGTTGGACCCGTTCTAGACAGTATTAGTCCTTGAAATTATTGAAAAATAATCATATTACAAATATTAAATGGAAATACAAATTTCTCTTCACAGACTTTGCTTCGTTTCGTCGATGTTCGAAGAGTTCTTGCGTTTCTGAAGATATTACAGAAGCTTAGCTTTTTTCAGCCTTTTAAAATATATATGAGATTAAGTAATAATTCGTAAATTATTCTTGATTTAGATCTGAATGATTTCTTCAATCTTACCGAGCTCACTTGCAATTCTCCTAAGAGGAAGAAGCGCAGTAAACTAACGATCTATTGCATTATGACATTTGCAATCGTTTTTCAACTACAACAGACTTAAATATAAATGATATATACATTTTGTATTGTCTGTACATTATTCATTTATTATTATTTTTTTACAAATAAAGAATTACGTAGAATTTAGTTCCTTGAAATGCTTTACGAAGTTTGTGAGTAACTGCTGCTGTTTGCTGCTGATATAGGATACAATTAGTAAAAATCATAACATTATCAACAATAGATAATAATAAGATAGTAATATATAATGAATAGATTGCAATTTCACAAATCTCTAACACGTAAAGGCTTTTTGTTTTCTTGAAATACAGTGTCCAAGGTTGAGATAAAATTTTCTTTCAAATTAAATACGTAAATTAAAACCCAACAGGGGCAGAACATAACAGCATGGTTTTTTTTTTAATAGACGAGGAGAATGGAACTCTTGAAGGGATAGGGGAGAGAGGCAAACAGATACGCTAGTATCATGTGTTCTCCATTAACGAGGGGGAAAGTAAAGATCTTGTAAAAATATATAGCTCTGAACCGCTCCCGTACAGACGCGGGCCCCACTTTGCGTCAAAAGTAATTGCTGGTGCGACCTCTAATTACAGTTAAGACAAAAAGCGTGAAACGCTTAACTTTGTAATTAGCGTTGTTAATTACGTAGTTACGGTTAATGTATAAACACAATTACTGCTACTGTTGTTTTTTTTTGTTAAAAAAAAATTACTGAATTAAATTTCTGAACGTGAACGACAGTTGTGAGAACTTTATATTATGGCTGCTAAAACGATCCATGTAATATGTATTTATTTATGTCAGTGTGTATGTTCATCATCATCATCATCAGCCAATAGACGTCCACTGCTGGACATAGACCTAGTATGTTATACATATTTAATTATATATACTTCCAAGTTGATTCTGCGAGGATATTCGAAGGAATTAAATTCTCCTGTTGTGATGTGACCTTAATTTTAAGTATTGCAATAATTTTTTTATCATCATTATCATTATCAGCCTATGTTTATCTACTACTGGATATAGGTCATCACCAATGTCTTCCACCAAATGCGATCGTTAGCTTCTCACATCTACTCACTTTCGACCGCACTGATGATGTCGTCGGACTACCTGGAATGAGGACGTTCTATGCTTCTGCGATTTGTAAGTGGACTCCATTCCAACACTTTTCTCTTTCGGCCGTCAATGACACGACAGACCTGGCCGGCCTACTGTCACTTCCGCTTACAGATTTTGAGAGCTACGTTGACAATTTTAGTTCTCCGTCGAATTCTTCGTTCCGGATTTTATCTATTAGAGAAATGCCAAGCGCAGCTCTCTCCATTGCTCGCTGCGCTACTTTGAATCGGTGGACCAGCACGATGGTCAGGTGCCATGTCTCTGTGCCGTAAGTAAGGATGGGGATGACGCACTGGTAAAATTTGCTAATGTATGAGTTATTTTATTTACTGTCTACCCGTTTACCAGTAACATTGAATTTCAAGCAGCCCCGCGTTTCTGTGCTCCCGTCATCGTAAGTCCTGTTTTATATTCAAGATCATGCGTCGAAAATATCTCCCTGACCTACAAACAAATTATAATGTTATTGTAAACGTATCTTTATTAAAGTATTGATTTTTTTATTTGTAATAAATGTGATACTAAGTTCCTTTGTGGCGTTAAGTTATGATGATTCACTCTTGAAGCATCGACGTTGTTGAGGAGAACTGACTCCTGTAAGTTGCTTCATTCCTCTACTATTCTTATCAAGAGTGAGCTGAATCAATTTTTTTTTTGCATAACATGTATAATTGAGTTTTGACCTTTGGAACTTCTCATATACTATTTATAAAAAGAACCTAACTACTATTTGTTGTAGGTCAGTGGTTTGGGTTCCACGAAGAGTGCCATGGCAACGATTTTTTTTCAACAAACACTAGTATGCATATATTACTTCTTTTCGATCTTCAGGAGGCTGTTAGCATTATTGTCTCTAAGTCACTGCAGAAACTGCGAATTTATATTAACTCCTTACCCACATTCAATTTGATCTCTAATCGTTTGATGCTGCAGTTTTTCCTTTGTACACTTTAATGCATAAACAAGAGAGGATATGACAATAAAACTCAAAGTGTTTACGCACGTCCCCTGAAATTCGGCAAGGATCAGAAACCAATTTGGCGACGGCCGTAAAAGCTGTTGAAGAAATGGGGGAGAGTGAAGTGTAATTAGTATGTTGCTGAGACGTCCTTATTGTCCATACACCTTCATGTTTTCTTAGCAATCATCGTAAGTAAAATCTATTGTTCACGTTATTTATTTACGGCGACAAGGAGATACGGGCAGTGATATCACGTATTAGTAAGTGATATAGTGCGTGTTAGAATGTTTACACGATACCACATTGTAAAACTTTCTTTGAGATATACCATGGCTGATATAGTTATAATAGTTATTTAACTAGGCACAGCGTTTTTAAGGGCAGAATAACAATAGACTATTAGGAGACAGAAGTACTTGCTATAAAGCTTTCCGGGAACTGATAAGTTAATTGGGGACATCAAGCGGGTGCCCATCTCATCCTATTGAAGTCCATTACTTGATACAGCATTACGTTGCTCAGTATGTGGGTAAAGCCAACGAGAAAGCCTTCTCTTCAGAACTTTCACGACACGCTGAAGTAGAGTAGTTTTAAAAATACTCTTACTTCTCTTCTACCTGTAACCTACTTGTATACATCTTAATGGAGATATGAGTATATTGATGTTTTTAACTATTGTTACTGTTTCGTTTTGAAGGACTACGTATTAATTATATTAGTAATAAGAAACTTGATTGTATGTCTCCATATAACAAGCACAATATGCTACCCGTCCTATAAAGACATAAAATTAAGCTTATAACGTGCTTCCTGCTTTACGAGTTCTAATGAGAAAACGTTTTTTAAATAATTTTTAAATATATTACAATTAGTAATAATTTAATTAGAAATGTGTTGAAGAGACATTGAATATAATTAAATCAAAATTCGTACTAGACTTGGTATTGTGAACTCCCCAATTAAGTAGATTTGGATTCAAGCTCAACTGGGTCTTGACTCCGCTTACGAATGCCAAACTGTCGCTTTAAGAGCCCTGCATCATTAAAAGTTTGGAGTATCCACTTCAGCGTCAGTTCCAATTTAAATGTGTACAGTTCGATTTAACCCTTCACTAACGGCTGCTCTATTTATAACCTAAAGGTTAGTGAAGTTAGTAAAATGACTAGGACTTGTACGCTTGTAAAGTTTATCTGCTTGCCTTAAAACGAAGTATAAACAGCCTGCTTTGCTACACAACTGGTACTAAGTGTCTTTTCTCTCTTCAGATAAAAAACTAAGCCTTAATCTAATGGCAGTAAGGTGCAAATATTATTGTGTTAACTGTTTAAGATAATGAGAATAATGATACTGATACTGATAGATCATAAACTACCTATACATTTTAAGCGATGAGCAAAATGTAGTGTTACAAAAATACTTCATATTAATATTCGTACATAAATTATATTGCTTTTAAGTAAAAAAAAAGTACACAAACTATCCTATATTATACAGTGTAAGGACCGCCTTTAAGTCTGATACCAATTTCAGCATATCCCTGTGTCTGCAAATAAAGATTTCACCAGTTTGACGAAGGTAAGGTGCTGTATGAAAAGATAGTAGTGTGATCCCTTTACATTTATGAATAAGCTGCCTGTGTCCAAATCATCTTTTATACACATTTAAAACGAAAATGCTTTAAACAGTTTTTTAAGGATTCCAGAGCCAAAAAACTAGTGATAAATCCACGTTTACCTACAGTACTATATAGTTCAAGGAAAAGTTGAAGATATCGTTATTTACTAAACAAGTAATTTACTTATATTTTAGGAAGCTTACTTAAAAATACTATCAGAGTGTTGGCATGTGTAGTTTAGTACTTTTTTCTATTATCAACCCTTTTGAAACATAACCAGAGTACAACAAGTCGCGGCCCGCCGACCCGTGCCTCACGCACTACTTCCCCCGGATCTCATTACTGATGCATCATACAGAGCTGAACTTGACTATACCGAGCTGAAGAACAACATGTAATTGTTATATATTATATTTACTTGAAATGGAAAGGGCTATGCTCAAGGTTTCCCTGCGTGATCGAATCAGAAATGAGGAGATCCGCAGGAGAACTAAGGGCACTGAGATAGTCCAAAAGTTTGCTAGTCTCAAGTGGCAATGGGCAGGACACATGGCTCGAAGTATTGACAGCCTGGGGCACCAAGGTTCTCTGATCAATCCAATCGCGATCAATGGCGATCGCGACCGGAAGACATAGTGTTGGCATGCTCCGCACCAGGTGGTCCGATAATCTGGTATAGGTTGCGGGAAGCAGCTGGATGCGGGCAGCGTAGGATCGATCGATATGGAGATCTTTGGGGGAGGCCTATGTCCAGCAGTGGACGTCTGTCGACTGATGAAGATGATGACATTGAATGTTTATTTGTTTTTTTCTTATTTAACAAAATTACAAGACAAGCGGGATGTTCACTTGATGGTAAATGAGACCCCGTCCATAACAACGTGGCGATAGTTAGAATGCTATACACAACACCACACTGCGCACGTCACTTTGAGGGACTTCTCTTTCACTTGTCACGTTACCTTAGTTATTTTACTAGCTACAGCGCCTTTCAAACCGGAACACAGTAACGTTTGCTTAGTACTGTTCGTCGGCTGTAATAGGCGTTGCTGTGTTAACTACCTGTACGGTCTCCGGCAACAGAGACTTACCATCACTTGAACAAAAAAAGAACTCTTTATGGGTAAAATATGTGATATCGTATCCACGTTATGATAACGACATCAACTCATTGCAATGTACTCTCTACGTTGCATCACTCCCAACAGACCCCCAACTTTTCCCATAACTCACGCAAAGTTAGTAAGGTCCTCGTCTCCTGGGACCTTATACTTATCAGGTTCATTGTTTTAAAGGTTCTTGATTTATTCGCTATTAATTCTATTATATTATTAAATAGAAAAGTTTCATTATTAACATATATTATTATAGATTTTTTAAAAGTATTATAATTAGATTATCATCAATTTATTGCTGGTATGTCTCTATTATCTCTGAAGATCTGTAAGGGATACTGCACAACTCATGGGACCCAAGCCAACTTCACCCGCTGATAATCAACAAACGATCCTCTGGCGCCCACCAACTCGCATTGGGTTATCATGGTGGGAAATATCCCAAAATGTGGACTCCTATAAACGCCTAACTCTAGTGCCTGGCGGTACCAAAGGTTAAGCTGCCCGTAATCGCAGGAAGCCGCTGGATGAGGGCAGCGCAGGACCAATCCATGTGGAGATCTTAAGAGGAGGCCGGCATCCGCATCCTACTAGCTGACGATGAGGTCTCTGTTGCCGGAGAGCATGTAGGCAGATATCACTGCAACTCCTATTGCAGGCGACAAACAGTGTTAGGTAAACATTATTGTACTCCGGTTTAAAAGGCGCTGTAGCCAGTGAAATTACTGGAGTAAAAAGACTTAACATCTTCTGTCTCTAGTCGACGAGAACAATGTAACGCAGTGTATAGTATTCTAACAAGCGCCACGTTTTTATGAAGAAGCGTAGCATTTACCATCAGGTGATCGAAATAACAGAGTTATAACATTAAGTGATAAAGCGATCAAGGTTTTTTTTCATTCTACGACGCGACGATATGAGCGGGACGTTCACCTGATAGCAAGTGACACGCCCTTAACAACGTAGCGCGAGTCGCCTTAAGACATAAGATGTTAAATCTATCATATATACTTTAGTAATTTTGCTATCTACAACTCTATTTAAACCGGAATATAGCAATGTTTGCACAGTACTGTCTGTCGGTTGCAATAGGCCCTACGGTGGTACCTAGACGGTCTCCGGTAGCAGAGACCTACCACCAGTAAGTGTGTTACCACTTCAATAATAACACTAAATTAATAGACTCGGTCGAAGAATTCTTCTGAAATATCTGATTTAGTCTTGAGTCCGTTGCAAGGTATTTGATTCCATTTATTCATAGAATTTTTTTTTTTACAAAATAGAGGAAAGTAACTGCTAAAATTCCTGGAGTATAAAATATCTTCCTAACTGTTATTTGATTCCCTGTAATCTGCTTCAAACAACTCGTATAACTAAAAGCACTAACTTTTATATCCAATTGTTAGTCTATCTAGTGTCTAACTTTGTCAATTTATCTTCTTTTGTCCTAAATCTAGATTTATCACTTTATTCGGAGGCGTCATAACTTGGAGAAATATTATGTAGTTACGTTTCAGATTGGTGGCGAAGACCTAAGTTATCCTTTTTGACCATTATATTTTTTTTCTTTCATTAACATGTTATCGTGTTCGGTCTTGGGCTACATTCAGAAGAGGAGGGAGGAGACCGAGCATGTTTGGGAGCTCTGAGGTAGCAGCCCCACTACTGGACTGAGGCATAGTGGGCTAATCAATCGCAGTGACAACCCGGGAAGGGAAAGTCTGAGAGAGAAAGTTGGGGTTGGAGAATATTTATAAAAACTTAAATTCATCGTACGAAGATAAAGTAACTTACTTATTTACAAACAAAACAATTGAATTGTTTGGGTTTAAGCGACTACTTACTGGTGGTAAGTATCCTGCAGGTGACCGTCTAGTTAGGTACAGCAGCCCGTGTTTCTGCTGACAGACAGCAATATGCAAACAGTACTGTGTTTCGTATTCAAGGTAGGTACGGCACGCTGTAGCTAGTGTAATTACTGTGATGACGAGACTCAACATCGTATGTCTAAGGCGATGAACGCAATGTGGTGTAGTATACATCATCCCAACTAGCGCCACGTTGTTACTGTCAATCTTATCACTTATCATCACATGAAAATCTCTCTCGTCCCATCGCTTCGTTGAAAAAAAGGACATATTTTATTTGGAAGTCCTTTACCGCCAGTAATGATCTCACTTTAACATATGCTTTGATGTATTTGATAATAACTATACATACTCTTTTACCTTTCGGAGTATCAGTGATGGAATTACAAGATATAATTCTTCCATTCCCTGTTTACCACCAGACAACAAGTCACCATCCTCTCGTGGTAAGCCTCCTCAGTGTGTTCAGATAGATAAGAACAACAAAGGATTTGAACAACTTGCCGGCGATAGTATTCCCGTACAAATAAGTCGCGGAAATCTTTAAAAATATAGTAAATAAGCCGTTAAAAGGTTAGTGAGTGACCACAGACCACATCACTTATAATCAGGTGGGATCGTGATCAAGCACTGAGCTTTCCAATTAAAAAAAAAAATGCTTTGTGGTTGCAATGGTTGTCCATTCACCATTCCGATTCCATAAAAAAACTCATCTCGTTTCCCCCAGTGCTTTGAAATTAATCCACGTAGCGTTCATTTATGTAGCGGTGCTACGACGTAGTAATCCGACCCTCTACGGCGCTACGAACAGACGCAAAGGGAATCATTATTCTGATTAAATACAACTATTGGTACAGTAATGGAGTCAAGCGAAGAGTATTACTTTTGAAGTAAAGAAAAGTAGTTCGCAAGTATAAGCCTTAGTGAGGATTTCATATTTGAACCGATTGGGGTGGAAACCTTAGGGTCTTAGGGTCCGCGTGTGTTTAAACTTTTTAGATATATGTCGAAAAAAACTAATCGAAACTAGCGAGATCCCAGAGTCGGCAACTATATGGTAAAAAGAATAAGCTTCGCTGAGTACTTTGTCGGACGGGGATGACTTGGGGCTCTACATTTAGTATTAATAAGAAATATATTTTATTAATTTGTTATAGTAAATGTTCTTAGTAAACAAATATATATATATATAAACAATTTATACTTCAATAATACTGTGTTCTTTTATTATGTTCGCGTCCTTTATTTGACCTCAATTAAACTCGGCGTTAAGAGACAATGAGAAACCTAATCACTCTGAATACTCTGATTTCTATAGATATATTTCTGGGCTGGAAGGTCGTTAGCTCTACTATGAGGGAAATGACTTTTATGTAGCCTTACACAGTTTTTCCAACTCCATCTATTGGTTTATTTAAAGTGGAGAAATTAGGAAAAAAAAGTATTCGCTTAGCTATGGGTGTAAGTGTTCCTTCCAACATATTACCGGATCCGAACCAACCTCACCAGCTCGAGGTGCACCTGCTATTCAACAAACGAGGCTCTGGCTCCCACCAATCCGCATTAGGCCAGCGTGGTGGCAATGGGCCCGAGTCCCCTGATTTATGAATTGGTGGAAGCTTATGTCCAGCAGTGGACGTCTATCGGCTGATGATGAAACGTTTAGCAACTGCATATAGGATATTAACGATCTATTATCATTGCTACAGATTTCAATATGAAAAATAATTTGTATAGCCTCATTGTATATAACTAATATTAATTGTTGGTTGGTTTTGTTTATTTACTTTTTAAAGCTCTAGTAATCTCTTTATTTATTCATATTTTCGATATAATACACATGACGTTCATAATTTTACTTTCAAGTTAAACTGGAAATTGAGACTTAGTGAAACTTTGCATAAGTCAAACATTTACTTATGTATCCGTCGTGTATAATATGTATGCAATAATTTCAATTATCTTTACGTGTTTTTTAACTGTTTTTTTTAATTTACAACACATAACTCTTCAGGTAATGGTAGATAGATAAAAATGTCTACAGGCATTAACCTCGTATCTTATATAGCTCATTATACGATATCACAAAAAACGTAATTGCAAAACAAGTATATAGATTTTTTTTACCATTGTTAATGAAGTCGGTACATATATTAATTTTTTACTACATTTATACAGCATACTAATTAATTTATACATACTGATAAGACTTTATGTAAAATTACAAATGTTTCGTTGTGAACTGATGAAATGTATAACACTGTTCTCATTTAGCCCTTTATTAACTCTTTCAAATTATATATTAGGTTGGGGAAAAAGAAATCCATTATTTTTTCGGTAGATGGCTGTAGTGATAAATTTCTCGTAAAGTATCGATCAAACAGTTTCAGATTTATGCTCGTTGGAAAGGTGACATTTCGCAGTAAAAAAATTCTTTTGCTGTTTTTTGTTTGGTGCATTCAATTGTGAGTTACAGGGTGTTAAAAATGGAAGTGAACAAAGAGAAAATTCGGTACATTTTACAGTTTTTCTTTGACAAAGGCGAATATGCAAGCCAGGCGGCTAAAATTGTGAATGGTGTTTATGGACCCGATACTGTAACAGCCAATTATGTGCAATTTTGGTTTCGTAGATTCCGTTCAGGAATTTTTGATGTTAAAGATGCACCTCGCACAGGTAGGCCGGTCGCCGAAAATGTCGATAAAATCGGAGAAATGATCGAAGTTGACCGGCATGTTAGCAGTCGTAACATCGCCCAGGAGCTAAAAATGGACTGCAAAACAATTTTAAACCATTTACACAAAGCTGGATTCAAAAAGAAGCTCGATGTTTGGGTGCCACACCAATTAACAGACAAAAACATGATGGATCGAATTTCCATCTGCGAAGCCTTGGCCAAACGAAATGAGATAGACCCATTTCTTAAACGGATGGTGACTGGAGATGAGAAATGGATCACATACGATAACCCTGTGCGAAAACGATCATGGTCAAAGAGCGGTGAAGCACCTCAAACGGTGGCCAAACCAGGACTAACGGCCAGGAAGGTTCTGCTGTGCATTTGGTGGGACTGGAAGGGGATTATTTATTATGAGTTGTTTCCATATGGCCAAGCACTAAATTCTGATCTCTACTGTCAACAACTGGACCGTTTGAAGATAGTAATTGACCAGAAACGGCCAGAATTGGCCAACAGGAGAGGTGTCGTGTTCCACCAGGACAACGCTAGGTCACACACGTCTACAGTGACTCGCCAGAAACTTCGGGAGCTTGGTTGGAAAGTTTTAATGCATCCGCCATACAGTCCGGACTTGGCACCAAGCGATTACCATCTTTTTCTTGCATTACAAAATTTCTTTAGTGATAAAAAATTGGCATCTAGGGAAGATTGTGAAAATCGGCTACTAGAGTTTTTTGCAAATAGAGACCAGGACTTCTACGAGAGAGGCATTATGAAGTTACCTTCAAAATGGCAACAAATCAGAGAACAAAACGGTGCATATTTGACCCAAATCGGACAATCCGAAGCATGTTATATAAAGTCTTGAAGTTCATATAAAAATAATGGATTTCTTTTTCCCCAACCTATTATTTAGGTATTTATATGCAATGCCTGTTTAAATGAAATCCGTGAAAGTTTGAGAAGAATATTCGCGAAACTTACACCCCAATATTTAACGTAACAACTTGTAACCGAATTGTGTATTTCTTTGAAGTGTATCATTTCAGAAGAAAGATATATTGTATGTAATACAATCAACTGTATATCACCAGATGGTTCGTATCAAATGGATATTAAAGTTATTTTACTCTCTTTCATTGTAATGGTTACTTTCACTAATATAGCATACGTATATCAGCTGATGATGATGAAGGTCAACTTGACCATTGTCATTATAATACAGATTAACATAAATAGTATATAAATTGTGATAAATCTATAAGAAGTGTAAAACTATATGTTAAGTTATCAAAAATGTATTTATATGAGTATTATAATTACCTTTATTAATTAAAGAAGCAAAAAGTATGGCGCTAGTTAGGTGATACACTTGTTATAAGGTGTCCAAATGGTATACTGGTGTTAAATGTATGTGAGTGGACATCTATCGGTTGGTGATGGTGATGATGATACTGGTCCAACTACATATGCACGAACATATGTTGATTGACAGCTGCAGTTTTTTTTTATTCAATTAAGCGAAGAGACGAGCGGGACGTACACCCGATGGTATATGATACGCTCTCCCATAACAACGTGGTGCTAGTTGGGATGGTATACACTGCATCATATTGTACTCGTCGGCCGAGATATATGTTGAGTGTCGTTACCCCAGTAATTACAATAGCTACAGCGCCGTTCAAATCTGAACGCAGTTGTGTTTGCAACGTACTGTATGTCGGTTGCGATAGGAGCTGCGGTGGTACCTACCTTTTTCTTTTTGATTTCGGGAGGATATCCTCGAAAGATACCCTGCTTCTGGGGGAAAGTCAGGGTTATGTGATATTCTTTCTTACCAAAACTACCCCGGTGCATTCGGAGATGCTCCGGGATCTCTTACAGAACGCACTGATGCCCCTTTAAACTTTTTGTTAGCACGCCTCTGAGGAGGAACCTAACCTTCTTAAGCATCATCGCTGAGCCATACGCTGTCCCACGCAGGTTCGCGTGTTTGAAAAAACTAGTCTCCATTGTTGTGAACATCACGTGTTGTTCGTGATGTGAACACTTTATTTATTTTGCATTGTTTTAACAAAAACATCGGAATCCGTGAATGTATTTATTTCCCATTCGTTTTGCGTCATCTTATATGTTTAAATGTCAAGGCAAATAAATAGTTATATTCAAGAAGACAACAGGAATTTTTCAATGTAATTGTGAGTTTAAATCTTACTGATTATAAGCGTAGGTAACCTAGTAAGATCTTGAAAGTCTAGTGAATGACTGAGATACAAGAGTCAATCATATATATAGACAATAGAGATAAGATTACAAGACAAAAACTCTGATGGTGACCCCAAGATTATCGTTATCACTCCTGTAGAAGATCTAATGGTCCCTAACATTACATGAAGGACCATTACTGTGGTCGATTAGTAGGCAGGAGCTTTCACATAACTATGGATAGCTTCCCAGAAGGAATAGAGCGAATAGAAAATTCACATGATGATAATTGATACGCCTACCCACAACAATGTGGCGCCAATTAGGATATTAAACACTCCACCATATTTTGCTCATTGCCTTGATACATAAGACGTTTGGTAGTCGTAAATTGTTACGTAGTCGTAGGTCTCGTTACTCCAGTAATTTCACTAGTTAGAACTCCCTTCAAACTGTAGCACAGTAATGTTTGCGGTACTGTTTGTCGACTGCAATAGTAGCTGCGGTCATACTTACCTATACAGTCTCCGGCAACAGAGACCTACCATCAGGAAATGTTTTGGCGTTGTTGCTAAATAAATGATAATGTATTGATCTAGTTTAATAAAAAAAAAGTCAACAGACTGAACATTACCATTTTTACTGGAATGCATTGTACGGAACCGGTCGCGTTGATGGATGTAGCCGTTTAATAACGAACAGTAAAAAATATCCGCAGCGATCATTGACAACAACGTGCCGCCGCGCGCCGGATACATTAATCTTGGAAACAAACATCGCCATCAAACGGCGCGGTGATTACTCAGTTTTGCGTGATCAACAAAAACTACACAATACTTATTAAGTAGCTGTTATAACTACTTAATAAAATAAAGGAAAACCTTTGAATTACAGATAACTTTGTCCATAAATCCGATAACGATTCAACAAGAAGGTATGCATATTACAAGTCTATATGGAGATCTGTGAGGAGTAAGGCGCTGTCCAGCAGTGGACCACTGTGGGCTGATGATAATGCTGCTTCAGATTTATACATACATATATACAATAGATAACTAGAAGCATGAGTATACCTTCTTTCAATCCGTGATTATATCTCACCAAGATGAATAAGTTTATTTGTCATCAAGAATTATTAACACATAACCTTCAGCTTTAAACTGCGAAGTTTATTTCATCATAGTTTATGCGATTTCTTGTGATTATCATATAAAGAGGAAGTCGGTTGTTACGATTAACTATATTGAAATACTTAAATAATTTCAAATGAATATTGTAGTAATAACTTGATAATTTCGCTTTGGATTTTGACTGGTTTTAGCTTTCGTTTACCAGATACCAAGTAAGCAACGCTTATTTACACCATAGAAGCTGTATTGTAGTAATATTCCGATTTTAAAGCTAATAAAATTAACCACAGGCCAATGGGACTCATCAGTTCGATCTAATATTTCTTTTTATTTTAAAGGTACCTCCCTGACTAGCGAAGGTTGGCGGTCAGTTCACTATACTTCGCCTGGTCTCTTGCGAGGCGAAACAGTTGGACGGCATTCGCAATCCCGGTCCATTACCAGATGTTACGCAGCCATGATTTCTTCCGACAACCAACACTCCTATTACCCGCATCTTTGTCTATCAAGATTTGTTGGAGCAGTTCGTACCTATCGTGCCTAAGCACGTGGCCGAGACATGATAGTTTAATCGTCTTGACGGTCTGCAAAAGTTCGCGTTTTTGATTTACCCGTCGGTGGACCTCTTCGGTCGTCACTTTCTGGGTCCAGCTTAACGACACGTTTCTTGAGGTCTTCTTTTATAGTACAAGCCTCACATCTATTTAGAAGATGGGGCCAGATGTAACACTTTAGGAGAAGCATACGCCAAGGCATTTTAAGATTGCGACAACAAAGAGAACTGTGTGCACATCCCAAATATCTTCAGATAATGTTCAGTAATTGAATTGATAAAAAAATTCTTATCCCGTGGCTTTATATAGTTAACAAGGTCTGTAATCAAATAATAAATAAAGCGTATAAATATAAGTAAAGCTATTGTATCACAAACGTTAATATTCCAATATAGTTATAAATTTAATTAAAGTCACATAGTATATAGTATAATGTAAATATTGGATCAAGCTGAAGTTTAATATAACATTGTTACCAAAAAAAATATTAATTAAACCACTGCTTATCCTGGTGATAGGTCTGTCTCTATTGCCGGCAGACCTGTAGTCTCTACTTGGTAAGAATAGGACTAAGGTAAGCCCTTCCTGTCGTAAAAGGCCACTAAAAGAGTCTAGGAGTTTCGCAGGCCTTGACGGTGGGGGCCCTTATCGCTGAACAAGTGGACCTGCGTGGGACAGCGTATGGCTCAGCGATGGTGCTTAAGAAGGATAGGTTCCTCTCAGAGATGTGCTAACAAAAAGTTTAGCTTGTTCAGTTAAGCAAGATCATTGACATGATCTTAGGAGATGCCTATGATCATGTAGAACTTAGACGATTATTTTATTTTTTTTCTCAATTTATTGATATGAAAACAGAAAACCAATTTTTGGTCTTATTTTGCAAAAGAAGAGGTGTCTGCTGTAGTTTTAGTTCCAAAATCGAGTTTACTTCCTGGATTAACAATATCCGA
The DNA here is from genome assembly GCA_033220335.2 of Troides aeacus. Taxonomy (NCBI): domain Eukaryota; kingdom Metazoa; phylum Arthropoda; class Insecta; order Lepidoptera; family Papilionidae; genus Troides; species Troides aeacus. The sequence continues at coordinate 11,365,794 of CM067280.1, forward strand.
GACATTAGACACGGCTAATGTCAATTTCATCAGTGTTCACAGACATCTAGTGTTTTTCGTTATTTTAATTGCCTTTGCCCATCTTTTATGGTATTCAAACAGAGAGAAAGTCCTCATTGAAGATAATTTCCAAATGTTATTAACTTTATATTGATGTCTCTCCGTTTGGAGGATTCTAGAGGAATCTTTTTCTTCATCAGTTCATTAATTAATAAATATCATTTTACATTTCAACGTTAAGATACTGAAGCGAAACAAATTACAAAAGCATTAAGCTAACATCAATTTTACTTAATTCTTTATTAACAACGGAAAGACTTGTTTATTTTTATGAAATGCTTCCATTGTTCGTATAAACTATGTTTGGATAAGTTGTATAACTTTTGCCGAGTATTTACTTAAGTATGGAGGTCGATGATAAATCAAAGTAATGATAACTTAAAGATTTTATCTTTTTTAAAATCCGTAGCGACTAGACTTGCGTGATGTTCAAATAATGGTAAGTGATACGCCTGCAACAATGTGGCACAGCACCGCATTGCGTCCGTCGCCTTAAGACTTAAGATGTCGAGTGTCCTTACCCCAGTAACTTCACTGGCTGCAGCGCCCTCAAACTGGAACACAGCAATGTGTGCACAATACTGTTTGTCGGCAATAGGCACTGCGGTGGTATCAACGTAGACGATCTCCGGCAACAGAGACCTATCATCAGTAAAGAACTATTTTCATAATATGTCGAGAAACGTTACATATGTATGCGGGTGTTATTTCTGTATGTAATGTAGAATGTTCTGTATGTTAGTAGCTCGCTGGCCTAATGGTTAGAGCGTGCGGCTTTCATTCCGAAGGTCGCGGGTTCAAACCTCGGCATGTACCAATGACTTAATATTTAAGTTATGTACATTTGTGAACTTTAGTTACAACAGCGAGATACAAAAACGGTGAAGGAAAACATCGTGAGGAAACCCGCACACTGATATCATCTTTGTGTGTGTGTGTGTGGTGGTCCCAATAAAGTGGCAACAGGCTCGCCCCCTGTTACATGGGACCTAATCTGACCATATCTGGCGAAATGTGGGTAGTTTATTCACCTCTGCCTACCCCTACTGGGAAAAAGGCGTGACAATATAAAAAAAAAAAAAAATAAATAAATAAAAAAAAAAAAAAAGTAATGTAGATTAAAATATAATTAAAAGATATAATGGTAGTTAAGTTCCAAAATATACTCAATGTAATATTTGACGAGTCCTTGCTAAGCTTGAGTTTCCGGTGATGGTAAACCTCATGAGGATTTTATATATATTTCAAGAACATCAATTTTGTATGTAGGTAGATATATCATATGTACAAACTTACACTGGCGCATCTAGGTGGATAGCTGCGTTCAGTTCCATCAGAAATAACTATATGTAAAGTATTCATGTCGTCTGTCCACATAGTGACGGGTCTACCAACCCTGCCGTTTCCGGAGCGTAGTCGCCATACCAGCACATCAAGTCTCCAACGTCCATCGGTACTCCGAGCTATCATCATCAGCCGATAGACGTCTCCTGGACATAGATCTCCCCCAAAGACATCGATCAGTCTGCGCTGCACAAATCGCCGGGAACCAGAGGCCTTCGTTTGTAGGGGTTCATATAGGAGGACATGGGCCATTACCCACCACACTGGCCTAATGCGGCGGGAGCCAGAGTTTTGTTTGTTGATTAATAGGGTGCACCACGAGCAGGTAAGGTTATTTTGGGTCCTGTGAGTTCTTGTGCGGGAACCCTTACACCCCGAGCTACAAGTCCCGCCTATTGCTGCTTCAGTAGTGGACAGACGACATAAAAAGAAACGCTGGGAGACTCTGGAGTCAAACAGCGCAAGACCATTCTTTGTGGAACACATTACAAAAGACCTATACCCAGCTGTGGACGTCCATCGCTTGAAATGATGATGATGATAACAAAATATTGTATAACAAAATTGCTGATATAAAATACACAAAAAAAATCCTAAAGTATAATTCATGCGTAGATATTGAGGGAGAGGTCCTGTTACATCAGCACAGGATTGCTATCTGATCCCGGCGATTTGACATAAACCAGTATCAGTTTACCTTTACCCTATCGATAACCCTGTCACTGAACCGCCCCTTGAAGATGAAATATTTAAGGATAAATACGTAAAAAAATCTCTAAGGGCTGCTCCAAATATGGCAACCATATAAGAGGCTACAGATTTGAAAGATTACAATACGTTTCACTGATGGTGAGTATCTATTGCCGGAGACTGTCCAGGTACGTACTGTCAAAGACACACATTACTGTGTTCCTGTCCGAAAGGCGCTACGGCTAGTGTAATTACTAGGGTAACAAGACATCTGGGAAGTAGCGTAAATCTCCCCACACGAAACCCTATGAAAGATGCCTCTGGTGCCAGATTATTCGGACAGTATGGGACCGATCGATGTGGGGATCTTTGGGAGAGGCCTATGTCCAACAGTGGACGTCTGTCGGCTGATGATGGAACTTGCTCCTCATCGCGGCATGATTTTCTTCTCGGCAAGCAAAAGCCGCTCTCCTCCTTTGAGCGTTAGCGTCCAGGTCTTCTTCCGTCTTGTAAATGCGAATTTCGGGTTTTCTGCTCAGAAGAACCAACATGGTGGAGAGTGTCATTACTACGGAGGAAATTATGAATCGGGATATTGATTTACTCTTCTTGTATGTCGGTGTCCGCGATGGAGCATCCCAGATACTTATATAGTAGATTATTAGTTCTTTATTGGAGGAGATCCGCAGGTCTAACTGGAACTAAGGTCACCGACATAGTTCTAAAGATTGCTAGCCTCAAGTGGCAATGGGCGGGACATATAGAAGGACTGACAGCCGATGGGGCACCAGGATCCTTCAATAGCGACCGCGTATTGGAAGACGAAGTGTTGTCAGGCCCCTAACCATGTGGTCCGACGGTCTGGTAAAGATTGCTGGAAGAAGCTGGATGCGGGCAGCTCAGGATCGATCGATGTGGAGATCTTTTGTGGAAGCCTATGTCCAGCAGTGGACGTCTGTCGGCTGTTTAATGATGATGATAATTAGTTTTAAATTATGTGTGTCCAGCTAAATTGAACGCATTAGATGTTAAACGCTGGAACTACTGCTAAAATGTTTGGCAGCTGAACAAACATTATAATTTAGCCGAACTAACGTCAGGTCAGAAATCCAATTTTCCCGAAGGCCGTAAACTTACCCCTGGGGAACTGAGGGAAGGTTGCGCGACCTAATATAAAGGTATTGTGACTTATTTTCGTCATAAATCCACTAAAAAGAAAATTTTTACGAGTCTGATCGATACCATTCTTAACAATGTCCTGTCATAAATTTGGTATGTAGAGATTTTAGTTTTTAATTTATTTTGTTATAGAGCCATGGATTTATTTCCTATACTGATAAGTAAAATAATGTATTAAGAAACTAACAAAATTTTGTTATGGACCACTAGGACCACTAGGTTATGTTAGGTTTTTTATGTCCTCTGTCCCCCCACTAGGTGGACATAGGACATAAAAAAAGTCGCTGGGAGCCACTAGATCCAAACAGCGCAAGTCCGTAGTTTGTGGAACACATTACAAGAGAGCTATGTCCAGCAGTGGGCGTTCATCGTGTGAAATGATGATGATGATGGAATTAAATATCTTTATTAAATATCTTTATAATATTAAATACTATCAGGTAATTGAAGGCAGGTTTTTAACAACATGACCCCTGCATCAGCTTCAGTTTAAACAGGACACCTCTTGATGGTGACACAGTACGTTTTATACAGTACAAAAATATATTGAATCATATCACCATCATGAGGTGCCTTTGGCAAACTATAGTATTCATAAAAAAGTTATACATATGTATGATTAAAAAAATTTTTTTTTTTTTTTTAAGCTCTTAAAGGACATATCAATTCATTTAATATTTGAAGTTATTGTGGTTATAAAAATATTTTTAACATTGTTATACTATTTAATTTTGATATACTGTGTCTTGTTTAATACAATTATATATAAACGTAGTTATTTTCATTAGGCAGTTTCCATATTATACCCTTAATTTGGGATGGAGGCGTAAAACTATTCTTTGTCCGGTTGATAACAGGCGTAGATATCCCGAGAGACGTCTTGTATCTCAGGCGGTCCTGATTTAAAAATATTACTCATAGTATTGTTGAGTGGAATAAAAATCCCTGGAGACATAATCCGCTTTCAGACAACAAGGTATATTATATATAATACATATATTAATATATAAACAAGACGTTTTTACTCGTCCCGATATCTCTGGAACCGTAAGGCCTGGAAACTTGAAATTTGGTAGAAATATTGCTTTTACAGATCCGCTAAGAATGGATTTTACAAAAATTCTTTCCTAAAGGAAATGGCGAGGGTGTTACAATCATCAAAGGACCCGTGAAACAACTAGTAATTAATATATGAATCATATACAAAATATCCTTCAACTAAGTATCGTGCTTGAATGTTGATAGGGGTTTTATTTTTAAAAAAACATCAAAATCCCTTTCATTAAAAGTTGTAGATCTTATAACATCTTAGATGTGATTGTGAAAACACTTCTTTTGTATTATTTAAACACAAATTTGCTAGTTATTTCAACAACAAGTTTATATTTATTGTAACAAAGCGTCCATTTAAACGAGTAAAATTTAACTAAGAAAATGTTAAAAACGAACCTATACTTAAGCCTAAATCTATGCCTATATAACTTAAGTACAAAGCTATCGATGAGTTTCTAAATATACCCAAAATAGAAAAAGTATAAAGATCAGAGGATCCAGAATAGTCAGAGTTTAGTCTAACAAGATTCGGGCATCGTTAGGTTCTTTCACGACGATATAAGCCGAAACAATACAATAAAATACTTATATAATATTTAAGGGAAGCTTGTATCCAGCCGTGGGCAGCTTCTGAGTGATGATCACAATGTACAATCTCTGTGGAGATTTTTGGTGGGGGCGATTTTAGTGCTGTACATATGATAAATACTAATTTAACTGTTAATAAAAGCAAAAGCGTTTTTTAAACGGTTTCATATAAAAGCTCATATTGCATCCTTCAGACCTACATCGATGAAACGAAGCTCCGAAAGTTCTCCGCAAACAACAATATAAAATTTCTTTTATGCTACTTTCTTTCCATTTCAGAACAACAATAAAAGAAGATTAAAAAGAAACGATATTGTATGAAGATCAGTTTTTACCACATCTGAATTGCATGAGAGTTTCGAGTCTGTAAAACTTTCAAAGTGCTTTTTGGTTTAGTCATAAAAAGCTGGTGACCTGCAGACGTCTTACTATTGTATATTTATTTAAATTTTCTATAACTATAAACGATCGTCTGCTTACTAGACAGACGATCTGGTGATGATCGTAGGGAACTGTAGGGAATGCAACCGCTGGAGATTGATCGGTGAGGTATAAGTTCAACAGTAGGCTATTCAAAGGTTGAAGTAATGATAATCCACTAACCGTGATAATACCAACTAAACAATGGTGGTGTCAACTAGATAGTTGACACCACCATTGTTAGATAACAACCCTTGATTTCTATGTTTTTTTTATAGGATGGGTGAGCAAACTAGCAAACAGTTCACATGGTGGAAAGTGGTAGCAACACCAAAGGGGTCGCGGCGGACCTTTAAGGAAATAATACGTTTTTATCTTGAAGACCGCCATGTTTGTACTGGTTCGGAAATACTGCTGGCGATAACCGATTCCACATAACGGTAGTGCGTGGTAAAAAATTAGTGAATTGATGTCGCGAGAACCGTCTACATAGATATCACCGAAGCGCTTCTGCCTATCGCCAGATTACTATCTGAATAATAATTGCAACCTACTGGCTATAGCTAGTAATATTACTGGTGTAACGAGATCTATCAACATATGTCCCAAAGCGAAAAGCACAATAAGACTCATTGTACATTATGTGAACTAGCGCCACAGAGTATTACTTACCACCAGATAAACGCCCCCATTCTAGTAAAAGATCGAAGTAAATTATAACAATCTTTGATATAAATAATTTTCTTGAACATCAAGAGCAATTTTAACTTTTTTTTTATATGTCAAACATTCATTCCGTTGAAAATGTTTGCACTTAGCTGACTCTTCAACTAACTCAATTAAGCTCGTAGCTTAATGAATTAAATCTCTTCTGGTTTACCGGATGTATCATTTTAATTCAATACTAAGCATAGAGTAGTTTTTGAATTTTATACGCATATAACATTTTGTTGACGTGTTTCGAAATGTGTTTAAATTTTTATTAGTACACATCAAACACGTGTTCAAAATGGCGGACACAATGCTAAATGTCATGATTTATAGAGTTCTCAGAGTTTGCTGTAATTATATCAAATATATACGTAATTGGATGCATATACAATACATATATAGTATACACATCAACGTGAGAACATACATAGATATTAATTATTGATGAAGAGTGTACAGAAAAAATAAGATAAAAAAGATATACATATATCATAATTAGTTGTTCCCCGCTCGCTTTGCTGGCCGTTACGTGGAATTAGATTTGAAATTCCTCCGCCCCTATTCTTTATTAACATCCCCTTTTGGGGGTGACATTTCGTAAAGTCCATTGATAGTTGATATACTCAGCAAAAGAAATATTCCTACTACATATGAAGTTTCCAGACGTTATGGCTCCAAAGATATCGTGTTGAGTCTCTACATAGGTGGAAATCTCTTATAGATATAAATATACATACATACAGTGTTGCCACAGTAAAATAAAATCTTTATAATTACATATTTTTTTTGTAGTTTTAATCATTATCCTCGGCCGATAGACGTACACTGCTGGACACAGGCCTCTTCCAAAGATCTCCATATACAGTCAGCAGGGCCTCCTGTACCGCTGATTACTAGGATCCGTGGTACAGGGTGTCTGGTGGCAGATTTATGTTTTCAAATTTAAATACACACACTCGGCCCATCGCCTATCCGTCGAATATTGAAATGTGAACAAAACTGTCGGCTGTCGGAGCGAGTACGTAAGAATCGTTACTCTTGAAAAATGCTTCAATAGCGAACGCGCGATGCTCACCCGACCACTGCACCACTGCACCACTGCACCACTGCACCACTGCGACATCGTGACTAAGAAATCCGCACGATCGGTGATTCTAATGACACCACCTTCACTGCGCCCCCGCACTGTTTATAACTTATTGAGATATTCGTTTTTAAAACATAAATCTGTCGCCAGACACCCTTTATTTAGAGGTACATGTCCCCGACCCCCCGATCACACATCCCCCGATTTGAGCAATTTCCCACCACGCTGGTCCACTGCGGGTTGGCGGGAGCCAGAGCCTCGTTTATTAATTAGCAGGCTGCACCACGCGCAGGTGAGGTCGGCTTGGATACCGTGAGTTGTCGTGCGGGACTCCTTACATCCTCAGTGTTAATACTTTGTGTAAAACAGTTGTAAAACAATACTCAATTATATCTCGGAAGTTACCGAGCCGGTTTTCTGCTAAGTTGAACACGGGCCCAAATTACATTTGAACTCAAACTTCAAGTTACAAGTGACGTAGCGTTATAGCTTGCGCCACGGGCTCCGCAGGCAAGTCGTTTTAAAGTTACCGTTCGCTTGCAACTTAATGATACGCACTTCGAAGGTTTCCTTTGAAGTTCTCGCTTGTTCAAGTTATTAATAATTTCGGAGTATCGAACGTCTGCGGTTGTAAAACTTCAAGTGTAACCGATCTTTGGGTATTAATATTAAACACGGCGAGTCTACACCGAAGTTATAATCAGCTGATGTAAATTAAGAGCGATAATAGCTCAGTTTGTGAGGCGGCCATAAGCGTAGTACGTTTAGAAGAGGCGGGGTTCGATCCTCACTGGAGTGAGGAAAGACTTGGCGAGGATACTGATAGAATAACAAGTTTCGATGACTCGAAAACTCCAAGTTTCAGTTGTGGGAATATTAATAGAGTTGATTATTAAATATTTGATTAATATATAAATTTAAATACTTTATTGAATGTAATTTGTACCAAAAAACATATTAGAGTGTACAGGGTTATTAAAGAAGTAGAAACATTTAAGAGTTTTTAGCTGTTTTGTGTTTTAATATTCTTATTTGTTAGTGTCTGAGAATAAAAGCAAGCGTAAAATTTTAATCAGGAGTCACAAAACCACAACACCAAGCACAAAGTCTAACTTCTAGTTTTCTCATTATTAGGTGATATTGCGTTAATTATTTTTCTTTGAGTTTGCCTTTCAAAATAACTTTAGATCAAAATAGTTAGATCGTTACTAATCATTAACGAAGGAATTTTATTATTTTAAAATACAATAATATTACAAGTGAAATATTTGTTGATAATAAGGACGAAGAAAGAGAGAGAGAGAAAAGAAGTATTCAAGACGAGGAAAATTTATAGTTCCTCTTATGTTATGAGATAATTTTTATATAAATCTTTACTATGCTGGGTAGGCTTTTATTTTGGGTCAAAGAGAATAAATCATTATATTTATACAGTTAGTTTTCAACCAATAACGGCCAGGTTATAATATAATAGCCATTTGCTACCGACACACGGGTTGATCCACGCAGGGTTCAGGTATAAGCATCAGTACCTTTTTGTTTTATTAAGTTTTATATATAATATTTGATATGGAGAAATATTTTTTCTAGATTTAGGTTGAGAAAAGTCGAATATCTCTTATTAATGAATAAATTACTAGACTTCGGCGATCGCACGTGATCGTATTCGTGTCTGTCTGTAGGAATGTTGGGGCATTTCCAATTATAAGATTCCTATGGAGTGCGACCCGGTACGCCTCAATAGCGGAGCAAATAGAAAACACTTAGACAACTAGCTTACGCATATAAAACATCGTTTTACTTTATATTTGTACTGGTGGAAAAATTTTGTGTAGGACTTGCGTGAGTGCCAAAGGAGAGGGATAGAGTAGGCTGATCCCCACCATCATGTAGATTAATGACTAGGAAGAGACAGATTTGTGCTTTACTATTAAGCAGTTTCTTTGTCTTGGGTTGCAGCGTTTCTTGTCATAATCAGCAACTGATGATTTATATTGCTATATTTAATATATGACGATACAACTGAGTTTTTAACGAAAATAAAGTATTTTATACATACAACTTGTCAAAAAATATCACTCATTGAAGTTGTACTGTTTTAGGTATATTAAAAACAGGGTCAGAGGTTAAGCATACTGTATTCATATTAATAACTTAAAACAAAACACCTTGCGCTTACGCATCACTTAAAATATAAATAAACAGATTTATTATAGCTATTCTGTTTCAGGTTTACTTCGATATGACTACGTTCATTTAAAAATGAGTTTCATTCACATTTATATTGCAGCAGTTATAAATGGTTTTTTATAGAGACTAGTAGAGAGAGTAATTTATTTTGATAGAGACAATGAGAAATAGGTACAAAAATCGAACAAAATATGCTGCGAAGAAACAATTGTTTCCTTAAATAATCTCAATGGTCATCAGTGGGGATCTATGAGTGAGTTTTATGTATACCAGAGTACGACTAAAAGCAAAAATATAGATTTATATAATAAATATACAATATTTTTGTTTATGCGTACTAAAGATAGGTACTTTAGAAAGAATCTAGTCTCCAAAGTTGAAAATTAAAAAGTATATCCAATCCAACTCGCTCTTTCATTAAACTTCTTTTATAGTTGTTCTGAAACGAGCGTCGTTAGGCGGAGACTGGAACAAAACAAATTTACACAGCTTGTTCATTATAGTATTCATTGATTTCATAAATGTAATATTTGTATATTAATTATTAGACAATCAATGAAATAATAAAATAGTTTATAATTTTTTAAAAAAAAAACAGGTACCGTTATTTAAAGAGAAGAGACAGAACCGTAAACAATTTCGTAAATTCATAATGTATGCGCTTATTACTTTTTATGCCAAACAACTTGTACAAATATAACTTTATTTTAATTTCCTCCTAGCTACCACCCTTATAATAGTTTGGTAAATATCTCCCTTCCGCCTTTTTGTCTTTTGAATTTCGCGGCTATGTACAAAGCGCTACAGAGCTCGTATCTGGCACTACTATACATAATTTGAAAGGTCTTGACATAACCTACAAAACGACGCTATGCATAATTAGTTTGGATATTGCGTTCAACAGTTATAGACGTGTAAACATGCGAGTTCACTAACGCCGAATTTGCGCTATTTTAAAGTTTTCCTTCGTTAAAGGCAAATCCGCTAGAGAAACGTTCCGTGAGATTAATGGTGTTTTGGGGGATGGTACTCTATCACTTCGAGCCGCGGAGGAATGGTTTCGACGATTCAGAACCGGTGAAAACGACACCATGGATAAGCCAGCCGGCGGAAGACCTGTGACGACAAATACCGATCAAATCATGGACTACATCGAGTTAGACCGGCATGTGGCATCTCGTGACATCGCCCAGGAGATGGGAGTTAGTCACCAAACCATTTTAAACCATCCGCAGAAGGCTGGATACAAAAAAAAGCTTGATGTTTGGGTGCCGCATGATTTGACGCAAAAAAACCTTCTGGACCGAATCAACGCCTGCGATATGCTGCTGAAACGGAACGAACTCGACCCATTCTTGAAGCGGATGGTGACTGGCGACTAAAAATGGATCACATACGACAATATCAAGCGAAAACGGTCGTGGTCGAAGGCCGGTGAATCGTCCCAAGCAGTGGCCAAGCCGGGATTGACGGCCAGGAAGGTTTTGCTGTGTGTTTGGTGGGATTGGAAGGGAATAATCCACTATGAGCTGCTCCCATATGGCCAGACGCTTAATTCTACCATCTACTGCGAACAACTGGACCGCTTGAAGCAGGCGATCGACCAGAAGCGTCCAGAATTGGCCAACAGGAAGGGTGTAGTGTTCCACCAGGACAACGCCAGACCACACACTTCGTTGATGACTCGTCAGAAGCTACGGGAGCTTGGATGGGAAGTTTTATCGCATCCACCATATAGCTCGGACATAGCGCCAAGTGATTACCACCTGTTCCTGTCCATGGTGAACGCCCTTGGTGGTGTAAAGTTGAACTCAAAAGAGGCTTATGAAAAGTGGCAGTCCGAGTTCTTCGCAAATAAGGAGGGGGGCTTCTACGAGGGAGGTATTATGAAGTTGCCGTCTAGATGGATACAGATTATCGAACAAAACGGCGCATATTTGAACTAAATCCGATTACTGTAACACTTTTTATAAAGCATTGAATAAAGAGCAAAAAAGCGGAAGGGAGATATTTTCCAACCTTATATTAGGTTGGGGAAAAAGAAATCCATTATTTTTTCGGTAGATGGCTGTAGTGATAAATTTCTCGTAAAGTATCGATCAAACAGTTTCAGATTTATGCTCGTTGGAAAGGTGACATTTCGCAGTAAGAAAATTCTTTTGCTGTTTTTTGTTTGGTGCATTTAATTGTGAGTTACAGGGTGTTGAAAATGGAAGTGAACAAAGAGAAAATTCGGTACATTTTACAGTTTTTCTTTGACAAAGGCGAAAATGCAAGCCAGGCGGCTAAAATTGTGAATGGTGTTTATGGACCCGATACTGTAACAGCCAATTATGTGCAATTTTGGTTTCGTAGATTCCGTTCAGGAATTTTTGATGTTAAAGATGCACCTCGCACAGATAGGCCGGTCGCCGAAAATGTCGATAAAATCGGAGAAATGATCGAAGTTGACCAGCATGTTAGCAGTCGTAACATCGCCCAGGAGCTAAAAATAGACCACAAAACAGTTTTAAACCATTTACACAAAGCTGGATTCAAAAAGAAGCTCGATGTTTGGGTGCCACACCAATTAACAGAAAAAAAAATGATGGATCGAATTTCCATCTGCGAAGCCTTGGCCAAACGGAATGAGCTAGACCCATTTCTTAAACGGATGGTGACCGGAGATGAGAAATGGATCACATACGATAACCCTGTGCGAAAACGATCATGGTCAAAGAGCGGTGAAGCACCTCAAACGGCCAGGAAGGTTCTGCTGTGCATTTGGTGGGACTGGAAGGGAATTATTTATTATGAGTTGTTTCCATATGGCCAAGCACTAAATTCTGATCTCTACTGTCAACCACTGGACCGTTTGAAGATAGCAATTGACCAGAAACGGCCAGAATTGGCCAACAGGAGAGGTGTCGTGTTCCACCAGGACAACGCTAGGCCATACACGTCTACAGTGACTCGCCAGAAACTTCGGGAGCTTGTTTAGGAAGTTTTAATGCATCCGCCATACAGTCCGGACTTGGCACCAAGCGATTACCATCTTTTTCTTGCATTACAAAATTTCTTTAGTGATAAAAAATTGGCATCTAGGGAAGATTGTGAAAATCGGCTACTAGAGTTTTTTGCAAATAGAGACCAGGACTTCTACGAGAGAGGCATTATGAAGTTACCTTTAAAATGGCAACAAATCATAGAACAAAACGGTGCATATTTGACCCAAATCGGACAATCCGAAGCATGTTAAATAAAGTCCTGAAGTTCATATAAAAATAATGGAGTTCTTTTTCCCCAACCTATTATTAACATTCTCACACCATGATAGTATTGCAGCATACAGTCTGCCAACATATGAGAGTCAGAGTATCCTAAAAGAGCACACTTTACCATCCACAGCTTCATTATTATTTAAAGTTATTCAAGTTAAACTGGTAACTAGGAGCTGCGTTTCATTTAGGCAAATGGACACTGTATAACTTCATGAACCATATAAATAACGAGGTCATAACACATAAATAATATTAATAACTAAATGTGCTGTAAGTGGTTACGCCATCTATGCTTGCCAGCGCAAACGAGTTCACTGTGTCGCGAGCGCCTCCGCCGCCGGCGTAGAGAGAAGTGCAACAGTTAAATAAATAAATAAATAAAAATCCTTTTATCGCCTTATATCATGATCGCATATAAATTTACGTATTTTGTAAACAATTTATACTTTACTCATCTAGCCCAGTTACCCACATATACCACGAGTGCAATTAGAATTTAGTTCCTATTTTACAGTCTACTTTAAAATCAGGGAGTACCTACCACAGGACATAGATCCTCGAATCATTGAAGAAGTTTCAGATTATTGGACAGATGGAATTCAATAAATATTATGTAATATATATTATATATATGTAATAGCAGAGACTAACAGTATGAGAGTGGTAGCTACCCACTAACCAAACTTCACACGTGGCCTCGGTATAGAAGTAGGGTCCTCCGTGTTATAAAACAAGCGCACAGCGTCTGTGTTACTGAGTCTATTGATATCTGGAAAATTTAGCTGTACAACCTAATGATCATTGTGGTACTTATTTACCCATGTGGCGTAGCGATTTAAAGTAAGTCTTGGCCTCCGATAAAAGAGCATCAGCTTTGTCTGTCTCGTACTGTTTCTTATCATTCCACTGTTTCAAGCTCGCGTACATCGTGCTCTACGGCTTCCTATCAGCGATATGTTTTAACAATTTATACAGAAGGAAATAGGTGCGGTAGTTCCGATCAGCGCTGGGTTTTCAGCCTCCTCTAACTTCCTCAGATGTTAGGTGGAAGATTCGTAACAATGACCTACTGACTATTCCGTGTTTATTCACAGTACATTTTCTGAGACGGTTCGTACATCTGACAAATTAAATTATTTGGTTGGGGGCGTTAAATGTGTTTGCAGACATAAGGGTAGCAGTGCTTACCCTATAAACCACCCGATTTATTAAGTTGATGTCTGTCGATCTTGGGTTAGTATTTAAGGGTTGTGTAATATTTATTACTTTTTGTTATTTACCGGTGATAATAAATATCTCTGAACTTTCTAAAGGTCCTTTATAAATAATTTAATAACTTTCAAATCAAAATAACAAAAGTATTTCTTTTTATGTACTTTGATGCACTTTAATAATGAATCAGCAAGTTTAAATTTAAGTATAGATAAACATACATATTTCTTTCGATCCTGATGATTGAAATGTCTGTGCTCGCCTGTCGTCTATAATGCAATAAAAACTGTTTCTAGTGTCATGTTGAATAATTTAAGAATTAGCAACCAATGGAGGGGTTGATTCGTATCAGATGACAGACTAAGTTAATGGCGGTGTTCGTAATCCAAAACTAATAACTTGTACTCATTAGAGTGACACGTGAACATGAACTACTTTTCATTGACTGAAAGAAAGAGGTTCTAGTGGTGACATCCCTCTGAAAATCTTCATTAAATAGAATTAATTTCCACAAGGGTTCGCCATCTCAAAAAATTTACAAAGAACTGAAATGAACAAACTCAATGGGAGTTGACTTTTGATTTAGTGAGTGTTCGCTCTGTGCGAGAAAGACAATCAAAAATCCTTTTTAAGTACTTCCATAATAACGTGGGGAATAAATTTCATCCCGCATTTTCCCGGGGCTCGTGACAGAGCAAACCGAGCGTACGTAACGAGAAGAAACACGCGAGGGATGCTGTGTTGCTCTAATTTGCGTTAGATAACGCGTCTCTACATGACAGAGAGTATATTATATATTTTGGGACTTAATAAATGATTACGTGGCACAACAGCTGACGGGACCCAAGCCAACCTCACCAGCTCGTGGTGCACCCTGCTAACCGACAAACGAGGCTCTGGCTCTCACGAATCCTCATTGGGCCAGCGTGGCGGGAAAGAGCCCATATCCCTCCCAAATGAACGCGATGAATAGCGTCAGGCCATACCGGAAACCATGCTGAATGTCGATGTGGAGATCTTTTGGGGAGGCCTATGTAAAGTAGTGGACGTCTCTTGGCTAATGATTGATTGATTAAAATAATTCCACTTAAATGTACGAAATTTAAAAGTATGTAATAGTAAAACAATTACTGTTTTCTGTGACTGTGTAACTTCTACGATCTTCTATGAAGTTATGAGAATTGTTGAATGATTTAGTTTTTCTAAAGTTATCTCCATTATATTATATTTCTAATTGTTTTAAAATTGCTCAGAAATTTATATGCAGTAGTTGTATTTACAGAATTACTAATATATACTCATTATTCATTCTCCAAATGACCTTAACATGGTGTTGATGCTTAAGCTATGCATTTCAAGTAAAACTAGCTTGTTTTGTGATTACACTTTGAAATACAAAAAAAATGTTTGTAACTTTTGCTTTTAACGTCATGTTACATAGTTCAAAAGTAACGACTAATGACGCATGTCGTCCTGACCTCGCATTGTCTGTTAATAATGGATACAAGTTTTTTCTCGTCTTCAATAATTTCCCCTCGGCTTCACAATCGCCGCGACTGGCTTCCGTCCCCAACCTGATTAGTTTTCAATCAGACGCCTGTGGGCACGAGAGGCTCTGCAATTAATTACGCAGGATTGATCTCTGAACGGAAATTGATCCTGAAAAAAGGTATTTTCTTCGTGTGAGGAAACGAAGTACATATATAGAACGATTTGTTTCCTTCAAGCAGGAATTTCTAAAACAACTTAAGACTATTATTCTAACTTGTCACTTATGTATATTGTAAGGGTGTAAAGGGTCCCGCACAATAACTCTTGGCATCCAAGCCAACCGCACTTACTCGTGGTGCACCATGCTGATCAACAAACGAGGCTCTGGCTCCCACCAACCCGCATTGAGCCAGTGTGGTGGAAAATGGCCCAAATCCCCCCATATGATCACCTACAAACGACGGCCCCTGCTGCCCGAGGCTATGCCAAACGTCAGCAAGGCGCCAGAACCAAGAGAACGCAGGGTCGATCGATGTGGAGATCTTTGGGCTAGGCCTTAGTCCAGCGGTGGAATTTGTCAGCTGATCATGATAACGATAATGACGATATATACGTATAAGATATAATCAAAGACCTTCTAGATAGGTACTACCGCAGTGCCTATATCTGTCGCTAAATAGTATTATATGGATTGTACTGTATCGCAGTATGAAAGGCGTTGAAATTAGGATAATTACTGAGATAACAAGATAACATCTTGTGTCAAGGCGATGAGGACAATATGGTACAGTGTATATCATCTTACTGGCGACACGTTGTTCCTTATTATTCGGCATAGCGATGAGATGAGAAAGGCATTCATCTGATGATATGTGATACCGTTGCTCATAACAACGTGGTGTTAGTTAGAATGATATATACTACACTATATTGTGCTCGTCGCAATGAAATTAGTTGTTTACTTATCCCAGAAATTAGACTAAATACAACGCCTTTCAAAGCGGAACACAGTAATGTTTGCACACTGTTGATTGTCAGCAGTAATAGGAGCTGCGGTGGCAGCCCTGTAGTCTCGGGTTAGTAAGAATAGAACTAAGGTAAGCCCTGCCTGTCGTAGAAGCAGACTAAAATGGTCTAGAAGTTACGCGGACTTTGAGGGTGGGGGCCCTTATAGCTCAACAAGCAAATCTGTGTGGGACAGCCTAGGAGGGTTAAGCCCCTCTTCAGAGACGTGTTTAAAGAAAGCGTAGGCATCGGTGCGTTCTATAAGGGATCCCGGAGTCTCTTCGAATGCACTGATGCAGAGCACCGTGGGGGTTTTAGTAAGTAAAAATCTCACATAACTCTGACGTCTACCTAGAAGCAGGATATTTTTCGAAGATTTCCCCCCGAACTGAAAAAAAATGAGCTGCGGTGGTACCTACCTAGACTGTCTCCGGCAACAGACACCTAATACAGTAACAGTTAACCCTGTGTCTAACCGTCGTATGAATGTTCAGCTATTCACGCCGTATCGGTTGATTTTAAAAAAAAAGCTATCATAACTAATAACCATATATATCTACATGTGGTAGGTCTGTTGCCGGAGAGGGTTTAGGCGCATGTTGCAGTCAACAAACTACTACTACTCTGTATATCACTTACCATCAGGTGAACGTCTTGCTGGCCTTAATGCATATTAAAATTAAAAAAAACCTGAAAATGATAAACATGTGATACATATATATACATATCTAACTAGTCTGGTCGTAAATATTGTTACATAAATGTTTTCTTTTTTTTTCATCTTTTTAATTATTTTTGAATTTGGAACACGTGTATTATTTTAAAAATTTGTTTCGATTTTGCGACATTTCACATATTTTTTCGTGATCATTATCAAACTACAATATGGCATGGGGTGGGGGTGTTAAAGAAAACAGGATTGCAGTGATCGCCTTGCACAAAGTGGGTGTGGGTGTGGAGTCGGTCCGGTCGGTCATATTCCCGAAACTTCAACATCATGGTACTAGCCGTATGTTCGTATATCGTACTATAAACAGATACAACAACACTTCCTCTGTCAAGAAGAAGACCAGAAAAGATCAGGGCGGCCGCGTGCTGTTAACTGTTACAACTACAGAGGCTGTTAATGCTGTTAAAGCTAGAATTGGTCGAAACTCCATTAGGAAGCAAATCAAAAAATCTTATCGCTGGAAATGAAGATTCCCGCTAGGACTATCGCGTATTATAAAACAAGATCTGATGCTTATAAGATCAATGTCGATATACAGGACATCCCTAAATCAATCTTTACAATTAAAGATGGGTGGAGTGGAATGATCGAAACGAACAAACATTCTGTTGCGATACAACAGGTAAGCGAAAGACAGAGAAATATCATTTTTACTGATAAAAAATGGTCACGATTGCAGAACACTACAATAAGCAAAATGATAAAGTGTACGTTCACTGTTCTAAAGAAGCTGCTCAAGTGGTGATGGTGGGAAAGGCACAACCTGGTTATCACACTGCGTCAGTGATGGTTTGGTGGGGCATGTTTTATCAAGGAGTTACAAAACTACATTTTTGTGAAAAAGGAGTGAAAACTTCAGCCAAAGTGTATCAAGATACAGCCTTGGATCATGTTGTGAAACCTCTCAGCAATACATTTTTTAAATATATACCGTGGTCTTTGCAGCAGGACTCTGCACCTGGCACATTAGCCACAAGACACGAACTACCCAAGTCTGACGTGAAACCAACGTTCGGGACTTTACAAGAGCTGAAGACTGGCCCTCATCTAGTCCAGACCTCAACCCTTTAGACTTCAAATTATGGCCAGTTTTAGAGGACTTGACCTGCTGCTGCTCTAAACGACTCGGCGACATTTAGTCTATTAAAAAGTGTTTGGAGCGAGCAGCAAGCAGTGGCAGTGGCGGTGGTGGAAATTTCTCTTAGAGATTGCCTAAATCCATAGATTCGTGATACGTGGCCAAACTGATAAAAGACCTGTGTGAAAGCCAAAGGTGGCCATTTAGAACTGATTGTTTTTTTTGTTGAGACTAATAAATATGCAGATATACATTTTAACAATATTACATTACTTCATTAAACAAACTCTGCATTTTCATGTGTAACAGAACATATGGCCGGACTAGGTATATATTTGTATATTTATTTGACATTTGTCAAATTACTAATTTAAAACATTAATGGAAGTCAAGTACATTAGCTGTTTAGCGAAATTCAAGCACAATTTGTCTGAAAGCGGGGGATTAAGTTATTCTGCGTAGCCAACTTGGAATTTTGGTATTTAACGAGGCGGGGAAAATTGTTCGCGACGCCTTATCTCTACCGCACAGTACCGACGCGCCCGCTCCGGCGTACGGAGACGTCGGGGGGTAATGAACATCTCCCGCCCGATGTTACTTGTGTACAGTAAAAGTATTGTCATTATAGTGCACTAAAAAGGTCGGCAACCTGGTCAAAATGTAATAAAACTGTTACTATTAACTATACTATAGAAACGTTTTAACTAGTAGTAAGTCTCCGTTGCCGGAGACCGTCTAGGTAAGTATCGTCGCTGCTCCTATCGCAGCCGACAAAAAGTAGTTTGCGAACCTTACTTAGTTCCGGTTTGAAGGGTGTTGTAGCTAAGGGTAATTATACAACATTTTGTGTAATACCATATTGTTATAGATAAGCATATATGAACATTTTAAAGATAAATGTGCGTAAGTAATCATTTTTTTTTTAATTCAATTAAGCAACGCGAGGATCGGGACCTCCACCCGATGATAAGTAACACGCCTACCCACAACAATGTGGCGTTAGTTAAGATAGTACACACAGCACCACATGGCGCTCATCGCCTGAGATATAAGATGTTGAGTCTCGTTACCCCAGTAATAACAGAGCCCTTGAAACCCGAACAAAGTAATATTTGCACAGTACTGTTTATCGGCAGCAATAGGCGCTTCGGTGGTACTTACTTTTTATTATACTTAATTTTCGGTTCATTTCAGTTCAACTAAGGCCTCCTGCACACGGACGCTACAAGGTAGACCGACGATCTGGTGAGAATCGCGGAAACCCACTGTATGCCAGCAATGGGAGACCGATTGATGTGGAGATCTTTGAGGGAGGCCTATGTCCAGCAGTGGATATCTGTGGGCTGATGATGAAGTCCTCCTCTTTTATCGATATAAAAATTTCCGTAAATAAAGTTTTTATTATTTTATATGTAGATATGTATTTTGTGTTTCAGATATAGAAGACATTAAAAAGTAAGAGTCAGTCAATAAACTTTGCGGTACATTTTAAATAATGATATAACACTTCTAAACAAGTGAACGACGACGATATTAAAGTAAAAGATGTTATAACAATACTAAAAGAGGAATAATATTTTAATCGGATATGGAATTTGTGTGGTTGTCTTTCAGAATGTTCACATCAATTTCTTAATAGGACCCTTAACGTATATAAAAAGCTGTCACCCCTTTTATCGACAATGAAAAGGTTTCCGCCACCTGAACCCTGGCTCGTTCCATTGAGTTCCAAGTAAATCGGAAACACATTGGAGTCCTTTACAAATAAAATAACCGATGAATTCAATATTTTCAAAAAGAAAAATGAAAAGAAGATAGATATGTGAATATGTCTAGACTAGTAAAACCCTGCGGTCAACAGAATTAACTACTGTTCTAGATACATTAAAATCTAATTATTATCAACTTTAATTGGTGATGCAAATTGAATTTAACAATGTTAATTGCATGCATAGTATCAGTGTATGTGGACTGTTTGAATTCCGCGGCAACTTCACTCCGTTGGCTGGCACTGTTACGAAACAAACCAACAAGCTATCAGCGAGACACTGACAAACACTTAAGCTGCATATGATTGGCTGGCACTGTTACGCAAGGAACCATTAAGCTATCGGCGACAGACTGACAAACACTTAAGCTGCTTATGATTGGCTGGCACCGTTTTGCAAGCAACCATTAAGCTATCGGCGTCAGACTGACACACACTTAAGCTGCATATGATTGGCTGGCACTGTTACGCAAGGAACCATTAAGATATCGGCGACAGACTGACACACACTTAAGCTGCTTATGATTGGCTGGCACTGTTACGCAAGGAACCATTAAGATATCGGCGACAGACTGACACACACTTAAGCTGCATATGATTGGCTGGCACTGTTACGCAAGGAACCATTAAGATATCGGCGACAGACTGACACACACTTAAGCTGCTTATGATTGGCTGGCACTGTTACGCAAGGAACCATTAAGATATCGGCGACAGACTGACACACACTTAAGCTGCATATGATTGGCTGGCACTGTTACGCAAGGAACCATTAAGATATCGGCGACAGACTGACACACACTTAAGCTGCTTATGATTGGCTGGCACTGTTACGCAAGGAACCATTAAGATATCGGTGACAGACTGACACACACTTAAGCTGCATATGATTGGCTGGCACTGTTACGCAAGGAACCATTAAGATATCGGCGACAGACTGACACACACTTAAGCTGCTTATTATTGGCTGGCACTGTTACGCAAGGAACCATTAAGATATCGGCGACAGACTGACACACACTTAAGCTGCTTATGATTGGCTGGCACTGTTACGCAAGGAACCATTAAGATATCGGCGACAGACTGACACACACTTAAGCTGCATATGATTGGCTGGCACTGTTACGCAAGGAACCATTAAGATATCGGCGACAGACTGACACACACTTAAGCTGCTTATGATTGGCTGGCACTGTTACGCAAGGAACAATTAAGATATCGGTGACAGACTGACACACACTTAAGCTGCATATGATTGGCTGGCACTGTTACGCAAGGAACTATTAAGATATCGGCGACAGACTGACACACACTTAAGCTGCTTATGATTGGCTGGCACTGTTACGCAAGGAACCATTAAGATATCGGCGACAGACTGACACACACTTAAGCTGCATATGATTGGCTGGCACTGTTACGCAAGGAACCATTAAGATATCGGCGACAGACTGACACACACTTAAGCTGCTTATGATTGGCTGGCACTGTTACGCAAGGAACCATTAAGATATCGGCGACAGACTGACACACACTTAAGCTGCTTATGATTGGCTGGCACTGTTACGCAAGGAACCATTAAGATATCGGCGACAGACTGACACACACTTAAGCTGCATATGATTGGCTGGCACTGTTACGCAAGGAACCATTAAGATATCGGCGACAGACTGACACACACTTAAGCTGCTTATGATTGGCTGGCACTGTTACGCAAGGAATCATTAAGATATCGGCGACAGACTGACACACACTTAAGCTGCTTATGATTGGCTGGCACTGTTACGCAAGGAACCATTAAGATATCGGCGACAGACTGACACACACTTAAGCTGCTTATGATTGGCTGGCACTGTTACGCAAGGAACCATTAAGATATCGGCGACAGACTGACACACACTTAAGCTGCATATGATTGGCTGGCACTGTTACGCAAGGAACCATTAAGATATCGGCGACAGACTGACACACACTTAAGCTGCTTATGATTGGCTGGCACCGTTTTGCAAGCAACCATTAAGCTATCGGCGACAGACTGACACACACTTAAGCTGCATATGATTGGCTGGCACTGTTACGCAAGGAACCATTAAGCTATCGGCGACAGACTGACACACACTTAAGCTGCATATGATTGGCTGGCACTGTTACGCAAGGAACCATTAAGATATCGGCGACAGACTGACACACACTTAAGCTGCTTATGATTGGCTGGCACTGTTACGCAAGGAACCATTAAGATATCGGTGACAGACTGACACACACTTAAGCTGCATATGATTGGCTGGCACTGTTACGCAAGGAACCATTAAGATATCGGCGACAGACTGACACACACTTAAGCTGCATATGATTGGCTGGCACTGTTACGCAAGGAACCATTAAGATATCGGCGACAGACTGACACACACTTAAGCTGCTTATGATTGGCTGGCACCGTTACGCAAGGAACCATTAAGATATCGGTGACAGACTGACACACACTTAAGCTGCATATGATTGGCTGGCACTGTTACGCAAGGAACCATTAAGATATCGGCGACAGACTGACACACACTTAAGCTGCTTATGATTGGCTGGCACTGTTACGCAAGGAACCATTAAGATATCGGCGACAGACTGACACACACTTAAGCTGCATATGATTGGCTGGCACTGTTACGCAAGGAACCATTAAGATATCGGCGACAGACTGACACACACTTAAGCTGCTTATGATTGGCTGGCACTGTTACGCAAGGAACCATTAAGATATCGGCGACAGACTGACACACACTTAAGCTGCTTATGATTGGCTGGCACTGTTACGCAAGGAACCATTAAGATATCGGCGACAGACTGACACACACTTAAGCTGCATATGATTGGCTGGCACTGTTACGCAAGGAACCATTAAGATATCGGCGACAGACTGACACACACTTAAGCTGCTTATGATTGGCTGGCACCGTTTTGCAAGCAACCATTAAGCTATCGGCGACAGACTGACACACACTTAAGCTGCATATGATTGGCTGGCACTGTTACGCAAGGAACCATTAAGCTATCGGCGACAGACTGACACACACTTAAGCTGCATATGATTGGCTGGCACTGTTACGCAAGGAACCATTAAGCTATCGGCGAGACACTGACAAACAATTAAGCGGCATATGATTGGCTGGCACCGTTACGCAAGGAACCATTAAGTTATCGGCGACAATCTGACAAACTAATAAGCTGCATAAGAATAAGGTAGTTTATAAAGATATTAGTTTCATACCAATTCTATGTAAAAGCTTGCTTTGTTTCCAATAAGATATGAAGCTTACATCCATTTAAAATTTATTTCATGGAAATTTTATTACTAGTATTCTTATAATACTATTTAGTGCTAACTCGAATCTCCGACTGTCCCTTAAATCATCTAGGTCCTAATGAAACGGAATACGTATATGTTAAGCTTTATAATGTCAAGGGAAGATCGTAAGGAAACTTTTGGATATAATTTTATGTTATGCCGCCTTAAAGTTAAGCGATAAATCTAAAAAGAGGAGGATAAGCGAAGACAAATTTACAAAGTTTCAAGTAAGATATACCATAAACTTATCTCTGTTAAAAACTCTTGACAATGTAAAACCTTGAAATTGTGATATAACTTATCAGATAGTAGTATTTATAAAGCTTAAATTTATCACTGATTTAATCTAGGTACTAAGACTTAAGTTTATGAACTTGTCTAGATTTCATTTCTATTATAACTAAAATGTAGATTATCAAAGATTTTGAAAACGGAGTTTATTTCCAGGTATTATTTGATTAATGAAGTCGATCTTCATTTAGAAATACAATACTTCTATTTTAATCTTAACTACGTTTTTTATGGGGAAATCTTGCATTGGATAACTTTTTGCTGAGGGGGTACCACAGAGGTGTGCCCGACTCTTACCGGTTATAACCCCACGGTTTCTCACTCAGTGATTTTTGCCGGAACCACAGAAACGGTTTCGCATAATACCGTGGTACCTACAGAGAGACCATGACGAGACTATATCGCGGGGTGGAGCCACAGCCCTACAATCCTTATAAAAGTGTTAGGGGGAAGTAACCTTACACCTTTCATTTTTGGTGATGGATTACGCCCCAATCTGCCACCATAGCTTCGGTTGGAAGGCATAAAACATACTCCTTCGACGCCCTGGTCTCTGCCTCCGGATTGAGAGATGTGTGTTCGCTTCCTCTTTCTGCAACATTACCTCCTTACAGAACGCCACCCCAGCGCCCCACGACAGCAAATTTTAACTATTTACCTCATGTCTCAATTCTCTTACAATGTCTCTGCCGGACTTTGTCTCTTGTGTCAAAATCCGGTTGCGAAATTAAATATAAGTCATATCACTTCAACACGTGATTCTAAGAGATAATTAGATATAACATACAAAGTGATTTATGCTTACTATTGAGTAGTTGTAGGAGCCTCCGTGTAAGTGTATGTGAAGGTATTTTTTTCGCGCGACTACGTCTAAAATCAATTTCTCCAGCAGTAAGGTATTTTCATTCCAAACGAAAAGTAAATTCAATTTCTAAGTTATAATAGAGTCAGCAACGTTTGCAGGTTTCAACGCTGATATTTATTACATTTTTCTATTTTATATGTTCTTTGTTTCTATTAGAATGATAACTTTAAGATTTGTTATTCTTTAAAGTTTGGAAGATTAAATAAATTTAGACTCATCAGTGTTTAGCCTCTTTTATCAGGGAGAGATCCCAGCCAGAAGATATTTAGTTTATTAATGGAAGATAAGATTATAAGGGATATTTACCCGATTAAACCAATACGGTGGTCACTCATAGTCCGTTGCAATGGGCTTTGGGATGTCTTACGGAAAGCACCCCTGCTTCTTCTAGATTATGTAAAATGATGGAGACGGTCTAAATACTACTGGGTGCCTTTGTACGTTTAAACAGTTACAGTTATTATAGTGTATGAATGTCATTGTTACTTGTTAGATTACTGAGGTAACGAGGCTTAATCTTAACATTATCAAATCATCAAACAACGTGAACTATATTGTCATGGGTAGGAGTATCTTTTTCCACCAGCTCAAAGATTTAAACGTTTTAACGTTGTAAATATTTCCAGCTTAACCATTTTACCTTTAGATATTAAAAAAATACTTATAAATAGTCGACATCATCATCATCATCATGTCGATAGACGTCTACTGCTGGACATAGGCTTATAAATAGTACACGAGTTTAAATATCTCCGTGACATAGTAGCTAAGCACTTGCCTTTTAAAATAGTTAATAGTTCAATTCCGGAAATACATATTGTGGATTTTCGTTGGTGGTAAGATTTTTTCTAACCATCAACCATGGTAGACCTTAGTCTCATTTAATAGGTAAAATTGAGGTCAAGTGTTAGCCGATTGGAGATAAAAAATTGAGTAAGAATAAAATTAATTCATCTTGTGCTTCAATGTAGGTTTTACAATCGCTCCTTATCTGTGTGCGTTTAATTTACATTAATCAGAGACTGACGAGTGAAATTTATTTTGCTTATAGATATAGACTACTACCTGGGCCCTCACTTCATGTGACTGGATGTATAAATATATGTATATATGTCTGTAATTTGCAAAATGTATTGTATCGCGCTGTATCATTTCGTTTACATATTGAATCGTCTTTATTGTTTAACATAAAAACTATAACCAAAGTCTTTTTGGTAATAAAAGCAGGCAGGCAGAAATCGTAACAATAGGATATATCTATATGCGAAAACGTCATTTATAATATTAGTATGCGTATGAAGGTTGCCAATATATCGCGCCAGTTTGATCCTATTATGTTGTAAATGGGATCCATTAATCCTTGAGCCCCTTTTGTAGTTTGTACGCACCGTGTGCGTTGATCGGGATTTAAGTAGGAATGTTATAATTGTACATTCATTACTTATGTCGAGAATTTTACTTACATAACCTAGATTTTTCTTTAAACTAATCAACACGCTTTTCACCCTCAAGGGGTATTCATCTGATCGTTATACGGTACAATTGTTAAACCATGCTGCGCTTGTTAGGAGATGTGTTCCGCTTCCATCGATTTATACGTAGGCAATTAAATCTCGTTACTTGTATTAATTTTACCAGTTCCCGCAGAAAAAATATAGTAATACAATAAACCTTCAATCATCATTACTACTGCTACCAAAACAGTAAATTTATTATCTCTTTCAGTGTGCCGTCAGCCAAAATATAATAACACTAGTTGTTCCTTACCTCAAATCGCTGGCGAGTGCCGCGCAGCCGTTACGCCTCGCAAGAGACCGAGTGAAATATCATGAACTGACCGCCAACCTTCGCTCGTCGGAGAGCTAGCTACCTTAAGAAGAAGAGCTGTTCCACGCCCGCTTTGCTGATAGTAAACTCCCTCGCAACTACCTTTGGGGAAGGAATTTTATAAAATCCCATCTTGGTTAACCTATGCTCGGTAAAAGAAATATTCCTATCAAAGGTTAATTCTGTATGCCTTATGGTTTCAAAGATATCAAGTCTCTATATAATTGGAAATATCTTATATATATATATATATGTATTCAGTGGATTCCGGAGATTCTCACCAGATCGTGGGTCCACCTTGTGGGAGGTCTCTCAACACTACATCTACCGGTACGCGGGCGCAACTCAAGGACCTTACTGCCCAATAGGCCGTCGGTCCTTCGAGTAACGTGCCCTGTCCACTGCCACTTAAGTCTAGCAATCTTTTGAACTATGTCGGTGACCTTAGTTCTTCTGCGGATCTCTACATTTCTGGTTCAATCGCGCAGTGAAACTCCGAGCATGGCCCTCTCCATTGACCACTGGATGCGAGAAACGCGGAACTAATCGATGTGGAGATCTTTGGGTGAGGCCTATGTTCAGCAGCGGACGTCTATCGGTTGATGATGATGATATATAAATATATAAGTAGCTCGCTGGCCTAATGGTTAGAGCGTGCGGCTTTCATTCCGAAGGTCGCGGGTTCGAATCTCGGCGTGTACCGATGACTTAATATTTAAATTATGTACATTTGTGAACTTTAGTTACAGCAGCGAGATACAAACGGTGAAGGAAAACATCGTGAGGAAACCCGCACACTGAAATCATCGTAGTGTGTGTGTGTGTGGTGGCCCCAATAAAGTGGCAATAGTCTCGCCCCCTGTTACATGGGACCTAATCTGACCACATCTGGCGAAATGTGGGTGTTTATTCACCTCTGCCTACCCCTACTGGGAAAAAGGCGTGACAATATATAAAAAAAAAGATGTAACAACAAAGAGGCAATTTGACATATACTTAAACTTTGTTTGATTTTATGTGAGTTAATTTAAATAAGTAATTAAAATGTATCTGTAAGATTATATATTATAATGAAGTTAGTATATAGCTTAAGGTCATTAGTCTTTTCAATATTTTTTTTAGTGTATATATGTTTTTGGAACAATAGAACCGGTTAGCGGTTAGTCAACACTTCCACGAGCGCCACTCCCGCGAGCTCCGCCGCTGTGTTACGTGCTGTTTGTAGTTTAGGTTACATTTTAATTTAAACGTCCGGTTAAATACTTGTTCAAGTTAACATGGACGAGGACCGCCACAGGGACTGTTACAGCACAATCACACATCAACTAGCTTCTAAAGAAAACAAGACGAAGATATTTTTAAAACAGGTATTAAATGTTTTTTTTATCTTGTTATTTATATTTCTCCTCCCTGTTTTAAGAAGCAACGCCATAAAAATTATTTAACTTCAGTCATGGAGTTCTATTATTCGTTTCCATGTCGATTTAAATGGGAACACCGTCAAGGTTTACTGGTGGTAGGTCTCTGTTGCCGGAAACCGTTTAGTAGTTTCCACCGCAGCTCCTTTCTGTCGTGTAATTACTGGACTGAAGAGACCTAACATCTTATGTCTCAGGGCGATGAGTGCAATGTGATGCTGTGACAAGTTCTTGATAACCAGTAAATTTTTTGGCTCTTTCCACTGTATGTATGGTGATGGAATTTATATTCTGCAGCTTTCTCCAGTGACGAGTTTGTCCAGTGTGGGTGGTTTAGAGTGATGCTTTCTCAAATATTTTGTTAAACTTCAACATAACCTGTAGTAGATCATCTCGAGTCACCACAACCCTCTGGCGGCCTAGGCGATCGAATATGAGCCGATTCCTCAGAACAATAAGCATACCATGGCATGCGCTAATCCCAACATCCTCAGGGGTCCGGCAGACCACGCACAATCGAACCGTCATAATACGAAAATCTGTCGTCGGATAACTACACTCCAAGTAGTACAATTTTTTTTATAAAACAGTCCGTGGATCCGGATCATCGAGCTCAGTATCAGATGAGTTGTAAAAGTAGTTATGACTTCCAAGTGCTCAACATCTCCAGAATACAGAGTCGTCTCGAGATCGCATCTCATAAGCTCACTTAATTTAGTCACTACCGAGTCCTTCAATGAGGATTAAGTTACTGGTGTTTTATAAAGTTACTATGTTTCAGTTGTTGGTAGTGAGCGGGCCGTGGACGGCATACTTCCTGTGCGGCCTCAGCTTAGGTTCGCCAACCGTATTCATACCACAAATACGGAAAGATGCGAGCTTCAACGCGACAATTGACGAGGATATGACGTCATGGTTAGGTAATTAAATCGGATTACGAAATTAGACGTGCCGGTGGCAGGTCTCTGCTGCCGGAGGCTGTATGGCTACAACCGCTGCGCCTATTTCTGCCGAAAAACAGTATTGTGCAAATATTACCAAGCTCCGCATTAAAGGGCACCGTAGCTAGTGCAATTACCGAGGTAACGAGGCTCAATGTCTTATTACTGAAGCCGACGAGCATAACGTGGTATTGTATCGTAATTAGCGCTACGTTGTTAAGGGCAGACGTATCATTTACCATCAGATGAACGTCCCGCTTGTTTTTGTGATGTACTCCAATGTACTAAATTCTCCTTTTTCTTTCAGCATCTGCTCACACGTTCAGTGGAGTGTTGGGTATCATCGTTCTGTGCACATTAGCTCGGTACATCGGTCGGAAGATAACATTTGTTATCGTGAGCTTGAGTGCACTGGCAGCTTACGTGGCGTTCTACTGCAGCGTTTCAGTCAAGCAAATATTAATCAGTGAGGTTGCCTCTGGTCTACTGTTCGGGTGTCAGTCGTCGCTGTCGATGTTCATCTTGACGGAATATTCATCACCAAAGTACAGAGGAATGTTCCTAGCTATGAAGGTGGCTTTATTCTTCTGGGGCGTGTGGATCGCAAACGCGGTGGGTACGTTCTTTCATTGGAGAAAAATACCGGTTATAGGAATTATCTGTTCATTGTACCTTACATTGATTGTGTTGTTCTGGCCCGAGTCGCCGTACTGGTTGGCCAGTAGAGGACGTTACGAAGCATGCTCAGTTTCACACAGATGGTTGAAAGGGTGCGGAGATGATGCAGAAAAGGAGCTAAGTAGCTTAATTGCGAGTCAAAAGGATCTACGTGACAATGTTAAAGCAACGAATGCTTCAGGTGTGAATGAAAATGAAAGAAAACAAAATTTATGTAAACCAATATTGTTGGCTGTGATATTAATGGCTCTGTATTCACTTTCGGGTAAATCTGTGTGCAGTGTATACGCGATTGATATCATCAAAAAGATGACATCGAGTGAAGAGGTAGCGTATAACGGCATGCTGGCGCTGGACGGGGTGACAGTCCTCAGTATGTACGTCGGTGGTGGATTATCGAGGATAATGAAAAGACGCACTCTACTGCTGACGTCTTCCTCTATAGCTATTTTATTTCTATTAACCATATCATTGTATTTATATGTGACACACGTGGGTTTGATTAATGAAAATAAGTATATAATATTATTGTTGTTATCAATGTTTTCTGTGTCGGTTAGCTGCGGTCCCATCAATATGTGCACTACGATATACGGAGAGCTGGTCCCATTGAGATGCCGCAGCAGTGCGATGATGATCATCGGCATGTTAAGCAATACGATATTGGCCACTGTTGTCAAGTTGGGTCCGTTGATCTTCAGGACATTTAATCTGCATGGAGCTTTCCTATTTTACGGAGTGTCGAGTTTGATATGTGTGCTTCTGCTTTATAAATATCTACCGGAGACTAAGGATAAGACTCTTCAAGAGATTCAAGATTGCTTAAATGAGAAATCGATTATAAAAAATTCTGAAACGAAAAGTTTGATATGAATATTGCAGCTATAAAGTTAGTGTTGCTTGTTCAAAAACTAAGAAATAGATATAAATTAAAGTTGCACGAGTAACATATATTTAAAAACTTACTTGTTCATGTACCTGTTGGGAAATAGGTATTTTAATGATATAATAGGTTAGCAAATATCTCCCTTCCGCCTTTTTGTCTTTTGAATTTCGCGGCTATGTACAAAGCGCTACAGAGCTCGTATCTGGCAATACTATACATAATTTGAAAGGTCTTGACATAACCTACAAAACGACGCTATGCATAATTAGTTTGGATATTGCGTTCAACAGTTATAGACGTGTAAACATGCGAGTTCACTAACGCCGAATTTGCGCTATTTTAAAGTTTTCCTTCGTTAAAGGCAAATCCGCTAGAGAAACGTTCCGTGAGATTAATGGTGTTTTGGGGGATGGTACTCTATCACTTCGAACCGCGGAGGAATGGTTTCGACGATTCAGAACCGGTGAAAACGACACCATGGATAAGCCAGCCGGCGGAAGACCTGTGACGACAAATACCGATCAAATCATGGACTACATTGAGTTAGACCGGCATGTGGCATCTCGTGACATCGCCCAGGAGATGGGAGTTAGTCACCAAACCATTTTAAACCATCTGCAGAAGGCTGGATACAAAAAAAAGCTTGATGTTTGGGTGCCGCATGATTTGACGCAAAAAAACCTTCTGGACCGAATCAACGCCTGCGATATGCTGCTGAAACGGAACGAACTCGACCCATTCTTGAAGCGGATGGTGACTGGCGACGAAAAATGGATCACATACGACAATATCAAGCGAAAACGGTCGTGGTCGAAGGCCGGTGAATCGTCCCAAACAGTGGCCAAGCCGGGATTGACGGCCAGGAAGGTTTTGCTGTGTGTTTGGTGGGATTGGAAGGGAATCATCCACTATGAGCTGCTCCCATATGGCCAGACTCTTAATTCTACCATCTACTGCGAACAACTGGACCGCTTGAAGCAGGCGATCGACCAGAAGCGTCCAGAATTGGCCAACAGGAAGGGTGTAGTGTTCCACCAGGACAACGCCAGACCACACACTTCGTTGATGACTCGTCAGAAGCTACGGGAGCTCGGATGGGAGGTTTTATCGCATCCACCATATAGCCCGGACATAGCGCCAAGTGATTACCACCTGTTCCTGTCCATGGTGAACGCCCTTGGTGGTGTAAAGTTGAACTCAAAAGAGGCTTGTGAAAAGTGGCTGTCCGAGTTCTTCGCAAATAAGGAGGGGGGCTTCTACGATGGAGGTATTATGAAGTTGCCGTCTTGATGGAAACAGATTATCGAACAAAACGGCGCATATTTGAACTAAATCCGATCACTGTAACACTTTTTATAAAGCATTGACGAAAGAGCAAAAAAGCGGAAGGGAGATATTTGGCAACCATATATAATAATATTATATCATTTATTTCCACAAAGTAACAACAAAAAAAAATACAACATATTATGCTTCAATTTGATTATATGGGAAAGGAACCTACTCAGGTAATGTTAGAGCCTACAAAGGCCATAACACTGATTTTCAGTGGGGCCTAAAAAAAATTAATATAAAACTTTAATAAACACTACAACTACTAACAATAACAATAAGAAAAAAGATAATACAGATATAACAATGAATAAAATAAAAAAAATTGTTAATATTATGTTCACATAAATGTAAAAATAAAAAAGAAAAACACATAACATGTATATATAATACAATCCGCAATGGCGCGGCGCATGCGCGCTGTTGTCCTGTCGCTGTGTGGAAAAGAAACTGCGAGCTCATTGGGAAGCATTATGATTTAGGCAAACAGCAAATTATTACGCGAGCTTATCTATCTTATTGGGGGGTGGGGGGAGGGCGGCAAGTTGTTCCAGCATTTGGTAGTATTATACCTGAAACTACCTCTGAAAGCTGCCGTCTTAAAGCGAGGTAGCACTAACTGCAATCTCGTGCTTCTTGTATCCCGTGTCGTAATGATCTTCAACTATCCCAAATAGAAGAGTTCCTAACTGAAGTTCGCGTCTTGCATTCATTTTTAAGACGTTGGCATCGTTTAAAAATGGGGTGACATGGGCGCGAGGGGGCACGGAGTAACAGAATCTCGCGCAAGCATTTTGTACCCGTTGAATAAGCCTTTTTATATCAGCCAACAACCTAGGACCGTATACAATGTCTCCATAATTTAGTTTAGACAAAACCAAAGTTTCACATAGGTTTTTTCTCATCTACACTCAAAAAATTACGCACGCGATATAAAACTTTAAGCCTGTAAAAACAATTACGAACTATTTCAATAACATGTCTTTCAAAAGGCTGCGCTCCGTCTATGACAATTCCCAAATGTCGTGCCTCAACCACTTGCTCTATTTGTTTACCATAAATTAACACTGATAACTTAAATGCATTCATTGTTAATACTTGTTTTTTTGTACCTATTACTAAAAATTTTGATTTTGTTGAGTTAAGAAGCAGTGCGTTTCTTTGAACCCATTCAGCAATACGATCCAAATCCTGGTTTAATTTTATAACTGCAGCGTTAATATCTTCGGGTTTAGAAGATATGTAAACTTGAATGTCATCAGCGTAACAGTGTATTGACGTGTGTTTAATGGTAGAAATGACGTCAGCACTGTACAAAATAAATAATAATGATCCAAGATTAGATCCTTGTGGTACACCTCTGACGACCGGTTGTGCTGGAGACACGACGTGCGTTTATGTGCTTTGTTACGTAGTTTGATCATTTGCTTAACATTATGCGTAAACCAAGGATAATTTTTTTGTTTTGCGAAGAAAGATTTAAGTGATGCATCAAAATCAAATAGATGTAGTGTGTAAGTGATAAATACATTAACTATAGAATTGACGTCTGATAAAGTCAAAAAACTTTCCCAGTCGAAAGCGTTAAGGTCGTCCACGAACGTTTCCATATTTATGTCCTTCAATGGTCTGCAGTACACTCGTTTAGGTAACGGTTTATCGTACTTTATATTAAGGAGACATGTAGTAAATGCATGTTGATTGAGCTCTGGTATATAATCTACAGAGACCTCACACACTTTTGAATCAGTACACACGATGTCAATCAACGTACTATTGTTTTCAGAAAAATGTGTTGGCTCGCTAACCACTTGTTACAGAGATGTATATTTAAGAAAGTTGACTAATTTTTTATAATTTGTGGTAATAAAATCAATATTAAAATCTCCCATGTGTACCATACCATCACGTCTGGAAAAGGAAGACACACTGCTAGTTAATGCATCCAAAAAAGTATCCACTTTCACCCATTGCGGTCTATATGCAGTACCTAACACTAATTTGACACCATTAACGTCTAATGAAAGCCACATTTGTTCAATAGGCGGGGTGACAGGATGGGATAGCTGTCGCACTGTTATACCTTTTTTTAATATGAAAACCTACTCCACCGCCACAATTTGTCCATCCAGGTGGACGTGGTACGTGTGTAAATCTGTAACCCGGCACTGAAGGAATACGCCCTAGTCCATCCCCTCCAGACCCTCTTTAAGCCATGTTTCGTTAATAGCCATAACATCAATATTGTGGTTTGCCATGGCTGCAATAAATTCATCATGCCTAGTACCCAATGAGCCCGCGCTCAATAATCCAAGCAGTAAATTTTTTTTACTTAGGTCGATGGTAACAAATATATAACAACAAATAGACTGGAAATACCTCTCCATTATTGGAATATCCTAAGTAACATACAACATAACATTTGATAAGTGTAAAAAAATCATGCTCATTGTAATGAAAACTATTATTTGTTAAACAAATTACAAAATTACATAAAAGACAAAAACTCCACGGTGCGTCAACAATGTAATCCACTGCATAATTATTGGTTGGTATAATAACTACCTTTACACCCTTAGTCAGCACAGACACACAAGAGAAATTCGTCATAATAATTAGATTTATCACAAAGATAGTATATATTACCTATGATGGTGAGGAATACAAAATATGCAACCGGGCGGCGCGCCTGATTGAATGACTTCAATTATTTATCTTGAACATTAACTAAATATTACATTTGTGAAACTCATTACATATGTTTGTGTTTGGGCATTGGGAGCAATAAAGAAAACGGTATACTAATAATATTAAAAGAAAATTAGTTATCATAATAGAAGCGGACAGAAGTAAATTATTATATTATAATATTAAATTGTAAGGTAAATTAACAATGTATAGATCTATGTATACCTTCAATGTTAAGATGAACATAAACAAAATAAATAGAGTAGAACCATACCCAAACCGGAAAATAATATTATTTAGCGCCACCATCCTCACACTCACCACCAACATTATTTTCGTCAAAAACACGCTCCAGGCCTGTTTCAGTACAAACCCTCAGGCGAGGGGAGTTCGCTTCATTGCGTTGTCGTGCATATATTCTGCTATCTTTTGTCCAAACAAAACGCCACTTTACGCGTTGACCAATTAAACGCGCTTGACGAAATAATTGTCGATTGGCCCTCGTTAACCTCTCGTTGATATGAAAACGCTGATGCGGTCCTGGCAGTTCTAGACCCTGGGTAGTAGCCCCACGTCTTACTCGCGCTGCTTGAAGTAATTTTTCCTTTATTGAGTGGCGTGTCAATCTCACCACAATAAGACGCGGGCGAGAGCGACCTGAGTGGCTCTCGCCCGCTCGATCGCGCGCTCGGCCTACCCTCACGGCGCTTACGATATCTTGTTCCAACAGATTCACGTCCAATTTACCTGCTAATGTTATTAGCGTATCTAAAAGATTTTCTTTCCCCTTTTGTCTCGGGACAGCAAGATATCTCGTTATCATTTGTGCGGTGGCGATGTTTGACACTGATCTTTAACACGAGTTTCTTGTAAATCCATGCGAATGCACAACTCGTCAATGCGGCTCTCGCCGAGATCCACTCGCGCCGTAAGCTGAGAGATGGAAGCGTTTAGCAATTCCAGCTACCCGCGCGTAGCTCGCATTTCCTCTCTGAATACGCGCACCTCTGCGATGAGTGTCTTAAGATCCGCACTGACGGATTCCGTCTCGGTCGTTGAATTCATCATGTCAAAGTCAGAAGCCGCAGCAGCACCGCGGCGCTCATTAACTGCACTAGATGAAATGTGTGAAATGGAGCTGAAAGGATGATGCTTAGTCTGTTTATTTCTATATGACGAGCATTTCCATGCCGCTTTATGATCTGTACTCATCGTATTCATAAAACGTTGCTGTGACACATTAGCACACTTGAGGTCAAAGTACTTTTCACACAGACCACAGCGCAGACAAAGTCTAGATTCAATGATTTTTGAACAACCACCACAGTTCATACTATTTTTCTTCCCAGACTTATTGCGGAGTTTCAATTTAAGACAGTTTTAATCGTACAAAATCCTTCACAAACACTGGCACAATTATTACTATTATGGCAGAGGGTAGTTACAAACGACACGTTTGTTACGTCCACTACACTAATGAGTTTTTCACTGAGACAATTTCTCTCAAATGAGATAACACAGACACGTTATAGTTATAAGGATAGTGGAGGATAGGATAGAGAATATACACAAGCACTTTTATTTTTTATAGGATATTATTAAACGATTTTTATTGCGGAGCTGTTGTGTACCGTGCGCCGTCTTGTGAACATATCTTATATCTGTATCCATATCTCTATAACTTATATTATATATAAGAAGGTATACAGAGTATGAAATCAACTACTTCTCTGCTGTAAGTGTTACGTAGCAACTGGGAACTAACACCAAAAACTTAGCATTTAACCATCTATACAATTATCTTTAATACCTTTTTGTAAGGGGTGTAAGGGGACTCAAACCGACTTCCCCTGCTCGTGGTGCATTCTGCTAATCAACAAACGAGGCTTTGGCTTCCACCCATCTGCATTAGACGAGCGTGGTAAGAAATGGTCCAAATAACTACAAACCCTTTAAACGACAGCCCCTTGTGCCTAGCGATACTAGAGCAAGAGGGCACCTATGTCCAGCAGTGGACGTCTATGGGCTGATGACGATGGAGACGATAATGAGTTTTTATACGAATCTTTTATTGAATGATGTTACCCTTAGTATGAATCCATCATCCACCAACATCAAAATGGTATAAATATCAACTCCTCGCAGGAAAGTAATAGTTTTATTCGTCATTAAAAAAAACCGGAAGTTATATTTTTTATTTCTCTTCTTGTTCATATATTCTCGAATCCTTAATCGAAATTAACATTCACTGAGTATCGCATGTTGTGAATTCATAAATATAATTATAGATTAAACACGTCCTGACACCACTCACCATTAAATAAGAGCGACAAAGTCCTAGGATACGTTTACCTCTTCATTTGTACTCCAATCAAAGAAATGGTTTTTTTTTCAACAGCCAATTTACGTCCCATACTGTGGCCCATCGCCCTCAATATGAGGGCGATGGGCCACAGTCACCACGCGAGCCCAATGCGGGTTGGTGACTTCACACACTGCTTAGAATAAATTCTAATTCATGTGCGGGTTTCCTCGCGATGTTTTCCTTCGCCATTTGTATCTCGCTGTGGTAACTAAAGTTCACAAATGTACATAACTTAAATATTAAACTCATCGGTACATGCCGAGATTCGAACCCGCGACCTTCGGAATGAAGGTCGCACGCTCTAGAAATGTTTGTCTATGCGAATTTAAAAATAAATATACACACTTTTTGGGGTGGCTAAACAAGTGAAGGACTAAACAAAGTATACTTTACGATTTTATTCAACAATACGAGGAGACGAGCATTAACCTGATGATAATATGGTTGTCCTTAACAACGACTCACTAGATAGGATTCTATACACTGCAGCATTATTGTGCTCGTCGCCGTGTGACATGATCTCTTCACCCACCACCCCAATAATGTTTTCGGGGGAGAAATCTTCGAAAGATCCCCTGTTTCTGGGGGAAAGTCAGGGTTATATGATATCCTTATTCACTAAAAGCCCTCGGTGGTCCGCATTAGTGCATTCGGAGAGGCTCCGGGATTTCTCGCACCGGTGCCCCTCTACACTT
The DNA here is from genome assembly GCA_033220335.2 of Troides aeacus. Classification (NCBI taxonomy): domain Eukaryota; kingdom Metazoa; phylum Arthropoda; class Insecta; order Lepidoptera; family Papilionidae; genus Troides; species Troides aeacus. The sequence goes on from CM067280.1 coordinate 11,402,983, forward strand.
TCTGTTAGCACGTCTCTAAGGAGGAGCCTAACCCTCCAAGGCACAATCGCCGAGCCATACGCTGTCCCACACAGGCTCTCTTGTTGAGCAATAAGGGACCCCACCCCCAAGGCCCGCAAAACGCTAGACCCTTTTAGTCGTCTTCTACGACAGGCAGGGCTTACCTTAGTCCTATTCACACTAGTCCGAGACTAGTACAGGGCTGATGATGGTACCTACCTAGACGATCTCTGATAGCAGAGATCTGCTCTTAGTAAAAGTAGAATAATTACAATGTAATCGCGAAGGTATACAAAGTCTGCTGATACAAGCGACCATTGGACTTTGAGTAATATTAATTAAAACGATCTTCAATTTTTTTATGTTACTATTGAATCCAACTGAAGATAGAACATATAAATAAAGAAATTCCGGCCTCCCGCACAGAACGAGAGTACTCGATTATTGGTGCCGCAGCAGCTGAAAAACTCGTTGAAGGTCCTCAGATCTCATAACACACTGAACATGTTAAATATTTACACTGCATTACACTGCACTGCTTTGAGACAAGATGATACACAATGACGATGATGTAAATTTTGTGTTTACTGAGAGCATGCTTTACTATCATATTCTCGGACTGGTATGTAAAATGTGAAATAGAGGCCAAGTATTACCATGCTAGCTTATTGGTTTGTAGCACTGTTACGCAACAAAGCAATAAGCTATCGGCGGCAAACGGACACACACTTAAGCTGCATATGATTGGCTGGCACTGTTACGCAAGGAACCGACAAGCTATCGGCTACAAACTGACATACACTTAAGCTGCATACGAATTAATAATTATAGCTTATAAAAATATTGGTTTCTAACCCATTCCATATAGAAGCTTGCTTTGTTTCCAATTATATTTATTCTCGGATCGCGTGCTAGAAAATGTCTATAGTGTTTATGTCTGCCGTCAATAACTCCTCGGCTTCTGCTACAATTATAATTAGAGTTAAGTGATTTCAAGTATGATCAAGTACTCTAAACTTGACTGTATTGGTGAATATTTCAGGATTGAATTACGAGTTAACGAGGGTTTAGTATCACCTAACAAAAGCGAAACTTGTTGTCTGGAGTGTTCTGTGACATTGAAATTCCTATTGTTCGTGTACCACACGTACCTATTATCGGAATAAGAGTTTCTTCATCAGATCAGGTTATTCTCTACCGAACTTCGTAATCATATCTTATACGTTGGTACCGCCACCAGTTTACTTTAATCGTGTCGGAAAATGCGACTGTTAATGTATACTCGTACATAAAACATCAGCCGGTATACATCCAATGCTGGTCATAGGTCTCTCTCAAAATCCCCACATGGATCCAGCGGGTTCCACACTGCCAAGCACTGGAGACCTTTGTTTGAAAAGGTTCATATGGGAGCTTTGGGTTATTGCTTACGAAACTGGCCCATTTGTTGATTAGCAGGTTGCTCCACGACCAGGTGAGGTTGGCTTGGGTCCAGCGAGTCGTTATGCGGACCTCTATATATTATTTCTTGTAATTTTCCCACAGAGATTACGTAGTAGAAAAATATAACAGAATAAATAAAAAGACGTAATGCCATAACGCATTCTCGTCCAGTCAACGTTTTCAAGTTCAAAAGAAAATGAATCAGACATAGACATTAATATTGAATAATAATCTATGAAGCCCATTCAGCAGTGGACCTCAACGAGTTGAAGTAATGGTGATTAAGTTCAAGGTTAAGCATAGTTAACATTCCTATACTCATAACTCACTCTATATAACTACATAGAAAGAGGAAAATTCGCAAATTATAATATACTGGTGGTCGGTCTCTGGATCTTTTTGCATGCAATTTAAATTCCGCGGGAGATGGACAGTGGTGCAGCAAATCCGAAGAGTTATGAATCGCAATCGCAGGACTTCCTTTTTGTTTACGGATATGTATGATGCCATTTCTAATCCAGCAATATTTATATCCAGCGTCTTTTGAAGCTCGAAATAACTGCCGGTTATCCTTTATTAGCCGTTCGTTGATGTAAATTCTTCTTTCGGGACCAGCAATGTCAAGATTCTTGCTATTTAAGTTGTGCCTCGTTTTCCCTGCACGAAGAAACTCGTCTCTCTTGTGCCGGCTTCAAAAACCTCACGACTAAAGGGCGCGGTTGTTTCTCTGTACTGGAATGCTCTGGCTTCTTATAAACGCTTTGATACGGTCCCACCCGCATTGCAGAGTCTAAATCGGTTACATCAATTTTGATTCCAATTTTAAGGGCTGTTGTCAAAATAATATGCATCGGATTCTCCTTGGTACTTTCATTTATGTGTTATTACGTATTGCGTGAAATTTAGATTTAATATTACCGACTAGATCTATTTTGGTGTTCAAAGGCGGTACTGGATGTGTTTTTAGAAGTATCCACGTTTGTGTTCTTGTTTCACTCGATTTTAATATTTTAATAAGTTCTGACACCTGTTATTTAAGGTTAGTAAGCCTATTTTTGAGAACGAGTTCCCGTTTTGTCAACGTCCTTTGATAACACCAAAGCACAGAATTTCTCTACGCATTATAAGTTTTTACTACAGAAATTTCCAGTTATTACTAGGAAATCTTTGAGATTTTTTGATGTCCACACTCACAAGTTGGTTGCACTTTAGATTTACTGTTACGACACTTTTTTTGCAATTTTAATGACTAGTTTTATTTTAGTTTAATTTTGTTTACAGAGACTGTGTGAATGCTTGCGATCTCCGATCCGATATGTATATGATGTCAGATTAACAACCTTCTTAACGTTCCTATTGTTGAGAATCCGAGATCTTCCCCATAAGAAGAAAATCAAGGCCCTTGATCTTACGCGTTATTTTTTTTATTTTTATAACTTTTTAATGGAGAGCAGATAAAACAAGAAAAGCTACAGTTCGTGGAGAATGAAGTTATCTTGTAAAGTGGGCGACCAATGATAACACGACGACAACGAATACGATCACTCTGTTAAGAGTGTCACGAGGAATATGAAGAATTATTAATAAAAATTATAATACGAGATAATTAAGAGCACCACTTCCCCGTGAAAGCTCCGAAAGCGCCATTAGCCGTGGAAATCAGTGAACAATTAAAAAGTTCTCAATTGCCTCAAATTTTACAAACTCCGTGCTAATTCATCCTAGCTCCGGTATTAATATTCACGACTAAAACTTATAACAAGCAGTTTTTATCTATAGGAATAATAACATGCGGGTAGTTGTAGTTTTATTACAGAATCATTTCAACGAGACGTTCATCTATCGCTAACTGATACAGCTATTACAATATACAATACAATAATATACAATGCACTACGTTGTGCTCGACACATAACATATTCAGTATAGTTACTGTAGTAATTTTTCTAGTTAAGACGCACTTCAAACCGGAAGACAGTAATGTTTGTGCAGTATTGTTTGTCTGCAGCAGTAGGAGCTGCAGTGGTACTTTCACGGTTTCCGCCAACTGTCACCTACCAGCAATAACTATAATTAATGTTAAGTGGAGTTTGTGTGGCGGGCTGTAAGGAGTCCCGGAGACCAATTCACAAGATCCAAGCCAACCTCACCTGCTCGTGGTACCGCCTGCTAATCAAGAAACAAGGCTCTGGCGCCCACCAACCAAAGTGGTGGGGAATAGCCTAAATCCTACTTACATGAACCCCTAGCGCAAGACCGATCGATGGGAATCTTTGGGGGAGACCTGTGTCCAGCAGAGTAAGTGTATTAGCTAATGGAGTTTGCATGATGATAGCCTATTACCAATATTATTCCATTCAATACAAAGTTGATATCCTTAAACACCATGGGGTGAAAAATAACTTAAGTTATATAACACTCGCCTTATCATATGATGTTTCAATCAAAACAGTTTACAAGGGGATCCCACGGCCCGCGCGTGTTCTGCATACAATATGATATTACCCCGCTTTATGTGAAACTTTTGCCGTAACTTAAAGTTTGCAGATGTTGCAGCTCTCATGGGTCGCATTTATCACATCTGGATTGAAGTTTGTTTTTATTTACCTTCGGCTCAAAAATGGGGAGTGCTTCAAGTTTAATGTATCGACGACGGGTCCGACTGAAGTGGTTCTGTAATGACTATATAATCTAAATATTTTTATTTGTATGGTGGTTGTGACTTTCTTTAGGTCTTTAAGATGCACAGGTTTAACCTTCGCTAAGATTTAACTTTCTGTAAAGGAGAATATTGTGAGAAAAACGTTCGAGAAAATATCTTTCAAAGATTATGCGTCATCCGCAAATCCGCACTTAGGAAACCCTGTGTACCTTGTACTCTCTTCTCGTATGAAAAGGTATACTCAATGTACGCTCCCATTTATTCTTTGTAAGGTTGTTAAAAAATCCATAAACATAAACGTTTGGGTATGATCCTCATAATTTACAAGAACGTTGGGTAAAATCGTAAAAGGGGAAACGTTCGGAGGTAATCGCGGGTGATCTTTATTGGAACGGCCGGATATAGCGGCGGGAATGTGTTAGGTGATATAAAATTGATTTATTGCTAACAAGGTGCTCACATCCGGTTTTATTATATTAAAGATGATATTTGCATAGAGTATAACGCGGGAGTATTTAATGCGGTGCAAATTTCTCCACAGCTGAAGATGAGGCGTCACCAACCATAAATATTTCAGGATTAGACGTGTATTAAGAAATTTTATTCAACCTTTCCTGTAGTCATTTACATTTAAAAAGTTTTAGTTTTCAAGGTAGGAAAAATACCTTTTTTTCAACAATGCAAGGTATAGATAGCATAAAGATCTACGGTAAGCCACTGGATGCGAGCAACTCGAGACCGATCGATGTGGATAGGCCTACGTCCAGCAGTGGTGTCTGTCGGCTGATGATGATGATAAAAGATCTGACTTATGGCTACTTGCTCTGGCGCAGCGATCCAAAGCAACTCTTAGTCTTCGACACAAGAGAGCGCCAGCGTTGTCAGTCTCGCACTGCCTCTTGCCAGTCCACTGCTTGGAGCTGGCGTAGCTCATGTTCTACGGCATCCTTCCAACGATATCTGGGCCAGCCGATTGGTCGGGTGCCAAATGGGTTACAATCGTCTTCCATCCTTAGCAACTGAATTTATTAAAAATACACAGTTACTTGTAGAGGACAAGTTCGATTCCCACCGACCTTGAACTACTGGAGAGATATCACCCATTTTCCGGAGAACAACAGCTTTCCTGGATTTTTACTCAGACTTCGACGGAGATGCTTGACTCCCAGCAGGCATATAAGCATTGCATACCCTAGGTCCCTAACACATAATATCTCAAGTTACTTAAAACGTAGTAGCTCGCTGGCCTAATGGTTAGAGCGTGCGGCTTTCATTCTGAAGGTCGCGGGTTCAAACCTCGGCATGTACCAATGACTTAATATTTAAGTTATGTACATTTGTGAACTTTAGTTACAACAGCGAGATACAAAACGGTGAAGGAAAACATCGCGAGGAAACCCGCACACTGATATCAACTTTGAGTGTGTGTGTGGTGGTCCCAATAAAGTGGCAACAGGCTCGCCCCCTGTTACACCGGACCTAATCTGACCACATCTGGCGAAATGTGGGTGTTTATTCACCTCTGCCTACCCCTACTGGGAAAAAGGCGTGACTATATAAAAAAAAAAAAAAAAAAAAAACTTAAAACGTACACAACTATGTTTTGTTTATTGTTAAGTATAGATAAGCAGAGATTTCGGATGTGGTTTTTATACGGAGTCTGTGTGCACGTCCTTGACTCCAAGGTGTCAAGCAATATTAAGAATAACATATATTTATTTGTGATAAAATGAAATCCTATATAGTTATAGTGCTGGATGCGAGCAACGCAGGAGCGATCAATGAGAACTTTGGGGGAGGGCTATGTCCAGCAGTAGACGTCTCTCAGCTGATGATAAGGATTTTAACGATAAATTCTCTGATCATTATGTGAAAACAGCACTGACAACAGAGAAAACACAACCAGAGAAATTTGTGGTTTGTGAATTGAAAATTGAGTCCTAGCGTTCCTAGATTTAAGCACAAGCACGCAGTACAGTGTTATGTTAAGTAACACACCGCAGAATTGCGTGAGTGAGGTGCGCTTTATTTTTCATTAATTTCTCATTAAGGCTGCCGACGTCAGGAGCACGCGGCGGCGGCTGACTGCGGTGAAACCTGCGATAAAGTATTATTACTAAAGTTAGCCAACAGATGACATGATCAGGTTTTATATGAGATAAATGAAATACTTTTTTTTATTCGACCAGACGATCGGGAGGTTCACCTGATGGTAAGTGATATGCCCATAACAACGTTTCGATAGTTAGGATGTATGTACCTTATTGTGTTTGTCGCTTTCAGGCATAAGAGGTCGGGTCTCGTTAACCCAGTTATGTCACTAGTTACGTCATTTTAACCGGAATACAGTAAAAATTGCACAGTTCTGTTTTTCGACTGCAATAGGCGCTGCTGTGGTACCTAAACGGTTTCCAGCAACAGAGACCTAGAGCTAGTACCATAAATATATCTATATTAATACATGGCTGTATAGCGTTGCACTGTGGTACGATTAGTTTGTTATATAGAAAGAATTACTCATCATCGTTTTCATCAGCTGATAGATGTCTACTGCTGGACATAAGCTTCCTCCAAAGATTTCTATATACAGTGTCGCTGGCCACTATTAGCTTGTTGTAAATAAGGGTTCACGTAGAAGTATTGGAGCCACTTTCCATCACGCTAACCCAATTTCGATTGGTGGGAGCCAGGGCCTCGTTTGTTGAGTAGCAGGGTGCACCACGAGCTGCCGAGGTTGGATCGGGTTTCGTGAGTGGTTGTGCGAGACCCCTTACGAAGGATTACTAAATAATTAAATTTCCAGTAAGCTATGACACTGTGTCTTCTGAATGCTATAGCATAGAGGATGATGAAGGCCATAGCGAATCTTCTTTTGCAGGTTACAGATTAACAGATACGGTTTCGAAGCTCCTCGTGATATATTGAGGGGAGGTTCTTGTGTGAGGAAGTCCAAGACTACCGCCTAAAGGTTTTTCTACTACTGTTATTGACATGGCGCTGCAACCCAAAGTGAGTCTTGGCCTACGACACCAGAGAGCGTCAACGTTGTCTCTTGCTCTGCTTCTTGCCAGTCCACTGCTTGAAGCTCGCGTAGCTCATGCTCTACGGCATCCGTCCAGACATATCTTGGCCAGCCTACAGGACAACGCCTAATTGAGGTTCCGAGCAACGCTTTTTTGACTCTACGATCGTCTCCCATCCTTAGCAAATGGCCCATCCAGGGAAGTCTGTGGGCTTTGGCTTCTCATGATTTTCATTTCGCTATCTAATATCATCTCACTAGGTGAGTCCAAAGATCCTACACATGATTGAATGATTTCATGATGAAAGGCTGGGTGTCTATTAAGAACGTTTTAAAAAAATTAAAGTGTCTTTTATAGATTTTTTTTAGGTGTCGCAGCAGCTCCTATTGTTGCTTCTACTTACCGTCTCGTATCAGGTATTATCATTAATAGATAAACATCCGTTTATTATATTTTTGAGGTATAATAATAATCAAAAATCTGCCTGGAGAGTATCAAGTAAAATGCCAATGAGGGTATAATTAAATACCCAGTATTTTATGTTAATATTTTATAATAAAATAATAAAATACTGGGTATTTAATTATTTTCGTTACCTTTGTCCTCAAATGTCCATGAGATTTCAATTCCATCTCACCTTTTAAAAGACTTAAAAAAATTTATCAGGTACTTAGCAATTTTGAATGTTAATTGTTCAAAAGAGGATCTACGTTTGACTTTCATATCCTTACCTGGCCTAAGGAATATCTTTAATAAACATAGCGAAGGATTTAAGTAAATGCTTTATGCAGCCATTACTCTTCAGCGGAGTGCGTAACATGACTTGTTCTCCTGAGCCTTTAACCTTCAAGTTTCCCCACCCTGCACGGCGGCGAGGGTGCTGTTGTGTAAGTCGTTAAATTTGTAGGTCGCACCTGGCCGCGTCCTGTGTATGTACGCACGTCGGAGGAAAACACGGAGAATCACCATCTCATCCCCCATTTTTATATAACTCTTGGAACTGTAGTTAAGTTTTATAGGTCCACTGCTTGTAGGAGAATTTTTAAAAAAGAAATATCTAAGTATTTATTATAAATATTATGATGATATATACTAGGTACATTGAAGCTTTTGAGGTGTCGACATACATAAGCATGTTGTCCATTAGCTGGATTTAGAGAGTCACCAATGTCAGCGTTCTTCAACGAATTGACTAAAAGCGTAACCTCATGCTTATTGTTACGTAACATAAAATCTCCTATCCCGGTCATGTCCTCCGTCACACGCGATATGAGCTTCTGCAACTGATAATAATGGGTAAAGTCTGAAAAACGAAAAGTGGGGAGAAGGAAAAAGTCATGGTTAAGGAATATCAGGGAAAGTATCGATCCTGCGCTGCCCATATTCAGCAGCTTCCCGCGTCCTTACTAGTCAGCATGGCATCCGGTACGGCCAGACACTAGGGGCCGTCGTTTGTAGGGGTTTAAATAGGGGGATTTGGGTCATTTCCAACCATGCTAGATTAATGCTGGTCGGTGGGAGCTAGAGCTCCATTTTTAGATTATCAGGGTGCGAGACGAGCATGTGAGGTTAACTTGGGTCCTGTGAGTTGTTGTGCGGGACCCTTACACACCTATTATGTAATATTTATCTGTCAATGATCAGATCAATGAGGACAAGGTTTCATTTAATATTCCCCACCACAGATACAGTGTTTACACTACTTGAAACAAAAAAATAATTTACTGATTTCCTCTTGTTCATTAAAATATTTATTACTCAAAGCTTTAAGAACTTTAAAGACTTTAAGCTATTGAGAAAACTTAGTGATATCCTGAAGTCACAGATCGCGTAGTATTATAATTATTTACAGTATACTCAGAATAAGTTAATATTTATCTTGACGTTTTGAAATACTTGATAATAAATAATATTTGTAATCAATTAAGTGATAACATGAGCAGGACATTCACCTGATGGTAAGTGATACGCCTGCCTATAACAACGTGGGGCTTGTAAGGATGGTATATACAGCACCGCATTGTGCTCGTCTCTTTGACACAAGATATTGAGTCTCTTTACGCCAGTAATTTAACTAGCTACAGCGCCTTCAAACCGGAACATAGTAATCTTTGCACACTGGTGTTTGTCGGAAATAAGATAACCAGAAAAACAGTCACTTGGTGATAACGAAGTAAAGTATTTTATTCAAGATTATTACTGGTAATAGTTCTCTGTTGCTACAGACTGTCTAGGTAGGCACCACCGCAGCTCCTATTGCAGCCGATAACCGGTACTCTGCGAACATTACTGTGTTCCCGTTTGAAGGCTGTAGTTAGTAATATTACTAGGGTAACGAGACCTAACATCTTTTGTCTTAGACCCGGAGCAATGTGATGCAGCGTACATCATTATAACTAGCGCCGCGTCGATATGAGTCTATTATATTAATAATAATAATATAATTCTTTAAAATTTTAAAAGCATAGTTATTTTTAAATATATATGTACAAAGTAAGCACTTCAGCAGTTCAAGAGCTTATTTCTTATACAGTCAATTTGTTATTTTCAGCGAGACAGTCCTTAGCCACGAACCGCAGAATCTTGATCGGGATTCAAGTGGAGCTAGAACAATATTCCTTTAGAGGTCACGAAGGGCAAATTACATAAAATCGTTCTTCTACTTTATAGTTATTTATTTCTTTTAATAAGTATATAAATTCTTCTTACATTCAGTAAGTTTAGAGGATTTTTAAAGCTCCTTATTATAAGAATAAGGCGGTAAGTTCTCATAGACAGCCCCTCACTGTAGAGAGAACAAAGTTCGTTATTTTTTTTTCTTTTCAAATCCATTCTTTCTGTATAGTAAAGTTTGTCCAGCGAAATGTGAAGTCAGTAATAAAAATTTGCTTCTATTAAAAATACAAACTGTTCTTCTGATTTCTAACAAGTATGAACCGTGTGTGACATAGGTAGTACATTTAGAGAAGTAGTATATAAATATTATCATGTACTATGAAAGCTGTAGCCTGCGAATTACTAGGGTAAAAAGATTTTATATATATAAACTGTTTATACATACATAATGAAAATAGGTTTTCTTTGTTCGTTAAACACGTAAAAATTTGTGAGTGTATCGACATGGGTACACATGAATTAAATTTTATGATCAATTTCGTATTATTTACGTGGTTGCTATAGTAACGGTTGCCATAGTAATCCATTCGCAATTACAGGTACTTACGAGGATTATTTCAAGTCTAATTATATATAACGGCCAGAAAAGCGGGCGGAGGACAGCTGGTATCTTATATTTTGCTTAAGAAAAAACTTAAGATTTCTAATTAATATGACCTCCAGCAACAAACACCAGCCACAAGTAAGCGTTTAAGTTACATATATACTTAAATTATTTACATTACTTGGAATCTCGCAAGGCTTAAGGCACGCAGTTGTACAATATCTAGTATTATAACCTCTAATATCACCCCTCCTTGGTATTAACTTAAGACAGGATAATTTAGTTGTTATCTTTTTTGAAAACAGTAAACGTTTAAGTTTATATAAAAAAAACTAAACTGTTATTTCAATACAAAATAAAAAACTAAGTGATATCTTTACTATAACTACGGTACTTATATGTTTCATCAATCTAATAAACTACTTGTCTGTTCAATGTATATGTTGATAAAAATGTCTATTTATGTATAAAACCGCGTATAATTTAATTTGTGCGTATACAATAGTTATTAATATAAGGTTGCCAAATATCTCCCTTCCGCTTTTTTGCTCTTTATTCAATGCTTTATAAAAAGTGTTACAGTGATCGGATTTAGTTCAAATATGCGCCGTTTTGTTCGATAATCTGTTTCCATCTAGACGGCAACTTCATAATACCTCCCTCGTAGAAGCCCCCCTCCTTATTTGCGAAGAACTCGGACAGCCACTTTTCACAAGCCTCTTTTGAGTTCAACTTTACACCACCAAGGGCGTTCACCATGGACAGGAACAGGTGGTAATCACTTGGCGCTATGTCCGGGCTATATGGTGGATGCGCTAAAACCTCCCATCTGAGCTCCCGTAGCTTCTGACGAGTCATCAACGAAGTGTGTGGTCTGGCGTTGTCCTGGTGGAACACTACACCCTTCCTGTTGGCCAATTCTGGACGCTTCTGGTCGATCGCCTGCTTCAAGCGGTCCAGTTGTTCGCAGTAGATGGTAGAATTAAGCGTCTGGCCATATGGGAGCAGCTCATAGTGGATGATTCCCTTCCAATCCCACCAAACACACAGCAAAACCTTCCTGGCCGTCAATCCAGGCTTGGCCACTGTTTGGGACGATTCACCGGCCTTCGACCACGACCGTTTTCGCTTGATATTGTCGTATGTGATCCATTTTTGGTCGCCAGTCACCATCCGCTTCAAGAATGGGTCGAGTTCGTTCCGTTTCAGCAGCATATCGCAGGCGTTGATTCGGTCCAGAAGGTTTTTTTGTGTCAAATCATGCGGCACCCAAACATCAAGCTTTTTTTTGTATCCAGCCTTCTGCGGATGGTTTAAAATGGTTTGGTGACTAACTCCCATCTCCTGGGCGATGTCACGAGATGCCACATGCCGGTCTAACTCGATGTAGTCCATGATTTGATCGGTATTTGTCGTCACAGGTCTTCCGCCGGCTGGCTTATCCATGGTGTCGTTTTCACCGGCTCTGAATCGTCGAAACCATTCCTCCGCGGTTCGAAGTGATAGAGTACCATCCCCCAAAACACCATTAATCTCACGGAACGTTTCTCTAGCGGATTTGCCTTTAACGAAGGAAAACTTTAAAATAGCGCGAATTTCGGCGTTAGTGAACTCGCATGTTTACACGTCTATAACTGTTGAACGCAATATCCAAACTAATTATGCATAGCGTCGTTTTGTAGGTTATGTCAAGACCTTTCAAATTATGTATAGTATTGCCAGATACGAGCTCTGTAGCGCTTTGTACATAGCCGCGAAATTCAAAAGACAAAAAGGCGGAAGGGAGATATTTGCCAACCTATTATATTGTTAATTAGAGGGAGATAACAGAGTATATAAAAAAAAGTTACATTTGATACAAAAACAATAACGAAAGTTTGAAGTACAATTGTGAAAATTTCATTTCTATTCTCAATATATACATATGTGAGTTTGGACACACTTGATCGGTTGGAATTGACAGGGATTGGGGGTGATCGGGGACGTCCCCCGGGGGACGTTCGACAAGGGGTCGTGGGGCATTACATAGAAACTCAATAATACTTTATTTTTAACGTCAATAGTCACACACTAGCGGCAAATGTTTGCCGTGTGATCCCATTTTGTGACGTTATTAAATTATAACTTATTTACAATGCTATATCGCATGGGACCTCAATCATACTAAGCTACAGTTAAGCTAATAGAAAATTGTTTCGTATACAACATAAAAGTAGTAAAAAAGGAGAAGGATTCAAATCATTATTACTGCTACTAGGTCTTCGTTGGCGGAGACCGTCTGGGCAAACCGGAGCAACGAGATTTAACATTAGCGGCACGTGGTGATGGGTAGGCGGATCACATACCATCAGGTGAACGTGTCTCTAGTCTCTTCACTAAGCCAAAAGAAATATTAAACCTTCACCGATACTCCAAAATCACTGGTTCATTAGTCATAGGTCCCTGTTGCCGGAGACTGTATAGTTACCACCGCAGTGCCTATTTCCTCCTCCTAATATTACTGTGTTCCTATTGAATAATGCTGTAGCTGGTGAAATTACTGGGGTAATGAGACCTTAGATAGTGTTATGTCTCAAGGCGACGAGCACAATGTGTAGCAGTGCTATCATCTTAACTAGCGCAACCTTGTTATGGACAAGCGTATCACTTAACATCAGGTGAACGTCCTGCTCGTCGATCGAATAACACGAAAACAAGGGAGTTCCGTATAAAAGAACTCTACATACTCATCCTGTGGTTACATCCTGATTATAATTCCAGCACCGGTTCGTTTACTCCAAGGCTTCTTACGGTCTCCGACAAATTGGTTTTTGATCCATACCTACTCCCGGTGAACGTTTATTACCTTTTATATCCTGTGTAATTACATATTAATGAATTTCTCCTCCTCTTCCAGCATCACCTATGAGCAAACGTTGTTATCCAAGCTACGTTTTAAAGGTACAGTATAAAAGCATGCTTTGGAATTATTTTATGAAGCGATGAGACAAGTAAGACTTACAACTAATGGTAAGATATACGACGAACTGGATTGGGAAGTTAGAAAGCATTTTGTTCAGGTACAACGTGAAAATATTTTAGAGAACAATAATTAGGCTAGTTATAGATTAGAGAGCTAAACCATCGAATACTTTATTGCTATTTACCATCAGGTAAGATGATAGCCAATCGCAAGTCTTTATTTATATAATTTATTGGTGGTAGGTCTCTATTGACGGAGACCGTATAAATACAATCGCAACTTCTATTTCTTATGGCAAAAAGTACTGTGTAAACACTATTATTCCGGTTTCAAGCGAGTTGTACGTAATGAAATAAACGAGGTTTATGTATAGTATATAAGTTAAATGAAAAGCATAAATTATCTTATCATAGAGCTTATTCATAAATAATAATCTCATTAATAACAATGTAGCAAGTTTAATAAGTGTTACGTTTATTAATAATATCCAAGTAACGGCTGCGGAGGACTTCGTTACTATGTACACCTGGACATTTGTTGGTGGTGGCGTTGCGCATGCGTCACACCGGCACCACCACCAGTACCGCTCCAGGCGCCGCGCTGTCCGGCCGACTGAGCTTCCGAAAGCTCCGCACACATCGGCACCTGTACTCTGTAAACTTACGAAAGTTTCTACAGCTATTGCCAAGTTTAATAAACTTACGGCAACAATCATTTTCTCTATCAAAGCAAAGTGTTTTCCGGTTTATTTAATCTATTACATCGTTACCTTAATTGTGGTGAAAAGAATGTTGCTTAGCTACCTATCGGTGATTAATCATTGAGTTGTTGTTGTGTTTAAAGTAGATTATCAAGTTTGATATTGTTGTCTTGCTGTAATCAGTCATAATGTGGTGGATCTTGCGTCGCGCTGGAATTACCGGAGCCTCCTTCTTCAGCCAGTCTTCAGGGGCCAATAACAACAATGCCGCGAAGACAGGTTAGATTTTTCATTAAAAAATATTTTCAGTTGTACTGCTCTATTAACATGCAAAAAATGTACAGGACCAGCGTCATGAAGAACAAAACAAATACCTTATAGTGTCTACTTAAAATAAGATGCCACATTCGTCTTGTAACTTTGATTTTAAGCTTTCGATTCTTTCTTAATTTTGTCACATACGTAACTTATTACAAACTAGATAGCGTTCAGGTTCTAGTGAAAATATGTTCTAAGATCAACAGCTCTCATAGACATGTGATATCCGCCAACTAGGAGCTGACCAGCACTAGCTAGCCAACGACGATACACGGCTTGTCATAAAAGAAGAGAGCAGCTTTCTCTCTCTACTCTATCTTTGCAAGAGATACCTCGAGCCCTAGTTATAGGAATATTAGATTTTACATATCTTACGGCATACAGTTCGGACAAGCGTAATAATGTCCTTACCATTACTTATACTTTAGGGTGTCTGGTCGTCTTTTTACCTTTACCAATATATTGTAAAATATAGGGAGTAAAACAATTGTATCTTAAAGCTACCCTTAAGATCGTAGGTCTACACCTACGATCAAGAAAGTAAGTAAATATCCGATCCATAAATTATGAATTTTAGTTCAAATGATAACTCTAAGAGAGCAAGCTGTGTATACTTTATATTTACAACATTGTGACAGTGGTTAAATGAACACAACAGTTGCTTTTCATCACACATAACAAAGTGCAGACACGGCATCAAATAGTGATAAGTTTATATGACAAACTTATGATATAGAAAGCCTTTATAATTATTTAATACTAAATTGATATCAATATAGCTACTTCACTATAAAGCAGCACATTATAAGAATTGATTCGGAAAGAAATGTTTCACTGGAGTGTTAACAATATCTTCTTACGATCTTAAAGAATTCTTCAAGTGAATAAATCCATCTCGCCCAGCCGTTGCAGTACAAAGTACTATTTCTTATATTTTATTCATACGAAACGCCTTTTGAAGTGAACAAAGTCGTATAATGGAGATTGAAGTTTGATTCCTGCCTCGCGTGAATCGACCAAAGATATTCGAATAAAATTTATTATGCTATACTTAACTGTACAGTAAGTAACCAGTCTTTACACGGAATATATTATCCTTAAATATGTAAAATGGGGTGTAAGGGTTCCCACACGCCAACTCTTGGGACTCAAGCCAATCTCACCTGCTATCAGCATCCTGCTAATCAACAAACGTGGCTCTGCTTACCACCAACCCGCATTGAGCCTCCGTGGTGGAAAATGGTACAAATTTCTCCATATGAATCCATTCTCGATCGATGTGGGAAACTTTCGGCGAGGCCTATGTCCAATATTGTTCGACTATCCACTGTTGCCGATGATGATGAGGGTCTATTATCGGTGATTAAATGATCATCAATTTTGGAAGATTGATGGATATTTGGATGAACCTAAAAAAAATATTACGTGAACATACAACAATTTTGAATGTTAACTATATTTATTAAACGTCTGAGTTGAATAATAAAAAATAAATAAATAATTGTGGGGAGAAATGATGAGAGGCTGCGCAAATTGTGCAAGGGAGGCCGTAAATTGGTTCTGTTGTTTATGTAGGGATGAAAGTGCAAACACGTTACGGGTGCGCGGTATCTGCCGTGCGTGATTTTAAGTAAATTAACGGGCTACGCCTTCCTCTCTGAATGCTACGCGCTTACGTCTCTTTGCTACGTAGTTACGTTAATACGCTACGCAGCTACGGTTAATGCTACGCCTTGATCAGTTTGCTACGTATGTGCGTATTAATGGTACATTGTGGTGGTCTGCGACACTAAGTTGTAGGCTCTTTTCGATCAAAAAGCTTACTGCTTGACCATGATCCCACTTGGTTTAAAGTGGTGTTGTGGTCTGCGGCGGTAAAACGAACTAACCTAGTAACAACATTTCTACTGGTGGTAGGTCTCTATTGCCGGATATCGTGTTGGTAAGTTCCACCGCAGCTACTATTGCAGCCGACAAACAGTGGTATGCATACATTACTGTGTCCCAGTTTGGAAGGCGTTGTAGCTAGTGAAATTACTGGGGTAAAAAAACCAAGAAGCTTACTATCAGATGAACGTACAGCTTTTCCCGTCGTTTCGGTAGACATCCACTGTTGGATATAAGTCTTCCCTAAAGATCCCATCAACCAACGGTCCGGCGCTGTTCGCACCCAGCAGCGTCCCGTGGCCTTACAGTCAGCATGCCATCTGGTGCCGTCGAGCACTAGAAACCGTTGTTTTTAGGTATTCATATGGGGGGTTTTGGGGTAATTCCCAACCCACATTAAGTCAGCGTGGTAGTCCCCTTTTTTCGATTACTCCTTTCTACGTCATATCTGGACGGGAATACCGTCGCCGGCAAGTTGTTTCACTTCTTTGCTATTCTCCTGAAGAACGAGGCGCTAAACCTATTTGTTCGCAAGCTGAGAATGTTTGTATTATAAAGATGGTAACTTGTTCCACGTCTGATCGTCCGGTGTTTCATGAATTATATAAATTCATCTTATTTTACTATACCAAATGTTGCTGTTCCAAACGGAGTGGAGATATTTTGAAGCTCTATGTCCAGCAGTGGACATTTATAGACTGGTAACAATAATGATGACAATTTCTGTTATAATACATAAATGTTTTGGATCATTTATACAGGGTGTCTGACGGCAGATTTATATTTTACAAAACGAATATCTCAATAAGTTATAAACAGTGCGGGGGTGCAGTGAAGGTGGTGTCATTAGAATCACCGATCGTGCGGATTTCTTAGTCACGATGTTGCAGTGGTGCAGTGGTGCAGTGGTCGGGTGAGCATCGCGCGTTCGCTATTGAAGCATTTTTCAAGAGTAACGATTCTTACGTACTCGCTCGCCGACAGTTTTGTTCACATTTCAATATTCGACGGATAGGCGATGGGCCGAGTGTGAATTTAATTCGTTCGTGGGTGGAGAGGTTCCGCGCAACTGCTTCGGCTATGAACACACCACGGCCAGGACCTAGTCGATCGTCAAGGACCCCCGAAAACATTGAATTGGTTGAACGCAGTTTACGTGAAAATGCACGACTTTCGATACGGAAAAGGGCAGCTTCACTGGGACTTCCAAGAGCATGCGTGCATGAGATTTTGAAAAAAGATATGAAGTTTCATCCTTTTAAAATTCAAATAATTCAAGAATTGAAAAAAAATTACTTTGCGTCGCACTGTGAATTCCATTTTTTGGAGCGACGAGGCTCATTTTCATTTAAACGGACACGTAAACAAGCAAAATTGCCCTTACTGGGCTCTAAGAACTCGCAATCCTCGACTGAAGCACCAAAAACCATGACATTGCCCAAGGGTAACTGTTTGGTGCGCTTTATCCACGAATGGGATAATCGGAGCATTTTTTTTTTGAAAATGCACGGGGCCAAGCGACGAATGTCAATGGTGAGAATTATCGGCTCATGATTTCGAATTTCTTTTTGCCGAACCTGCGAGCTCATTCATCATTCTCATCACACACGTGGTTTCAACAGGATGGTGCGACCGCACACACGGCCAGAGCTTCGATGGATTTGTTGCGAGAAAATCTCCCTCAAAAACTGATTATACGCTTTGGGGACATCCCGTGGCCACCGAGGTCACCCGACCTAACTCCAATGGATTTTTTTTTGTGGGGCTACCTCAAAGAGAGAGTTTACACCAACAATCCGCGAACTGTTGTGGACTTAAAAGAAAATATTCGGCGAGAAATCAGCGCAATTGAAGCAAGTTTACTGCAGCGTGTGGCACGGAATACGAGGCTCCGTTTCGAACAGTGTGTGTGTGCAACAGAATGGAAGATATTTGGATGACATTATCTTTAAAAAATAAAATCCGCATTTGTACTCTATCTTTTAATACTTTTAGTAAAATTATATGTCAAACATATTATTTTTTATTTAAATTTGAAAACATAAATCTTCCACCAGACACCCTGTACGAAAGTTAATCTCTTGACTCAAGCGTATGCTTCGTTCTGATTGACAGGACTGTCATTTAATATCAAGTGTTTTCTTACTCACGAAGATACTTTTTTTATTAAAGAAAAAAAAATTGCTACCAATGATTCCTTTTTAGGCTGGATGTTAAAAAAATTGACTCATAAAATATTTTTTGTGTGGATCGCTGTACGTCGTGAGGCTTAAGCTGGCGAGAAATTTTGTAACGAAAGTCGGGAGCATGTACATGCATAATGTAACGGGTACCAGATGAATGACTAACGAGCGGGGATCGGACGCAAATCAGTTTAGCTTAAGTGTAGGGTTAAGTTGAAAACGTATCCGCTTACAAAATAATCATGTGCTTATTATCCAAATGTAAACAAGAAGGGTCTGGTAATGCTAGCACCAAAAAGATTTTAAACTATTTTAATTGTGTGTTACAATCATGATTTGGAAATGATTTTTTCTATATTATTATTGTTGGAGATAAAAGAGGGTTGATTTGTTAGGTATGATCCAACATATTTCATTTAATCATTCAAAATAGAATTAACATAGTTAGAGAGACTAGCAAACGGATATGTGTGCAGAAGAGCTTCACACAATAGAGTAGTGATATAAATTGTATATATAGAGGAAAAGTAGTGCTCAACATATGATTTTTATGATTATATGTGTATAAGTAGAGGGAGACGTAGTGTTGGGATGCCTCTCACAAGGTGGACCGACGACCTGGTGAGAATCGCGGGAATCCACTGCTTCCAAGTATACTCCCTCTACTTCATCATCAGCCGATAGACGTCCATTGCTGGACATAAGCTTTTCCCAAAGATCCCCACATCGATCGGTCTAGCGTCGCTCGCATCCAGCGGCTTCTCACGACTCTCAGTTGTTTGTAGGGATTCATATGGGGGGATGGGGGCTATTTCCTACGATGCTGGCCCAATGCGCATTGGAGGAAGCCAGAGCTTCGTTTGTTGATTAGTAGGCTGCACCACAAACAGGTGAGATTGGTTTGGGTCCCGTGAGTTGTTGTGCGGGACTCCTTAGAAGGTATTAGTGAATTAAAAACCCCACATAATTCATTATCTATAGCTTTATCTTAAAATAGCCACACGCTGATATAAAAAAAGGTTTACGAAATTCAATAACAGATTAGTTGTACCTAGAAATCTAGCAACGTACATGCCAGCCGACGTCTTGGCCGGCTGCCCGAATAACTAATCAATTCTTAACGTGAACTGGAGCACTTGGCACTAAACAGCTATGCTAATGCAATGAATAATCTGCCATCTGTCGGCGAGTGGTTTAGTTTCCAGTTGACAGCGAACCAGCGGCGCCGGATCTTGAAATTCTTGAATTATTGAATATCCGATGTAACTCGAAGCCCGTCCATTATTCGAAACTCTCTACGCATCTGGTGCAATAAATATTAATAAAGTTTAAGTTAAAGCTACTTGCTTCTATACTACTTTATGTAGCAATGACATGAGCTTGAAATTAAAATCTTTAGTCCCTTTAATACATAAATCTTTCCTTGGTCACAATGTGCTTGAGCTCAAAAGACGCTGAAGTTGAATATAATGCTCTTCCAGTATACTTTGTATGTTAAAGATGCAATTATTATCATGTTTAAATAAACTTTAAAATATCAGAAAGCTAGAAAATCTTAACACTAACTCGTATTACAAGGCATTCGATTAGCTGTAACGCTACGAAGGCTGTAAAACACTATAATATAAGCTATTTAGCGATTGATAGATTGACCTATATACGGATCATCATCTCAAGCAATAGACGCCCACTGCTGGACAAAGGATTACTGTTATGCATTTCAATAAATATACTTTTAAACGATATATAAATAGTATGTGTTAAACTTACGCATAGATTGAGAACCTCAAACTCGTTGAAGGTCTTGGTCATTGGCAAATATTTACTGAACCTACGAAATTTTATGCTTAAATTTCGTCTACCGAAGGCCGTTGCGTGTAGTTAATATAAAATCGTTACCATGGTTACGTAGAAAATATTTTATTAGCGAAATTTTATTCCGCTGATTCCACGTCTACTCGGCGGCCAATAAAAAGATATTTGCAAAGGTCATAAAGTATAAACGCGGCGCGCAAACTTCTCTCGTCTCGTAACACCGCACCATATTTCTCCTCGGTTTTCCTCTTCATCTTTATCCTTTTCTATCTTCAGGGAATATGGACTTATAGAAATATGAATTTGTATCTTTTAAGTTAAAGATTCCATAAAACTTAATAGAGATAGCTAACATAAATAATATATATTCTATTGTTCATAGTGGTCGGTCTAATAGTTTGTGTTTTTCATAACCACGAGGCCAAAGATAGTAAAGCCTGCTGACCCAGAATACTCACATATTCGTCATCATCATCAGTCCATAGATGTGCTCTGATAGGCATAGGTCTGACGAGGCGTTATGGCAACCTAAACACAGTAATGATATTATTTTTTTTTTTTTTTTTTTTTATATAGTCACGCCTTTTTCCCAATAGGGGTAGGCAGAAGTGAATAAACACCCACATTTCGCCAGATGTGGTCAGATCAGATCAGGTCCAGTGTAACAGGGGGCGAGCCTGTTGCCACTTTATTGGGACCACCCCACATACACACACAAAGATGATATCAGTGTGCGGGTTTCCTCACGATGTTTTCCTTCACCGTTTTTTGTATCTCGCTGTTGTAACTAAAGTTCACAAATGTACATAACTTAAATATTAAGTCATTGGTACATGCCGAGGTTTGAACCCGCGACCTTCAGAATGAAAGCCGCACGCTCTAACCATTAGGCCAGCGAGCTACTACGCGAGAGATATTATTAATAATATATAATATGACTGATATGAGATGGACCGACGACATCATCAGGGCGGTCGGAAGTGGGTGGATGCGAGAAGCTGACGACCGCATTCGGTGGAAGATATTGGGGAAGGTCTTTATCCAGCAGTGGATAAACAAAGGCTGATAATGATGATGATGATGATATAATATGAAGGTAGTGTGGCGTGTTCGCCAAAACCAGCAATATACTACTGGTGGTAGTTATCTGTTGATTATCACAGCTTCTGTTTGTAGTGTACAGATATTCCTGTGCTTGGGTTTGAAGTGAGCCGTAGCTAGTGAAGTTACTGATGTAATAAGACAAGATCTTAAGTGTCAAGGTGATAAGCACAATATGGTGATGTGTATATCATTGTAACGCCACCTTGTTATGGATCGTCATCCTCATCTCTTCGCTTCACTGAATTAGGAAAGAAACTATCGCCATCCAAACTCCAATTAATATTATCACTTCATGTGGCCATGGAACTGTTCATGTGTTCCTGTTGCGAGAGGAGGGGATTAGTTGGAGATTACAGCCATCAAAGGGTTTAAACATATGTAAGCATTTTGATTATAGTGGCATTTCCGCTGACGTCATACAACCGCCCATTCATCACGGGCGCCGGCCGCGTGCCGCTAGGTTCCCAAGCTAGATCATAATCATATTCACAGCATCCAGTTGATAGCCGCTTCCGTAATCACTGCACTGTAGAGATTTTAATTAAAAATGTAATTATCTATACTAATAAATAAAATTTGAATCTCTCTGCGTTGTACGGAACAACATATAGATTAATTTATATACCGATGCTTTGAGTTACAACTAAAATGATTTTATCATCATCAGCCGATATACGTCCTCCAAAGATTCTCAGGTTTGCAAGGGTTTATATAGGAGGATTTGGGATATT
The DNA here is from genome assembly GCA_033220335.2 of Troides aeacus. NCBI lineage: Eukaryota > Metazoa > Arthropoda > Insecta > Lepidoptera > Papilionidae > Troides > Troides aeacus. The sequence continues at coordinate 11,425,031 of CM067280.1, forward strand.
TCCCAATAATCAGGCCCAATGCCGGTTGGTGGGAGTCAGAGCCTCGTTGTTTGATTAACAGGGTGCACCACGAGCAGATGGACCTGTTCGAGGAGCTGCGATGATGGTATTTAAAAAGTCTCCGGTGACAGAGACATACCAGCAGTAAATGTTGTATTGGTTCCATTTTGAGTGTGGAAAAAATTAAATATTCGAGTTTTAACCAGCTCTCAAATAATTCGACACTCCCACAAAGTGAGCAGTTATCACCACGCGATAGAAATAACCAATTGAACCCTACAGGGTAGTTAGTAAGGGTGATTGCAGCGGATACAGTAATACGGCTACTTGCTCAATTTTTAGTTTATAGCCGCTCGTACATTTCAGCCGAGGCATTTATCTTCACAGTCCACCGCTCAGTTGGTTTTTGTTCGTCGAACAAACTCCGACATTCCTATTATTTAAAGTCGGACTAATGTTAGGGTTCGCAAATAAAACCGTTGTACTGCAACCCTGTTAATTAAAACCGAGATTTATGGCCACCGTTCCCCGTGTGGATGTGGATGTGGATGTGGACTCCTTGCTGTTAAATTACAACCGCAATACGTGGAAACTGTTCTCGTGCGATAAAAAGATTATTCTTTTTAACCGATGGCACAAAAAGGAAGATGCTGCAGCTTTAACGAGTATCTAAGATGTATGTGTGTAACACCTCATGCATATCATCTCCATCATTAGTTAATGACAATGATACTGACGATAGGAAAGCAATGGAATTTTATACTACAGCTGATACGTTAGTTATGGTGACTAATTTACGGTATCAGTATGGTATCATACCATTCACCATCAACATCTAGTATTAACTTAGTATCCCCCCTTCACCATATGTGGTATCTGACAAGTCTTGCAATCAGTACAGGATCTGCTTTGTAAAGCAGCGTTGAGCTGCGGAGCCAAATGACTTGTGTTTAAAATATTTTAAGTTACGTTCTTTTTCTTCTTCGTCAGCATCACTCTTGACGGAGTGGTCGTGGTCATCACTTCAGGCGTTGGTCGCAAGTTTAACAACGCGTCCTCATTCAAATTATGTTAGGGTGGTTTTATATGTAGGCTTTAACAAAAATAATGTTTTTATAGGTCCCGCACAACAACTCACAGGACCCAAGCCAACTTCACTTGCTCGGTGCGCCCTGCTAACCAACAAACGAGGCTCTGGTTCGCACCAACCCGCATTGAGCCAGTGTGGTGGAAAATGCCTAAATCCCCCCATATACCGGGTGCTATGTTGACTGTGTGGAGATCCTTGAAGGAAGCCTATGTCCAACAGTGGACGTCTATCGTGTGATGATGATGACTGTTCTAAGACATTCTATCATCAACCGATAGACGGTCAAATCTGGACATAGGCTTTCTCAAATATCACCACATAGATCGATCCTCCTCTGCCCACATCCAACAGCTTCCCGCAACCTTCACACAATCAGCATGGCTTCCGATACAACCAGGTATTAGGAGCCACATTGGGTTCATTTAGTGGGATTTAAGCCAATTCCAACTACACTGGCCCAATACGCGTTGCTGGGGGCCAAAGCCTCATTTGTTGATTAGCAGGCTGCACCATGAGCTGGTGAGGTTGGCTTGGATAACGTGAGTTGATGTGTTTGACACCTTACACCCTCAATACATTCTACAATATGTTATAATTAAATTACTAACACATACACAGAGCAATAAAGCGCCGCATTCCTATCGCTGCTCATGTGTGGGATGCTGGGATATAATCACATTCAAACACTGGTTCAAACTTTCCAGAACTTTCCACTTCCGTATTAACAATGCATCCGTTCTGGCCGTTCATTATCTATTGGCGGTGTTACCTTGAAGTTTACGGGATAATTTGCGTTCACGTGTACGCAATTTGCATTGAATTTCAACATAAATTTACGTACTATATTTTTATGACTATATTCATTAAGAAAAACATACAAACAAACGGTTTTACTTATTACAATAAGCTATTTGTTTTCCGCCCGCATTGCTGGCTGTAATACCCTCCTAACTCCCTTTTTTAATATCCTTCTTAGCTGACCTATACTCGGCAGAAGGAATATTCCTACCAAATTTCAAGTCTCCAGGCTTTATGAACACTTGAAATACCTTCATTACTTGGAGAGGTACTTTAAGAAGAAGAAGACCTTGTGGCTCAAGAGAGATCTTGATGAGTTTCTATGTAGGCGGAAATCTCTTACATATTCTAACTAGCTGCTTTCTGCCCGCTTTGCTATTCGTAATATAGAATTAGACATGAAATTTTTCTGAAATATTCTCTGCTATACAACATATGCCTAAAGCAACCGTTACTATAGCGACCGTATAAATAATACCAAATGAAAATATTGATAAAAGTTAATCAGAAATAAAATGATGAAGGATGTATGAAATCTACAAGTTACTCCGCTTCGAATGCTTATGTTCCCTTGTCGACACGATCACTAGTTTTCACGTGATTGGCGAACAAACGGAACCCATTTTCATTATATATATCTAGATATGTACTTATTTTGATGTGAAAGAACATTTATCTTAAGATTAGTATCATAAGATTAGTCCTAATGAAAACTTTTAAACTTATTTGAATCATTAGTGTCTTATTAAACAGTCTTATGTAAAAAAGTATTAATAGACTCTTCGCTCGTGTGGTTTTATCTTTGATGATGCCTAATTGTTAATTTACCCTGAGCAGTGTACGTGTTGGTTTTCTAAATTTTCCAATTATAAAGGCTTCTATACAATGGAGTAATACGTTTCTATCTTAACCCAAATCTCCGAGTTATGCTCTATGTGGTTTGACCCTTGATTACACGGGTATTTGGACGGGATGATTGTGGCCGCCGCGTACCGAGTATAGGATATTTTGTGCCGCATTCCTCATACTGTAAATTACCCGTAATATATACAAGATGTATTAAAATTCATCATTATATTGTATATTATTAATAAAGTTTATCAAACGTTTCTTAACATGCTCTAAATTAATTCTACTAGTACCCGATACAACGGTTCAACCTATTTTATTATAGATTTAGATCAACTAATTAAATTGAATCTTTGCTTAATTAACTAAAGAACTAATGACAAATTAGTTATTATAATATCTTGATCATGATCATTGATCTATATATATTTAAAAAGTTGACTTCAACTCTAATTTGTGGCAGTTATACCTTAATTTTAAATTTCTACGAAAGTTTGCTGTCAATGTTATATCAAAATATGATATGATTTAATGTTATTACTAATTATATATATTATTGCTTGAAGGGGAAACTACATGGGCAGATCTTCATAGAGAGAGTTCAATATCTCTCAGACGTGTACTCTGACACACCATCGCGCTCTGAAGCTCTAAAGCCTCTCAATACACTAAGAGCAACAACCGAAAGTGTTTTAGTATACCGGAGTAGGGTATCTTTCCATGATTATCTACGATAACTAAAAATGGTTAATTCTGGTTATTAGCAACTTACTTTAATTAAATTAAAAGAACATTTACCTGCCTACTGTTAATTATGCAATCACAAACCAATTGTATGCTGCAATACTGCTGCTCTTACAGCTCAAAATGACCGCTTAAGATCTCTAATAATCATTTTAACGACTATACTTATATATTTCAATAATATTACTGTATTAATAATTTCCAGGGGTGTAAGGGGTCCCGCACAACAAGCTCACTGAACTTAAGTCAGCCTTACCTAGTCATGGTGCATCTTACTAATTAACAAACGAGGCTCAGGCTCCCATCAACACGCATTAAGCCAACGTGGTGGAGAAAAGCCCAAATCCCACCATATCAATCCCTACTCGATCAATGTGGGAATCTTTAGGTGAAGCATATGTCCAGCAGTGGATATACATCGGCTGGTGATACAGAGGATGAAGTATTATTTGTAAATTTACCAAAGATTAATTGATAAAATAAATTCAGATATCGTTTAAGACCTAGTAACTAAAACAATGTCATCAGTAACAGCAACGATATTATCATCAATTATTACCGAAATAAAACAGGGCTCACAGAAACTTTTCTATAATAATTACCGTATACTAAACCACATATGTTTGAACACTATAAACCAGTAACTGATAACAATACAGGTGGAAACCAGAGTTGGTAAATGCGAGGCGGCGGAGCAGTTGTTGTATACAACACAAAGAAGTATGCGGAAAGTTCAGCGTTTACGGCAAAGTTGTACCGACGTCCAACTGAATCCTTTATACCTATATGAAATACCTTAAAGTTATTTTCTTCTTCTTTACACTGATAATTTACTGCAATTTATGATAAATGTGTTACTTTAAGCTTGGTATTAAAATACTAGATATCATGCGATATTTTTGAGTAGGATAAATTCGTATTATTCTATCAGTTGTCTACAGATTAAGTTTAACATTATAATATGCTGATTAAGTATTACAAGTTTTTTACTTAAAATAAAGTTAGAAGGCATGCTTTTAGTAAAAAAATATTTTCTTCTTACATCTTCGATAGATTACACGATGCCACGTAACAAAGTAGGAACTATATTCCACCTGGAGGGACAGCAGAGGTCGCAATGCGAATCCTAATTCGCTGCTACGTTATCTGCGGACGTGACCTCATCCAATGGTCCACTTCGAACAAAGCCTCATCTAAATTACGACGAAGTTCTCTTATCTCTTAGATTTTTTTTTTTAAATACTGTCCTAAAATCTCTGATCACATACTGAAAACTTATTTAACAATAACTGCAAAGCTCTTTCAAATGATTATAGTTTGTATGAATGGCAAAGCAGCAATATTATTGTAGAAGTAAATTTACCAGGACTTTTTGTTTAATCCTTGAACCAAGGAGACAGAGGACCACGTGTATGATTGTTGAAAAAGATTTGTTTAAAGCAAAGGATCACCATAACTTATGCATGTATAATAACGTAACTCTGGTAACATGTTTAAGCTGTACTGTATTGAGCACAGCCTCTTCCTCTTCCTCTCTCCTCACATGTTCAATCTACCAGCAGCTCCTTCTTGAACTACTCTACAGTTAGCATATTTAATACTTGCACATGGCACATGTACTTTTCATGAAATTTGCATTTTTTTTTGAAGGCGGCCGACTTTACGGCGGACTTTGATGAATATTCAAATTTGCTTTTGTTTCGAATACAAAGTAGGGAGGCGGATTTTTTACAACAGGGACAATATACTCTTTTTAAAGGCTCCTGCTTGTTAATAATAGGTCCAAGGTTCGAATCAATATTCGACGACTGTAGCAAAACTAGCGGATCCGAAAAGTTTTATAGAGAGTTACGTTTTTATAGCGATGGGAAGAACCTCGCAGCAAAGCGATCGTCAGTGATACGACTGCAATTATAATGTGTTATCATTAGAATATGTACACAAGTACGTAGTTTTTTTACTCTAACAATTCTCTAAGTATTACGTTTCACAATGAATGCCGAGATAGAATAAAATTTTAAGTGTTCTCTACAATATACAAATCCTGATTATCTTTGCGTACATTGTAAATCTTCCTCCTGCCGTATTCCCAGCTACGTGGGGTCGGCACAGTATGTACTCTTCCATATCCCTCTATCAGCCGTCATATCTGAATTCACACTCTTCTTACACATGTCATCTTTCACACAATCCATCCACACTTCTTGCGGTCTTCCTCTACCCTTATAACCATCCACGTTCATTCTCATTACTTTCCTTGTTACGTCCTTTATCCCTCCACACTACACACCCGCACCGTGCTAACCTTTTGTTCCTCAATTTCTCTGTCGTACATTGTAAATATAATATAACAAAAATTTTAAATGTCTTATAAACCTTTGTTCAATATCTGTTACAGTTATTGTACTGTTACAACTCAGCGAGGGCAGCACTTGAAGTAAATCAATGAATAAAGTATTCGAGAACGGAGTGAGGTCGCTGCTGAAATATGAACAATAATTCAGAATGTACAGCCTAAATACACCAGCGCCAATCGCTTTAAAGAATTTCTCTTTATAGCTGACAGCAGCCCACCCATCCACCTCCCAACCCTCTCGGGCCCTCAGTTCGATATCGTTTCATTTTTCGTACTTTTATATATATATACATCACACACGAGCACGCAAACATTTTGCAGGCTTCTCCGATTTTCTTGATTTCTTTAGATCTCGTTACACTTGCCGTTTCAATAAAACATAAAAGTATATTTAATATGTATATACAAGCAATCTCATCATCATCATCATCAGCCGATAGACGTCCACTACTGGACATAGGCCTCCTTTAAAGACCACCATATCCAAGAGTTCATTGAGAGGGATTGGACCTTAGCTCACCACGCTGGCCCCGTGCGGGTTGGTGACTGGTCAGAGCCTCGTTTGTTATTCATCAGGGCGCACCGCGTGCTGGTGAGGTTGACTTGGGCTCCGTAAGATGTTGGACGGAACCCCTTACACCCCTTGAACAAACAATCTATTCTATTATAACACTTTAATAACCGGTATTTATTGATAATATAATACATTCGATAATATCATCCAAGTTAAAAAGTATTCGTACAATTTTAAATCGTCATCACCACAAAAAAAATATACTCTCTCAGATACAAATAACTTTGTGATACTCAAAGCAATAAATTTAATTTAAAGTAATTGTTAAGTTATTCGAGCCAACTTAGTAACTTAAGGAGTGAATTGTTCGAGAGCGTCCGTTTCGAATTAATTTGCCAAATTAAAACGCCTCCTTAAACTTCATTGTTTCTGTGGAATTTTCCTGGAAATGTACAAATGTACATACTTCTACAAATATCAAACAATAGAACAAACCCTTAATAAATAAAGCTTATCCCTGCTACTAATGAAAGGGTTTCTGCATATCGATGACCAGACCTGAACTAGCCGGTCTTGGCATTAATGTTGACATGCGCAGTACATTGCTTTTGCTCACATGAAAAGCTGCTATTTCTTTTCTTAAAATTTTCTTTGTTAGTCGCCTTTTACGACTTGCCGAAGGTACTGCATTCATATCACGGCTGATAACCGCTTGCTTTACAACAAGGAATTAACTAGATCGAATCCGAGGTAATAAATGGGGGTGATAACGATTTACTCGCACCCCTTTATCAAGCTATCATCTCCATATTGTAATATTGGTATCATAGTAACATTGGTCTACAAGCTGTGATGAAATTAGAGATATTGTGTATTCAGGTGGAGCGCGCCTTACATTCTTCATCTTATAGACAATTATATAATTAAACTCTTCAGATTTTTTCTATAGTAGACTGGGACCTTCGGAAGATGGGCTGATGGTCTGGTGAAGTATGAGAGATCGCTGGATTTTCGCATCATAGGAACGAAAAAAGTAGAGGCCTTTCGGGGGCGCTTTTAACAATACTCAGCGTCCTAATAACTTAATTATATTTTGATTCATTATTAATAGAAAATAAGTTTTCTTCTTTAATAATGTTACAAATGATTCAGAACGTCCTGAAAAACAATGGAGGAACTACAAAGCGAAGGACGGTAGACGCCTGGCTTCCTGCCAACTGCAGCCGCTGACAGCAGCTCACTGCACCACACTCACCGCACTGATTTATTTCCGCTGCCTGCAAAACACACTTTATTTGCACCAGCAGCACATAAAGCCTCATCCTAAAGACATGACCTTCTGGTGATTTCTAGGACTTCAACATAACCTAAATAAAGGAACATTCAAAGGATACCATAATACAGAAGCAGTGAGAATAATCAACAGTAGCTACCCGTACTTTTTATTACTGGGCGGAAGGTCTCTGTTGCTGGAGACCGTCTAGGTGAGTAACCTTCCGTATTGAAGGGCGTTGTAGCTAGTGTAATTACTGGGGATAACAAGACTCAAAATCTTACGTTTCAGGCGACGAGTGCAATGAAGTGCATTATATACCATTCTAACTAGCGTCACGTTGTTATAAGCAGGCGTATCACTTACCATTTGCTGAATATCTTGCTCGCCTCATCTTCATACAAAAAAGGAAGATATAACGATATTGTATCAGTTTCAACCTCCTTGTTCATCTCGTCGCCTGGTGAAGAGTTATTTTCTATACGAAAAAGGACTTTCTTTACTCTCATTTCTATTTAGTACAATGAAAGTGAAATACTTCAGTTGTACAAATTTACCCTTAGCTGATAACGGCGTCGCAGCTGTTTAACCTATTCACCAATTTTCCGGTGAATGGGTGAGCAGCGATCTCATTTGCATTGAGCTAATCCCGAAGCAATTTATTTATATAAAGGATCTGATAAGAACACAAATGGAGATCCTTTTGCTGATTGGAGTCTTTAGACGTAGATCGTCTTTTTTGAGGGTTGTAGTGTAGTAAGATTACGATCGAATAATAATAATTAATTGAGTTTTAGTTGGCAAAAATATCCACATTTCCCTGACTTCTCTCCCGAAGACAGAGTATCTTTTCGTATATTATCCCCAACCCGTCCGCCCGAAAACAAAAAGTAATCTTTTTTGTTTAACAAGGAGTAGGTAAGTAAAAGAACATTAGGAATAGAGCGTTAATAAGAGTCAGTAAGAGTTTGTTACTACGTCCATTTCTGTACGTGTTTTTTAATTTTTTTTAAGAGTTCTCCAATGTTCCTTTCAATTCGACTATCTTTCATTATTTATATGCTTAACCCTATGAAATAAAACTAGAAGAAAAACTATCACTATCAAAATACATAGACTTTCTCTCTAAAGTTAATAAAAGTTTCGCTTAAAAAAAATATTGCACTGTCTTACTTTTTCTTTTATCCGACGAAGCAACGAAGCGAGCAAGACGTTCGCCTGATGGTGAGTTATCACTTATCAAGTGTTTTTATAAAACTTGCCCATAACAAGATGGCGCTAATTACGATGGTATACAAAGCACTACATTGCGCTTGTCGCCTTGAGGTATAGGATGCTGTCTCGTTACCCCAGTAATTTCTCTAGGTACAACTGTCTTCAATCTGGAACTCAGTAATGTTTTCACAATACTGTTTGTCGGCTGCAACAGGCACTGTGGTGGTACACAGTCCTGCAACAGAGATCTACCACTAGTATACTTTTATATGATCGACACATAAAACACGTAACACACTACTCATCAACGTCATCATCGGCCGATAGACGTCCCCTGCTGGACACAGGCCTCCCTTAAAGATCTCCACATCGATCGGTCCCACTCGTATCCACTGGATTATCGTGATTCTCACCAGATCGTCGGTCCACCTTGTAGGAGGTCTCCCAACACTACATCTACCGGTACGCGGGCGCCACTCGAGGACTTTACTGCCCCATAGGCCGTCGGTCCTTCGAGCAATGTGCCCTGCCCACAGCCACTTAAATCTAACACCATTTTGAGCTATGTCGGTGACCTTAGTACTTATGCGGATCTCTACATTTCTGATTGGATCACCCAGAGAAACTCCGAGCATAGCCTTCTCCATTGCCCTTTGGGTGACTTTGAGCCTTTCTATAAGGCCGACAGTAAGGGGCCACGTCTCGGATCCGTACGTCAACCCTGGCACCATGCACCAGTTGAAGACATTTCTCCACACACGAGACATTACTGTTAACGATGATGATATCATTAAATGTGATTTAAACTGTGATAAATAAAATCATTGGATTCAATTTCACGGTGGACTAAGAAGGATGATCACATTATTACCAAAGTGAGTAAACCTTTTTATGTTAGCGCAAATATTTATCGGGGTAAGTGTTCCGGCCGACGGAATTGACTCCATTACTTGGGCTAAAGTCAACATCTCGTCCCCTCCAATAGATGATCTAAGAGAAATCAAGTACAGATAATTTTATATCTACATGTAATGATTCAAGGATTTGATAGTTTGAGTACAATAATGTGTAAACATTGGTTAGAGTTTCGGTAACAAACAGACTTAAGATATCAGCAACAAGTTATCATCATCTTCAGCCGATAAACGCTCACTGTTGGGCATACGCCTCTCCAAAGACCACACAGTAAGTAGAGGTTCAAATAGGAGGATTTGAGCCGTTTCCCACCAAGCTGGCTCAATACGGGTTGATGGGAGCTAGAACCTAGTTTGTTGATTAGCAGGCTACACCAAAAGCATGTGAGGTTGGCCTGGGTTATGTTACATGTTGTGCTAGGGGTCCCTAACACCCCTGTCAGGAGAAAGTAAGCTAAAAATGTCATACAACAACTTACGGGACCCAAGCTAACCTCATGTGCTCGATACTAATCACCATCTGCACCATGATAATCAACAAACGAGGCTCTGGCTCCCATCAACCCGCATTAGGCCAACGTGGTGGAAATTAACTCAAATCCTTCCATATGAAACCCTACCCTATCGATGTGGGAATCTATAGTTGAGGCCCATGTCCAGCGGTGGGCGTCTATCGGCTGATAATGATGAGCAATTTATAAACCTATAACTGTTAGTGATGATTCCTTTATAGACGACGTCAGAAACAGATTCCTTGTTGTAGTATGTTTTACATTTTTTTTTTCTTTCTGCATTCATGTTGAAACTGCAGTGTCGTGCAGTGCGCGTTTAAGGGTCGTTTAGAAGTAATTGGGGGTGGTGGCGGCGCGGCGCCACATTTAATGAGTGTCGCCGCGATTACTTGGGGCACTTTTAAAAGTGCAGTCACGCTGAAGGAGCTTTTTATTTGTAGAAAAGAAACACATTTTACTTGCGTAATGCAACGCTCGTAGCCGTCTGCTACGTCGTAGCACGCAATATTAATAGATGATTGGTGTATGATAGTACTTTAGTTTTAGACTAATAAGGATAGGACTTAAGTAGCTCTATCTGTGGTAAAAGGTGACTGGAAGGGTTTACGGATTCGAACGCTTTGAAGGTGAACGAATCCGGGGTGACCGCAAAGTGCGAGGTGGTCTCGTGTTTGTCGTGATAAAAAGGGAATTCTGGGGAGGGTAATGGCATTCCCTGGGATGTGCTTCAAGGCGTAGTGCAAAGAAGCACCGGTGCGTTCTGGAAGAGATCCTGAGGTTAGATAAAAGCTTTAATTACCTCCTAACTTTCACTGGGGGTAGGTCTCTGTTACCAAATAAGAAGGTAGGTGCCATTGCAACCGCTAAACAGTAGTATGGAAACGTTACTGTGTTCCGATTTAAAGGATGTTGTATTCAATGAAATTATTGGGGTAATAGGATGTAACATTTTATGTTTCAAGACGACGAGCGCAATATGGTGCAGTGTATAATATACTAACTAGCACTACGTTGTTATGGTCAGGCGTATCACTTACTATTAAGTGAAAGTTCTATTCGTCACATCGCTTGGTAGCATAAAAGAACTTAAGAAAATGTCTAAGTATTTTTTTAATAAAATTGTTACATACTTTTTCATTATTTACTTAGTTATGTGGGTAGTGTGATAACGTATAATAAAGGGATGCTTTTCCTGCAGTCGACTTCTATCAGCTGACGATGATGATGATGTGATAATCTATAATCAAAATGATCGAGCGGCGCTTTATTTTAAGCCAAAATAATTTTCACCAATCCGCTAGAAATTCATTATAGAACCTTTTAATTGAGCTAGATTTAAAATTATTAAAGGGGAACTTACATAATTGTTTTAACTAACAAAACGGGGTCCGTAATTAAGTTATCCGTTTTGCAATTAACTTATGCAGAGGGTTGAATCTCCCTTGTTACGTGTTTACTATACATTTATGAAACGGTCAACTTGCTCCACAGTTTCGCGAAAGCAGTAAGGTAGTAGTAAGGCGGGTTTTATAACGCTACACCACCATAAATAAATCACATGTGATCCCGGAATAGAACTTGGAACTACACTTACAAAGTAGGTAGTAAAATTAAAAAAAAGATAAATTGAATATTCTGGTCTGTTAGTTTGAAACGTGCTGTAGGTAGTAATGTAATTGAACTTATAGCTTGTGTAGGCTTAATAAATCAATAAGTATAGTGTAATTTTTTTTTGTTCAACGAAATGACGTGAAGAGTGGGATGTTTAATTGATGATAAATATTACTCTGGTAAGTAATGCAGTGTAACGACTCCCGCACAACAAATCACGGGACCCAAGCCAACGTCACCAATTCGTGGTGCAGCCTGCTAATTAACAACCTAGGCTCCACCTCCAGCCAACCGAAATTAGGCCTACGTAATGGGAAATGGTCCAAAACCCCCATATGAACCCCAACAAAGGGCAGCCCTTAGTGCTTGTTTATGCGAGCAGCGCAGGACCCATCGATGTGGGGATCTTTGGAGGAGACCTATATCCAGCAGTGGTCGTCTTCTATCAGCTTATGATGAAGTGTTCCGCGTGCCCATAATAACGAGGCGTTAATTAGGATAGTATACACAACACCACATTGTGATCATCGCTTTGAGACATAGGATGAAGTGTCGCTACCCCAGTAATTACACTAACTACAGTGCTTTTCAAACCGGAACACGGTAACGTTTGCACATTAGTGTTTGTCAGGTACAATGGGCGCTACGTTGGTACCTAGGTCTTTAGTAAGAAACCTACCACCAGTAAAATTTATATAGAAGTTACAATTGTTATATACGTATTACTAACCACTAGTTATCTTACTCGTCTTATACCTTGAGTTCACTTAAAAATACTTATTAAATATAGATCTAAGATCTTTCACATAACAGGGGTGGTAAACACTACTCAGCGACGTTTCCACCTGCCATCCTTTTCCTTCAAAAAGCAAACTTTGCTTTGAGTTACAAATACTTCCCCCAGTCTCCACCTTGAACCGAAATTAAAGCAATTTTATTCTTTACCTCAGGATATTCTTCATCGCGGAGCAGACATCAAAGGTGCCCTCTCCATTTTAACATTCACCTCATCCGTAATATCATTTTTAGTCGTAACCTTCAAGTTAATCAAATTCCTTATTCATATTTAATCATTCTTTAAAGGTCCAATTTTTCGCTTTCTTTCATAATAAACATTTTTTTTTATTTTAATAAAGAAAGTAAGAAAACATTAGGTGCTTACATATGAGTACTCGCCTCGGGCTAGTAAGAAGACTAAATGACGAATGACTAGACATAGAAGTAGACTAAAAGGGATTTCTGGTTTGGTGGCTTTAAAGATGAGGCCCCCATTGTCTACTAAGCGCCCCCGCGATGAGCAACAAGAACGAAGTAATCGAGTGCTTGTCGTAGCAAAGATAAGTTGCTGGTGAGTCAAGGGAGAAAATTCTCTTAGCTCTCTGCGGTGGACCTGGTGTTGTGCTCCGTCGCCAACTGTTATACGGCCGCAGAGTATAGGAACATCAGCAACACGCAATACTGACACCCGTCTCCCTCCGCGACTCCACAACGGCTACCTAGAGCACTGCAAACATGTCCCCGCAGGTCATTGACACCTGGAGTGGTCACCTCAAGCCGGCCGGGTAGGATCCCCTTAGCTTTAACCACCACCACCAAGCCACGACTATTAAGGCCTACCGCCACGACAAAGCGGGCACCAGTTCGGAGGGTTCGGAGGTTCTTTAGTTATCTACATAATTTCCTTTACAATTATCTGTCTATGAATTATTTATCATCAAACATTGTTGTCGTCCTCACCAGCCGATAGACTTGCTGGACATGGGGCTCCCCGAAAGATCCTACATAGATTAGTCCTGAGTTTTCTGCATCGCAATGCATCAGGAGTCATCGGTAGTAGGGGTTTTAAAGTGTGGTTTGAGCCATTACCCACCACGCTGGCCTAATGCAGGTTGGTGGGAGCCAGAGCCTCTTTTGAGTGAGGTTGCGTGGAACCCGAGAGTTGTCGAGCGGGAACCCTTACGCAACCAAACCTCGAGGGTTGTTTGCATATTCACATGGTGGGGTTAACAAATTTAATCTCATGAATATTTACACAAGTGATTTGCGATTGCGCAAACTTAACCGCACATTTTACGGCCGCCGTAAAATCTCGTTAGCCGCGCAACGTTATTTCGGATTGCTCTTTAATCATTCGTAAGTTTTTTTTTTGCTATATAACCTTAAACAAAAATGTGTTCTCTACAAGAAGCATACCATACGACCATACTACAGCCAATTTATATCCCCACTGCTGGGGCACAGGCCTACCCTCAATATGAAGGCGATTGGGCCATAGTCACCACTCGGGCCCAATGCGGGTTGGTGACTTCACACACACCTTAGAATAAATTCTAAGTCATGTGCGGGTTTCCTCGCGATGTTTTCTTTCATCGTTTGTATCTCGCTGTTGTTACTTAAGTTCAGAAATGTACATAAATATTAAAGTCATTGCTACATTCCTAGATTCGAACCCACGACCTTCGGAATGAAGGCCTCACGCTCTAACCATTAGGCCAGCGAGCTAAGAAAGGTATGTAACGATTTTTTGATTACTACTAATGGTTATTTAATCTAATACGAATATGATCAATACTTTTCATGACTCAAACAGCAATCGAGTAAAAATTTGTTTGCGGTAGGTCTCTGGTGCCGGAGATCGTGTAGCGGATAGTATTCTGAAAATATTACTGTGTTCCGGCTTGCAGGGCACTGTAGCCAGTGGAATTACTGGACTGACGAGACTTAACATCTATATCTCAAGGCAAAATGTATGTCCTCCTACCTAGTGTCAAATTGTGATGGCCCGGCGTATCACTTACCACCAAGTAGAACATCTCTTTCGTTTCATCAGTTTTTTAGTATAATGAAACATTAAAAATGTATTTCTTCAATATGTAGTCTATTTAGTACCTCACCAGTCAGTCGGACAGTGAATATAATGTATGGTGGAGTATATAATATTACTAGATGTTTCTCGTTCGCTTTGCTGGCTGTGACACCTCGCAACCCCTTTTGATGGTAACATTTCGTAAAATCCGTTTATAGCTGCCTATTAAATTTCAAGTCTTCAGGACATAGGGTTCCTGAGATATCGTGACGAGTCTCTACATAGGGATATATTCATATATGCCTATGTAGAGCATATAGACATTTTTTTTTATATATTAGGGGGACCGGAAAGTAATGTCGTTTTCTAACGCTAAATACAAACACATACATTTTTAACGAGTCTTTATTTTTAATCAATGATGTATTCCCCATCATTGTCAATAACCTTTTGCCATCTAGTGAGTAAATTTTCAATCCCTGATCGATAAAAATTAATTGGTTTTTCGGCAAAATATCTAGAGATGGCATTTTGGATATCATCCAAATTTGCAAATGTTTTGCCACTTAAAAAGTGTTGCAGCGCTCGGAATAAGTGGAAATCCGATGGTGCAACATCGGGCGAATATGGTGGATGAGGCAGCACCTCCCACCCCAATTCATTAATTTTTTCTAGAGTTCGCCTTGCGCAGTGCGGTCTTGCATTGTCATGTTGGAGAATGACGCCTTTTCGGTTGACAATCGCTGGCCACTTTTCAATTAAAGATTGATTGACTCGCTGCAATTGTTCGCTGTAGAGGTCTGCAGTAACAGTTTCTCCAGGTTTCAGTAATTCAAAATGAACAATGCCGCGAATACTCCACCAAACACACAAAAGCGCTTTTTTGGGGTGTAAACCTGGCTTAGCAGTACTCCGAGGGATTTCATTTGGAGAGAGCCACTGCCTTTTGCGTTTTGGGTTATCATACAGGACCCATTTCTCATCTCCTGTGATCAAGCGATCAAAAAACGCTTCTGTGTTGTGTCGTTGAAGCAATAAGTTGCATGTGATTGATCGGTTAGCCTTATTCTGTTCGGACAGATTATGCGGGACCAAAACACCTGCTCTGCTTACTTTTCCAATCTGCTTCAAATGTTCTTGGATGGTCGACCAAGGTTTGTTGAGACTGTTTGACAATTCCTCGATCGTCTGACACGGATTTGCTTCCACTTCCGCCCTTAACACGTCGTTGTCTAACGCTGATGGTCTTCCTGATCGATACGAGTCGGAAAGATCAAAATTACCCGATTTGAACTTGGAAAACCACCTTTGGCATTTACGAATGTCCAGTGCATTTGGATAAACATCGCAAATGTTTTTGGTAGCAACTGTTGCGTTATTTCCCTTGCGAAACTCAAAGAGCATGCAATGCCGGATGTGTACCTCTTCTGGTATTTGGCTGGCCATTTTACCCAAAATTACAAAAAAAAATTGTAATTCAATTGTCTATAAGTAAAGAAATCACTATAACCTCACAATGTCTTTGGTACGCCTCTGAACAAAACAATGAGCTGACAAATGACAATCAAGTATTGGCATGCGCAGAAACGACATTACTTTCCGGTCCCCCTAACACATATATAAATTGTTGTATAAAAATTCTACTTAAACCTTTCCTCTGTATCTAATAAAAAGTTAACAATTCAAAGGTTAAAACTTCATCTTTATAAATTGCCACCTTCTTTCAAAGTTCAGCGACAATTGAACCTGAACATTGGAAACAGCAGCTCTGAAAAGCGTACTCTTACCAAACCACTCGCTCAGGTTCCTCGACCAAGATTTTCTTATATTTACCGCTATAATAAGTGGTCTCGCACAACAATTCACGGAACCCACGCTAACAAACGAGGCTCTGGCACCCACCAACCCGCATTAGGGCAGCGTGGTGGGAAATGATCCAAATCACCCCACAGGAATACCTACAGACGACTAGTCCTAATGCCCGGCGATATCGGAGGCCATACTGAGTACAAACCAGTCGTTGCGGATAATTTTGTGGGAAGTCTAGTCCAGCAGTGGACGTCTATCGGCTGATGATGTTTCTTATTTTATTACCAATTTAATAAAATTTAATTAAGTCAGTATACAAACTTTGAACATTGCAATCAAGATAATGAAACAAAATACAAGTGGGTTCTCCAGAAGCACGTCTCGTAGGAGCGAGATATCTGAAGTGAGCTGATTTAGCTTAGCTTAATGAGCAAGCGGCGGAGCTCCGGCGGACTCCGCTATGAGTAGTGCCTACATCGTTCTTATGCTTTTGATGAAAGGCAGCTTCCGCATATTATTGTTAGGATATTTACTCAGCGCCACATTGTCCTCGTCCCCTTTAAATATTACATTAAACTTTGGTTTCCTCAGTAATTTCAATTAGTACGACATCCTTCGAATCAGAGCACAGCAAACAATTGGACATTTTTTTTAATTATTCCCCCGCGTGTGGGGGGCAGAGACTTTAGGCTACATTACATTTACCATCAGTGTTTTCTAGCTCTATTTCCTACTCATACTCGCCTTTCATTCTCTCTACTCTTTCATGTTCTGCTCAAATTTCAAACTTCACATCTGTATTATTTTCCAATTCAATTCCTTCTCTCATTCCTTTCTTTCAAGCGAAGACCGTCTACTCATGCCTGTTTTCCGGACTGAAAAAGACCTGAAAAACATGAAACAATTGGACATTACTGTTTGGTAGTGGAAGTAAATTGTGCGGGTGTTTTTATCCATGAGACACTAGCAAATACGGACATTGTATAAAAATTTGCCTGAAAATATAAAAAGGATATGAAGACGCCGTCCAGCTCGGATGTTCGATTACCATATTAATTGATATTGATCAGCTAAATAGCAGAGCAAACAAGCAGCTTACTTAAAAACACTTCTATTGGTAATAGGTCTCTAATCTAAACACCGTCTAGACCATTGCATTAGGCCAGGAAACAGTGTGGAAGCATTACCGTATTCCAGTTTAAGTTTTAACTGAGGTAGTATTTGCATTTAGTGGTGGTAAGACGTTCTCCATCATTAAAGTTTTACCACTAGATAGTAAGATACAATGTTAGGTAAATTATCATTTTTTTTAGCATTATTCATAAGAAAAGAAATATAGAATTAAAAAGCTTTGACCGCCACCGCAAAGCATTCATTTCATTTCCCTCTTTCCTTAAATAGATTAAAAAGATAAATTGGATGACTGGTGGGCAGCGTTTGTGATAAGAAATTAATTCAACGTCTCATAGAGAAAAAAACGCAAAGGAAACATCAAGCGTGCTTCGTTAAAATATTCTAAAAAGAAGGTAACGCAAGTTTCCGACGTAAGTACGCTTTTCCTGAGTAAATCCAGCTGATCTCCACTGACGGTAGCCATCTACTGCACATCTACTAATTATTGCAACGAAATAATCTCGACACAAAAAGTGGATAATATCATTGTATTATACGTATTTCCTGGTGGTATGTCTCTGTTACCGGAAACTGTCTAGATACCACCGCATCGCTTATTGCAACCGCCAACAGTACTGTGTTCCGGTTTGAAGAGCGTTGTAGCTAGTGTAATTATTGGGGTAACAATACTTAACATCTTATGTCTCAAGGCAACGGATGCGATAACAGTTTCCTGCCTGCTTGGCTGGCCGTAATACATTTGCAACCCCTTTTGGGGTTAACATTCCGTAAAATGCGTTCTTAACTGCATTGTAATGGGCAACAGAGAAATTCCTACCAAAATTCAAGTATCCAGGCCTTACGGTTTCAGAGATATCGTGAAGAGTCTCTACACAGGCGATTTTTTTTATATACATATATAGACTACTGTATAAAAATTCTACTTAACCCTGTATTTTGTATTTAAGAAAAGGTTAATAATTCCAAGGTTTAAATTTCGTTACACAGATAGATACCATATATAATATATATATATATATATATTATATATATGGTATCTAAAGTAGCTCGCTGGCCTAATGGTTAGAGCGTGCGGCTTTCATTCCGAAGGTCGCGGGTTCAAACCTCGGCATGTACCGATGACTTAATATTTAAGTTATGTACATTTGTGAACTTTAGTTACAACAGCGAGATACAAAAACGGTGAAGGAAAACATCGTGAGGAAACCCGCACACTGATATCATCTTTGTGTGTGTGTGTGTGGTGGTCCCAATAAAGTGGCAACAGGCTCGCCCCCTGTTACATGGGATCTAATCTGACCACATCTGGCGAAATGTGGGTAGTTTATTCACCTCTGCCTACCCCTACTGGGAAAAAGGCGTGACTATATAAAAAAAAAAAAAATAATATTTATATATATATATATATATATATATAAATATAATATGTGTGTGTGTAGAAAGTGTATTGTATCAATAAAGCTATAGTTTGCCATTACTGTAGTAATATCTATCTATTGATTACTCACAGTCAATAAAACATTATAAAGGATTTTTTAAGAAATTAGTTTAAACAGGCTCTATAGTGTATAGAGCTCTGTTTGTAAAAATACTGTAATGTCAGGAGCGGTAACTTTAAGTATATTCCGTAACTTATTCCAAACTTTATACGTTGATTTAAAACAACAGTATCGTAGAGGTTTTTCATGTAAGCCTGTAGCAATGGAGTGGTTATGATGTTCTGCTTCATTTTCATGAAAAAAGCTTCCGCATAATTCACGGTTTGCGGACGTGAGGAAAGTAAAAACACTGCAGGGGAGTCACAATAGCTTTATGTTCATTTATTTTTACCGGAACATACACTAAGGGGTTGCATTGTAAGTACAAGCTGTATATATTTCAGTAAATAAAGAACTGCCTGGGATATCGTATGTCATCATCATCATCAGCCGATAGACAGTTGGACATAGGCCTCTCGCAAAGATTCCCATATCGATTGAGTATGAATTCGTATGAGGTGATTTGGGCCATTCCTCACCACGCTGGCCCATTGCAGGTTGGTGGGAGCCAGAGCCTCGTTTGTTGATTAGGAGCTTGCACCACAAGCAGATGAGCTTGGTTTGGATCCAGTGTATTATTGTGCGGGTATATTTACACCCCTGATAATGATAGATGACGTATGTATACAATATTTAGTTAGCATTAACACTAATAGTAGAATAAAAATCTAAATTTTTTAGTGGATCTGAAGTACAAATAGCAATATATATGCTACTAAGTGTGAAAGATGATGATGGCGATGAAAATCACCAGATGTCTATGATGATGGTGATTCGATACATATATAATAAAAACATAAATAATCATGTTTTATATTCACTATAGAGTTGTATATGAGTTGAAGAAAATAACTGAAGACCAGAATAGTTTACTCAATAGTTATGCTTCAGTTTGAAGAGCACCTCATCATTGTAAGATGTTATAACAGCAGTTGGAGAATTTTAAATCTGTTTAACCCTCTTTTAAACGTGTTTTGAAATAATTTAAGAATGAAATAACGTTAAAAGGAACAGCAAGTAGTTCCATACCTGTAAGTTCCGAGTCGATGTAGACGCGTGGTGTGCATGGGGGTAGATTGGTGGGAAATTGGTTCGATTGTTTGCATTGCGAGAAACGTTTTCCTCGGAGTACTCAACCGAACGAGTAACTCGATTTATTGTAGAAAATAAAATTTTATATACAATCAATTGAGGCGTTGCTTCAATCGTGCCTAGGTTTTTACTAGCTGTAGCGCTTTCATATTATTACAACAAAAAATGGCAATTATCTACATACATACATATCCAAAGCTTCATTGGCTCATCGCGACATTAAATGTAAACAATCTGACTCAGGCAGAGATATTACTTCTGCCATATGAAGGTCGGTTAAGATTCGTTTTATAAAATTACACAACAACAACAAATATAATTACGGTATTATCGCCAGCAAAACGGGCGAATAACAGCTAGTATGTATAGTTAGATACTAAATAAAGTTTTCATACATACGCCCTGTAATATTGAATACAGCATGTTAATGCTAGGGGCCAACTACACGGCGCCGTGTGAATTGTAGACATGCTCTAGCTTGTTAACAACAATGTTGTAATATTAGCAAATGATCTAATTATAACACATGTGCTGTGATGCCAGAAAATACCCTGAATGCCACAATGTATGTATCTATCTAATACATCAAATTCAATTTCCCCTTTCGACCGCCTCACTGCCTTCAATTCCAGCCCTATTCTTCGATATTTCTGAACCCTATTGTGTGCTACAAGCTTTATTATATCTCCCTGCCGGCTACCTGCGACTCCGTCGGCGACAGTTTAACAATGCCTAAACGTAACAAAAGATAATAATAACCTCATTAAGTGTTCTCAAATCGATTTTAATGTCTACTTTTTATTGTCTACACAATGGTGAGAACTCGCGGCTAATACAGATAACATCCGTTTTGTTGTTTGAAACATTACTAAAGCTATTTACAAATTTTCACTAGTATATTATTTAATACGAATATTTAGTTCAACGTAAACACATAATAGTTGTTCTGTTCAACGTTGAACTATGGACTAAAGGAGCCCTCTGGCGTCGACGAAACCAAACAACCCGTGACTTCTGAACTAGGGTTATATTTAAAAAAAAACAGTTTAGTTTAGTTGCAATGTTGTGTGTATAGCTATACACACAACATTACAACTAAATCACAGCAAGTTCGCATAACTACACAGCTATTTAGTAGCACCAACGTATAAAATAGTTAAAAAGTCAATTTAAAAACAGCTAACATATTAACTCCATGAAAAGTTTTTTTATTCGTCCTAAAAATCATTTTTTTTAGTCGTCCTGCCCCTAGTTAGGCGAGTCAGGGCCTTTATTTTTCATTTAAATTTACAATCACTTATCATTATATATATCTTATATCTAAAGTCCTCATTCTCCCCTTTCGTCCTTCTTATCTTTCGTACCGATACTTATCTTCAATTCTTTTTTATTTCTCCACCTCTTTTCTTCCACACTCCATTCCAATTCCTTCTATCATACCTCTCGCTGAGTGAAGACTGTCTCCTGGTCATCTCTGGGAAAAGTGAAAGGGGGGGGACCCTGAAACAATCGTCGTCTCCGTCGCATATTTTCTGCATCTCCGTCTTCTTTTTTTTCACTTTAATATTTACTTTTTGCACTTTATCATTTCTACTATTTTTACAATATCTTTGGTTTATACTTTATTTCTTGTTTTAACATTACTATCACTTTTACATTTATTCATTCATTTTCTATATCAATATTGCCGCTTTGTTTAGTAATAAACAAACGGCAGGAGCCGCTTGTTCATTTTCTCTTTTCTATTAAAAATAATTAAATTGAAAGGAATGCAAGTAATAAACTTTACAAAGAGAATATGAATGTAGAGTAAAAGAGCCCGTAAACAATATAAAGGAATGAAGGATCGCTGGGGCTGGTAAAGTTTGGAAAAGCCGCGGGCGGTCGTTCTACGTCTCGCCAAAACAATCGTACCAAAGACTTTAGTTAATTTTTTTTTTGTATAATCGGAGAAGCATTTGAAAGCATTGGAATTATTAATTCCGTTGTTCAAACGAATTCACTCAAGAAGTTTATCTCAAAGCTTTTTTGTTAAAGCTGTTCTAATTTAAATAAATAATGTAGAACGTAAACTCAGATACATTATTTTTCTCGTTAACAAACATTGTAATTGTATTCAAAAATAATTATTCGAAGAACAAAACATTTGATCTACAGATTCTCCATTTTTTAAAGACGTACGAAATTATTGTCAAGTGTAGTGTAAGTAATTATAAATAAAGAGAAAATAAGTTCAGTTCTCAAAACATAGTATTATGTGACATTTTATAATATATTTATGAAGTTCCGGCCATAATTATCATCATCATCATCATCAGCCAATTGACGTACGCTGTTGGACATAGACCTCTCAAAGATCTTCACATACAGTCAGCATGACCTCCCGTATCGCTGGTCCCTAGGACTGTCGCGTACGAAGGTTCATGTGGAGGGATCCGAGCCATTTCTCTCCTCGCTGACCCTATATTGGTTGCTGAGGGCCAGAGCCTCGTTTTTTGATTAACACAGTGTACCGCGAGCAGGTGAGGTTGATTTGGGTCCCGTGAGAATTGTACGGAACTCTTATACCCACTGTTTCATCATATTTATGTTAAAAGCAAATGTTCAAAAAATTTACTGACAGAGGTACTTTACATGTATGTATGTTAAATTGAAAAACAAAGTGTACAATGTACATCATGTAGTCTACAGCGTTTTGTAACCCGGACGCAGTGCTACGAGACTCGTAGAGCCGCTACGAGCGACGCTAAATCAAACTGACGTAGCCGTTTGTCGCGTAGGCGGGTCCTACGCGCTTAAATCAGAGCTACGTAATTGTTCTACGAGCATTCTACTGGGAAAAGTGACTTTGTAGATTTTGTAGTAATATTTATTTTACAAGAGATTTAAGTATAATATAATTACATAATTTTATAACTTAATATGCATTAATTACTTTTTACTGTAACCTGATAAAAGAAGATAAAGTTTTTTAAACAACAAAACCATTTCAACTTCAACAAGATTTTTATTATGTGGTATGTAATATTTCTTTTTTTTATAAGTGTATATAAAATAATTATAACTAAAGGTACTAATTAATTTAACCCAAGCGACAATGTCGTATGTGTTATAAAAGAGAAACGAGAAGCTATTTCTAAATGTAAACAACTAAAGTAAAATGCAATTATTTCATAGAGAAAAAAAAGAAAGGAACAAATAATTCTATTACAGAGAATATGAGTTTCATCTCAAAAGCTTTAGCTTTCGGTGAAGAAAAGAATTATTAAATATCTATGATATCATAAGAACAAGTTTTTCTTATAATAAGAAATACTTTAACTCGCAGTTGTCCAGTGTTTTAGATTAGACTGTTTTTTATGAAAGGTTTTCAAAGTATAAACATAGTATACTGTTTCCGTTATTATTATTTTTCATACATCATGATATCTAAATAACTCGGACGTCCAACTATTTTCTCGTTTCAGTTATATCCAGACAAAGCTCGCTGATGAATATTCATACGTCTGTTGACACTTTAATCTTCATCAACGATAATGAATACGTTGTTCGCGGCGTCCTTTGTTATAGTAGTTATTTTGTTGTTACGTATAAGTATAATGAGATATATAGATGGTACGTAGAGAATAGATGAAACAACAGACATTGAGAGGCGGCTGCTTTACAAGATCTAAGAGGCATCAGTCGTTAAGACAATAACCTTCACAAGGACGAACAATAGAACTCAGCAGGGAAGTCGTGGTTTACCAAATCTCATCGAGCGGAAGGTGTATTAGTAATATACACGACAAACAAAACTACTACTCAATAGGCGATCTGATTACTGACTTCAATTTTACGTGGTA
The DNA here is from genome assembly GCA_033220335.2 of Troides aeacus. Classification (NCBI taxonomy): domain Eukaryota; kingdom Metazoa; phylum Arthropoda; class Insecta; order Lepidoptera; family Papilionidae; genus Troides; species Troides aeacus. The sequence goes on from CM067280.1 coordinate 11,449,131, forward strand.
TATAACAGTAAGATCAAAGATAGTGAGAGTTGACTCTGATTGGAAATTTCTCTATTTTTAACCTTATTACTTATGTAAGTCACAGTCAGTACAATTTAGGTTATCCAGAGTATCGTTTTTTTTAAAAAAAAATCCCTCTGCGCAGGTTGGGTTAAGGCCTATATTTTACTTATTACATTATCTATCTTTTCAGTTACCATGATACATATATATTTACCATCATCATTACATTTACCATTTTTATTTTTCTATTCTTTACGTACACATTATTTTTATTTTTCATCATTCATTCTTTCCACTCTTTCATACTCCTTTTCTCATCTACTCCTCTCTTGTCCATCATTCTATATTTCTTTCCGTTTCTCCTCTCCTCCGAAGTATAGACAGTCATCATTCTGGAATATCTGAGAATGAAAGCATCACCTGGAGCATCTTTGTTGTTCTGCTCTCCAACTTCTTTGTTTTATTTTGTTTATTTATTTCTACTACTCAATTTATTGTTTTTATTTTTATTCTATATCACTTATCACTTTTATCACAGTTTTGTTCGTTACTCACTATATCTATTTAATTTCCTTTATTTATTTATTTTTATTGTTTTGCCTATTACTTTCTTGCAGTATTCCAGAAATACGGTTCGACTCCTGTCCTCGCTCATCAGAGAGGCGACAACTCCACTGTCTATCTTCATTCCGATCTCTATCTCGCATTCCACTCTCTCCTTCCCAAATAAGGGACAGGTATCCAGAGTATCACATCTAAATTTAAAATAAATATTGTTTAATCAATGAATCTATGAATAAATATTATCTATATACAAGGACAAACTAACAAGGACGTTAATCAGAAGATAGTACTTATAGATTTAGTAAACTAAACTTTTGATGTATTTACTGCGCCGTAACAGATTAAATCTTCAAATTTGAATAAACTAGACTATGTTTTAATCAGACTTAGTTGAGACGTTTCTATGTAAATTAATTTCCATGGCACAGTAATAAACAAGCATTATGGTAAACTAAATAAAATTTCCATAGTAAAGTTAAATTAGTATTAACCTTAATGTCACGATATAACTTATAATGTTAAGATAGATTTTAAGCATTTTATAAAGCATGTATCTCTCGTTCTAGTAAAAATATATAGAAGTGTTATTTTTATATATAATCTAAACATATTTACAAAGTAGGCTATACATTTGAGTCTTATCTGATATAAACCATAATATAGCGGCTATTAATTTATAATGTCCATCAATAGGATCCACTGAAGAAGTTAAAGGAAATAAATAATTAAAGAAATTAAGAGCATATTAATTTAAAATTATACTTAGGTTATTTAAACTGCAATAAACTACATTCCTTATACACGTAAGATATTATCTGTATCGTATCAATTTAGCTATCTACAGGACCCTTTAATAGGGATGTATTAATGTTTTCCCACTACAGAGACGAAACGTCTAAAAGGATGATTGTGTATTTGTTTTGCTCGAAACGTTAATAAGTATGAAGGAGCAATAACTATCGCCGTAACCGCGACTCGCGCGCTAATTAACCAACGCAAGTAGAATAACCGTATGCTGTAAACATCTACTGAGATAATTGACTAGAAATTAACCTTCAGACGTATTTGTATTTGTGGACGTGATGTTGGGTTTTATACACTGAATACGTAAGCGAACTGTGTATAAGTTACTGCGACTTTCTTCCAATAGATGGCGCTGTCAGTGTAGTAAGCATGTGTATAGGTAATAAGTGTTTTTTGTAATACAACTTCGGTGTGACGTCACTGGTTGTTTGATCTAGTCGATGCCAAAAAGCACCTTTAGCCAATAGTTGAACTTTGAACTCATTATCATCAGTCATCATCATCAACCGATAGACGTCCTCTACTGAACATAGGTCTCTTCCATAGATCTGCAAGTTTGTACGAATTCATGTGTGAGGACTTAGATCATTAACAACTACGCTGGAGCAATGCAGGTTGGTTGGAGCCAAAGCCTTGTTTGTTCGCTTACCATGTGAACCTCTTACTTATATCTTCTTCTTCTTAAATTTTAAACGATAACACAGTACTGTTTGGCTGCAGAAATTGACAGTGGTAGCTATTTGATAAGGTATTAATAAGCTTTGGAAAAATGATCAGCTCTCGCAGCAATTTAATTTAGCGATCTACCCCAGCTCGAGATTTCCACTGAGCATAGTTCCCGAGTCGGAATGTGTGGAGTGGTGGATGCGAGAATACTTCGCCCCTGATCGCATTAAATCTCACACGAGATAACACGATTTGAAGCGCAGATATATTTGTACGGGAATCAAGGAACTCAATCGTTTAAAATAGTCGACTGGAAATGAATACAAATCACTAATATACTTTTCTTGATTATGAGAAGCCGGATATATTCAATAAGTTCTACTTCTGCTTGGTTCTTTTACTGTTGTCAGAGTGGTTGTAGTAAGCACATTAACTGGTATTAAACGGCAATGAGACCATGGATGATGAAGTGCGTTCTTCATCAGCCGATGGACGTCCACTGCTGGACATAGGCTTCACTCAAACATTCCAAGATCGATCGGACATAGATCCATATGTAGTTTTCGAGCCATTTACCACTGCGCTGGTCCAACGCGAGTGGGTAAGAGCCAGAGCTACGTTTGTTGATTAGCGGGGTGCACCTCCTGCTGGTGAGGTTGCCAAGGCCCCATGAGTTGTCGTGGGGAACCTTATACCCTGGTGAAGTGCTTTAGCTCAGTATAATCCAGTTTATATATTGACAGCGGGAACATAGGCGATTCTGTTGTGGAGATTTGCGAGATGGAGACTAGATAGTTAATTTCGAAAAAACTGTGATAGGCACCAGAATCTAACCAGGGACCTTTGTTAGCCACTTGAACTCTTAGAAAGAAATCAGCCACAGAGTAAAGATATATGTTTTGATCGTTTTGATCTACAATTTTGTTATATTATTATAGAGATCTAAATCTTCTTATTCTCCACACAAATATTTCATTTATTCCCTTATATATATAAACTTTCTCCCCAATGAATTTCAATCAAATCTAAAATGTATAAGTAAAAGTTTTCGCTTGAAAATGTTTTCATATTAAATAAATAAATACCCTTCTAACCCTTTATAAAATAACCTAAACTTTTCAATGAGGGTGAAACTTCAGTTTACTGTAATGGACATTTCATTATTATACATTTTTGATATTATTTTAGCTGAACGAATATTGGATATACTAATACCAAAGTTATTTTATATAGTACACATAAACATTTCTAGATAAAATGGTGATCATCATAATCACCATCTCAGCCTATTAATGTCTAATGTCGGTCGTACTCTTGTCTAAAAGACTATTGTATTAAGGCATGTTTTAAGGGGTATAAGGGTCCTGCAAAACAACTCACGGGGCCCAAACCAACCTCACCTGCTCGTAATTTATCCTGATAATCAACGAAGGTGGGTCTGGCTACCGCCAACCCGCATTATGCCCTATGGTGGGAAATAGCCTAAACCCTCCATATGAACTTACGACAGCCCCGAGTGCCAAGCGGTATCGGAGGCCATGCTGACTATAAGTGGAGATCTTTGGCGGAGGTCTATGTCCAGCAGGGGACGTCTATTGGCCGATGATGATGATGATGATGATGTTTTAAGGTCTGAAGAAAACCATATATTTTCCAAGAGTTGTTCCCTCTCTATCTAAGAGAACAGAGATATGTTTCACTGTAATTATAAGATGTTCACCATGAAGTGATTACCATGAGAATTAATGTCAAGTTAACACCAAAAATTATATTAGTTATGTCTTCATTCCAACTTAGACGTATTATTTGGTAAATGCGAAAAGTTATCCTCTGCTTTTCTTATCTGGTGGAAGACATAAGTGAAAATATCCAGCAATGGACTAACGGAGGCTGACGATGATGTGAATCTAGGAATAGATTCTGCGCTAGTTTCCCGTGTGGTATCCGGCAGATATCCATCAGCACAATAAAAAATGACAAATGGGAAAATTCCGACAACTGTAAAAACCGGATTAACTTACAACCGCATTTATGCATCTGAATATTCATCCAGCTGCATCCGCCTCCGACCCATGGGACAGGTCTGTCTGATATTACTATTCACATATGAATGGATATTCATATCCAACATCTCCATTACCAGCATTGGGAACAGCAAAGATGGTAGTGGAAAACAATTGAATACATTTTCCTGAAATGCAGCATAGTTATAGATCCTGGAACAATCTTTAGAAGACATCTTACTTCAGAGGGATATCCTGGCTGTTTGGCTCCAATGGAAAGAACTTCCTTCCCCTTGCTCCAACTTTAAAGAGTAGTTATTCCCCTACCTGCTATAATTCACCGCAAAGATTTTGGGGAACAGAAACCAACCCTTACTTCAATCCAGAAGACCTTTCGAATATTTTTCCATAAGTTCCGAAAGTTATAGAGCATAGCTTTTTATATAGAAGTCATTAATATTTACACTCACTTTATAATAAGTGACATTGATAGTCGAATAACCGCTCTTCCGTTCTGCTGCATCAAGCAGAACTTTTACTTGAATGGTAACCTTCTACCCCTAACTTATGTACCGAATAGAGAATACTGAAACGCAGAATATTTAATTGTCACTATCCCGTCCTAACTTGCACAAACTTAATCACACAAGTAAGTAGCGATTAAGTTGCGGCCTAATACAAGTTAGATTAACTTGGCTGAGTGAACGAGAAGCGAATCCAACGACTTTAATGCAATTAAAGCGCGACGCGGCGAATTAAATCATTGAGTTAGGAAAAGTTAGCTCAAAGTTCGGTTCGAGTCTTTTGTTAGTGCATTTTACAGTCAGACTTCTAGATGCATCTAGAACATAAGCATATTTTCCAGTTTCTAAAGAAGATGTAATTACTTAAGTAATAAAACGGTTCAGTGTAATACCTTAGTATCTTTAGTTTGCAGTAAGACGTACTTAAGTTAGTATTTAACAGTGAAGTAACGAAAATTAATTAACTTATTCTTTTAATATATTAAATATTACTTTCGTATACTCCAAGTTAGTGGTTTATGTGGTGGTCATCAGCTTACCAGCATTTAAAAAGAGTGTATTACTTTTTTGTTAAAAATGAAACAGAGACATGGAACACAAAGTGTAGAGGGACACTGAGGCATTGTGTAAAAGATCCTGGAACCTCCGAATGCACTAATGCATACCACCGAATCGTCTGATTTTCGTGAGTAAGAACCTCCCATAACCCTGACTTTCCCCCAGCAGCGATATATTTGTCAAAGATTTCCGCCCCGAAATGACAAAAAAAAGATGATATCTACTACATGTATGTGCGTTATCTTGAGACATAAGATATTATGGTTCCATATCACAGTAATTTCAATAGCCACAGAGCTTTTCAAACCGGAACACAGTAATGTTTGCATAGTACTGTTTGGAGGAAGCATTAGAACCTGCGATGATAACTCAACAGTCTCTGGCAACAGAAATCTACCACCAACAACAAACTTTATATATGATATACGTAAAGGCAGTGAGAAAAGATGAAGTATATAATATATCCAATTATATTTACGCAAACAGCACGGTTTTCTGCATTGGCCGGTTCGTCCAATTACCATAGTAACGAGCTTCGATGTGCCCGTAATTTTGTGTGACAGTTAACTGACGTGCATACAGGCTGTGCCCATTTCCAGTGCACAGTGCAAATCAATCCACGCGGGGGTTGGATGTTCCAGTGCAAACATTTACTTACCAGTGCGCGTTCCGTAGACCGGAGCGATACGCTTCAGCTGAATAAAAATATACAAAATACTACATATACAATACCTTATTTACATTTCATATATTTTCACATGTAGAAAGTATATTAAAGAATAATTTTCATACATTTGTTTGAAATAAAAACACCGGTGGAAGGTTTCTACTGTCAGTGACCGTCTAGGTACAACCACAGCGCCTATTTAATTATCACTACTACTGTGTAAACATCACCGTATTCCAGTTTGAAGGTTGCTGTAGCTAGTGAATTTACTGAAATAACGAGACTTAATATCTTGTATATCAAGACGAGCACAGTGTAGTGCTATGTAAATCATCCTAACTAGCGGCAGTTGTTATAGACAGGAATGTTACCATCAGATGAATGTCCTGCTTGTCTCGTCGCTACATAAAGTAAACACATTGCCGTAGATCCTTAGTTAATACCACTATCTCTTATTTCTGCCGCCAAACAGTAGTAAACAAACATTACTCTCTTCCTGTTTAATTTACAGAAACTACTTAGCTTAGGTGATTTAACATCTTATGTATCAAGGCGAAGACTACAATGTGGTATACATTACATCTAAACTAGAGCTGTAGCGTAGACAGAAAAGTAATAATGAATACAAAATTTAATGTAAATGCGAGTTGCATACATAAACTTTGAATGCAGAAAGCGTTGAATTGAATGCGAGTAATTTTTTACATTGGTATTCATAACAAGCCGCGCGAGCAACCCTTACTGCACACCCCGCCAAAGCCTTCATCGCGCAACTTTAATTTATCTAGTTATCTCCAAATGTATTTATACAAACGATAAGTAATTCTCTATCTTTATAACTTAACCTTAATTGTAACAATATTTTAAACAGCTTTCATTAATATTAAAACTATTCTTTTTAGTATTTGTTCCGACTTAAAAAAGGGTCTGCTTTCTTACTTCTATCTCTCCACTTCACTCCAGTTGGAACATCGCTTTCCTTGAGATCCCATCTCATCATATCCTTTGTCACCACGCTCAGCCATCGCATCTTCGGTCTTCACCTCCACCGTTTGCCATGTATGTTAGGGGCTGAGTATTTAATTATTTATGAATTTAGGTGGTCTCCTTTTAACCATCACAGCCGGTTTTCCTGAAATTTTTCGGTGATGTCGCGTACTCAGAGGCTGAAACGTACTTACTCGTTGCGGATCTTGTCGAGTCTCGTTACTCTGTACATTCACCTCAACATTTTCACCTCGGTCACGTGAATGGAATGAACATTTTTTGTCATTAACGAAACTATAGGAACTAGAGACTTGAAACTTGATAGGAATGTTCCTTTTTTGCCGAGTATAGATCAACTAATAACAGATTTTTCAAAATGTTTCTCCAAAAGGGATTGCGAGGGTGTCGTTATCAGCAAAGTGAACACGGAACAGCTAGTATGAGAGGGTAACGTAATATCAAGTATTAACATGGTAAATAACGTATCAATTTGTTATATATATACAAAACCTTTAAAATGTTTTCTTCGCTATTACGTTCGCTTAATTAAAAAGTACATATTAATGTATCTGTTTGTACATTAGCTGCATCCGTCAATGTTCGCTACAGCAGAGTTCTGTAGCTTTTCAAATTACCTCCATAAAAGCTTTTACAGACGCGTTGTCCTCTCGCGTCGACCTCGCTCCATTGTTACTTTTAATGTCGTCCCGGGGGAAAAAGTCTTTCAAATTCAAACAAAACGTGAAAATCTGTTTATTAACAACTTATTAACCATATTACCATATAAATATTGCCTCGATCTCGTTTAAACTTTCTGATAATGAGTTATTGTTTCTCAGTCTACATATACATACACATACACACACATATATGTATAAGATTTAAAAACTTCAATTACAGAAACTAAGGTGTACTGATACTCTTTTAATTATGCCTCATATTTAGTGTTTAGTACATCTAACATTAATTATACAGATAAGAACATTCTTAGTATAGTGTTCAAGCATTATAGAAGAAGCCAAAGCCTACAGAGTCCGCTGGATGAGCTACTTGCTAAGGATAGGAGACGACCGTAGAGTCAAAAGAGTGTTCCTCAGAACTATATTGGGCGCCGTCAACTGCGCAGGTATCGTTGGAAGGTTGCCGTAGAGCACCACCTACGCGTGGTTCAAGCAGTGGACTAGCAAGAGGTAGTGTAAGACAGACAACGCTGATGCACTCTTTTGTCGGAGCCCAAACTCGCTTTGAGTCGATCCGCCAGAGGAGTAAGTGATGGATAGTAACAATTGTGTTAACAAACACTGAAAAAGAAGTGACTTTGTAAACGATAAGTTCACCTGATGGTAAGTGATACACCTCCCTATAAACTTAGCGCTACTAAGTATGTTGTGCACAGCACCAACTTGTGTCCACCTAAAAAAATAAGATGTTAAATCATTTTATCTCAGTAATTTTACCAGCTACAACGCCCTTCAAACGGGAACACGATAATGTTTGCACACTACTGATTGACGGTAGAAATAGGTGCTACGGCGGTACGTAGCTAAATAGTCTCCGGCAACAAAGACCTATCACTAGAAATATTAATCTGATCCATAGGCTACAGCATTGTCATAGTACCTGATAATATTGTTTCATTTGTTTACAATGTTTCAGTTACGTACAAATCTATTTCTATACTGAAATGAGAGATTTCCACATATGTAGAGACACATCCGGTATACCTGGAGCCACAAGGGCTGGAGACCTGATACTTAGTAGGGATATTCCTTTTAATTTATCCACCTAGGTGACACGATCTACCTGAACATGCTTTGTGGAACACATTACAAGAGACCTATGTCCAGCAGTGGACGTCCATCGGTTGAAATAATGATAATGATGATGTTGATAATGATTTCTTTTACCGAGTGTAGGTCAGCTTAAAACGGATTTTACAAAATCCTTTCCCCAAAGGAAGTTGCGGATGTGTGACGCTCAGCGAAGCCGATAGGTAACAGATCAATATAGTTTTGATAAGAATCACATCATTTCAACTTCTAGAAATCTGCTACTGGTTAATTTCTTTGCTCCGTAAATTCAGGAGAGACCATTGTCATTCTCATCGTTTGTAAGAGTTGTCTAGAGGATTATGCTCCTGCTCTTACTGCAACCATTTTAGTGATCTTCTACGGTATGATGGAAACAGCGGTGGGATCTATCTTTTGATGAAATGCAATTCATCATTCCCAATGCTCATGTTGAACATGACCACGCTGATACCCCGATGGATATGGCACACGGCCAGGTACTCATGCTCATGCTTCTGTATATGCATCCGTCGGGAGTTTGCAGCGAGGAAATCAAATTTAGGACGATGCGTTTGTGGGATGGGTCGGCGCTTCAAAGGGATTTATACAACCAAATTACTTTGTAGATACACATTCAATCATGATTGCTTACTTTAGGTATATTTTTTTAACCACTTTTTTAATACAGATCTCTATGCAGTGGACTAAAATAATACAGTTGAGGTAGAAGACAATAAGTTTACATCCAAAATATATCTACAAAATGATGGTAGCTTAAAAAAATTTTTAGTTAAAATTCAAATATTACTCTCCCGCACTCATCTACGCAGCATCGATCAATCATAACTCCTGGATGTTATCTAGTAATGGTTAATATTAACCAGTGCCACATGTAAAATCCCCTATTTAATATCTCCCGCCCCCAGGAGTCGGTCGAACGATCTCTTAATAAAGATTTATGAAGATCATAATTGAGTTTACCCGGACGAGCGCTGTACGTCATCCATTATAAAATTTAACCAAAACTCGTGCCATTTAACCCTTAAACGTATTGTATATAGTGTGGGAATCAATACAGCCTGAATCTGCCCGAGTGAAGAAGGTATGTTGCGGTGCAGATCGATAATAAGGATAATAGATAAAAATTAGATAGAAAAATGTCTTTTTTTGTATAGAAAAATATCCAAATTCCATAGTTTTTTTTTTTTTTTTTATTTTCTCTGATATTATTATTCAGGGCTTTAACTCATCCTATTAATTACAACATTAACTTAGAACATATTCACTACTAATTTAAAAGAATAATTTATGAAATAACATAAATTATGTAGCTCTAGAATTGAAGCTATATTCGTGTTACAAAATATGCCGCTAACCGCTGAGTTAGAGGAGTTTTTAATGCGGTTTAAATGAACGTTAATCAAATTCATTATGTTAAAGCGAGCTAAGTGCTCACCCGACTTGACGATTCAGCTTATATAAAGACAACTTAATTTTAAGTGATTGTGTTTACTGAAATTTCAAATTACAACACTGAAAAGAGGAGCACGTGAATATTTGTTTTTTTTTTTTTTTTCATTCAGTGAAAGTATTTAAAAATGCTCGCTTCAACAGCACAGGGAATTACTCAGCTCGAAAAAAGTCTCCATTTTAAATTGGAACTGTCAACGCGTCCGCTTTTGAGGCAAGTTTAAAAGTTAAACGTACAGAGTAAACATACAACGAATACTTTTATAAATACGTACAGACAAACATATACATTATTGTTTTATATTCCTAACTGTGTGCCTTTTGTTCGGATGACATACATATCAACAAATCGTGCTCTTCGTCAATAGGAATAAAATCTTTAGTCTCTACCCCGGTAGCTTCATATCTCATTAGATGAAACGACGACACGAGCTGTATATTCACCTGGTGGTAACACGCCTGCCCATAACATTGTAGAAGTAGTTAGGATGACATACACAGCATCAAAACTTGCTCGTCTCCTTGAGACAACGTGCTGTCTCATTACCTCTAACAATTCGACTAGCTACAGCGACTTTAAAATAAACACTAGACCCAGCGTCTTCCAACTAATAATCTAGTAATGTTTCCACACTGCTGTTTGACGATAGATATAGGCATTGCAGTGGTGTCTAGTTCCTAGCAAAATACATCTACCTTTACCTTTATCCTCTTCTTAGCCATTCGCTTAAAGTCTGTAACAGTTTTTCATATTGATTTGCTATTGATTATATCAGTAATCCTTAGGCGACTATTTTTGCCGCCAGTCATACAGATAGTAAAATTATCGGTGAAAATCTGTTATCACTTATCACCACAAGGAGTCCTTGTTTCATCTATCGCTCTCAAGAACAAAGCAATTTTGATGTATTACAAAATCTTTCTTGCAAATTACTTTGAAAATGTTGTAAACTTATTAATATCGGTAGCTATGTAAACAAAAGAGTAATGTTTAGATCCGCATCCTGTTTAATATTCCGCCTGCTCTCCGGGGATCAGGAGCTCCTATTATGGCGCTCCTTGGCCCAGATAACAGGGAGCAGTAATCCTTAAACAAATGATTTTCCTTAGCAACAAATACATAAACATTTAAACGTCTAATCCTTATCCTTTCTTAGTATTTGGTTAATATTGTACTAAGCTAAATAAATATAGTACATATATATTACGTGTACTTAAAACGGATGATGGAAAGCTAATCTGTGGCTGTATATGTGTGAGTGCTTAAGAAATCTAATCTTGAGTACAATTTGTCCGAATACAACAAAAGCTCGATTTAAGCTTTGCTGTAACGGTCACGGAGTAGCACACATATAATAACTTTCTAAAGTGCTTACTTCAACACCTCATTTAGAAAATAGAAGAAGCTTCAACGAGACTTTTAGCCTAAGAAGTTATATTATCAAAGACTAAGCACAAGTCATAGCTGTTCTTCTTCTTAAGTGGTGTAAGGTGTGCCGTACAATAACTCACGATTCCCAAACCAACCTCACCTGCTCGTGATGCATGCTAATCAACAAACAAGACTCTGGCTCCCACCAACTCGCATTGGGCGGTTGCAACAACCAGCGTGGTGGGAAATAGCACAAATCCCCCCATATCAACCCCTACAAACGACGGCTCCTACTGCCCGGCGATAATGAGAACCAAGCTGACTATGGACCGATCGATGTCGAGATGTTTGGGGGACTATACATATATAATACTAACCGTTCCTCGCTCGCTTTGCTGGCTGTAACATTTTTTTTTATTAACATCTCTAACAAAATACTAATGGAACGCACACCCCGGAACCAATGGGCCGGTACCGGTATAGTGTCGGGCTCCAACCAACTAAAAAGCTTCACACGGTATTGGTGCCTTATCCACATACTCGAGGGTCGCGGGATAACATTATTCAGTTCCTCCGCGACCCCTGATCAGCGTCCGAATGAACGGGTCCACCTCGGTGAGGGGTGTGATGTGAAGCACCCCTCCCGACAAAATCCCCACGTGGCGACGCGTCGGAATACGAGACGCATAACCATATCTACCCCAGGAACTCTCTCCAAGGGGGGCGCCGGTCCGACGGCCCTTGTCGGTCGCGGCGCCAGGTTCCTCTGCCGAGGAGCCATTCGGCGGTCGTGCGCTCGGCCCCGCCTTGCGGCGGTGAGCTGTCATCGCGCTCCGACCGCGTCCTGTCCCCTCGGCGCCCGCACTCTGAAACGTTCGGTCTCCCGCTTCTGCGTTATAACAGAGTCGCAGAATCGGGACACCGCAATCCATGACGCTTCGCTTTCGACCATGGTCCGGACCACGGACGGTAGCAAGTGGTCACTCTCTATCGCCGCTAAGAGCGCGGCCCTATCCCCCCCCCCCCCCCATCGCGGGCAATCGACCAAGGTGTGGGACGATGTGTCCACCGGGTGGTCACACTCGTCGCACACCTCGTCCGTCCTACCTGTACTGTTCCGCTGGTGCAGATATCTCCCGAAGCAACCGTTCCCCGTGAGTATCTGCACCAAGCGGAAACTGAGGACTCCGAAGTCCCGGTCCAGCCAGTCGCCGATGACCGGCCGGACGGCCTCAACGGTGAGGCGACCGTGCGACGGTTCAAGTAGTCTGGCTGTAACATTGCCGCAACTACCTTAGGGGGTAAAGGATTTTGTTAAACTCCTTCTTAGCCAACACATACACAACAAAAGCAATATTCCCACTAAATATTAAGTCTGCAGGTCTATGGTTACAGAGATATCAAAATTTTTAGCTGTGAAAGAAAATCGCAATTAGATTTTTGTTTAGATGATATATATTAAGTAAAATGTGAATAACGTCGTTGATTATACAATTACCAATTTACTTCATTTTCTTATACTTTTTCCTTATTATTTGTTATTATGGATAAAATTAATAAAGGACCAAATAGATTAGTACATATGATACAGACAAACAACAAACCCTTTGAAAGTAATAATTAACATAACACAGTACGAATTGAAACGGGTTCTGTTATTGTTTGCGATCGTTATTAATATTTGTACAGAAGGGATGCGATACCACATATCTTGTGTAACGGTGTTTATCATTTGAGTAAACACACGGGGCACAGTAAACACCTGAACACCCGGCACACATCACTCAGAATCTTACTGATCAAACAACCCCGTGCCGATGAGGTTTCACGTATTAATTTAACAATTCCCGAATGACGAACCTTTTCTCTTATTCAACGAAGCGACGAGACGAGTAGCATGTTCACCTGATGATGATTAGTTGGGATGTTATATACTGCACCATATTGCGCTCGATTGCCTTGAGACATCCGGAACACAGTAAGGTTTGCATACTGATGTATAGCGGCAGAAATAAGGGCTGCGGTGTTACTTATCTAGACGGTCTACGGTCACAAAGATCTACCACTACTGCTAGACGGTCTCCGGCAATCATGCTAATCCAGTCCAGGTATACACAGAATGTAATTAAACTAGCATCCGATAACTTTTTACTAAACAATATTCGCTAATCTCTAGTTCATCATCATCATCAGCCAATAGACATCCATGACTGGATATAGGCCTCCCTGAAAAATCTCCTCATGTCATATCACAGTTCATTGAGGGAAATTGAGTCTTAGCCCACCACGCTGGCCCAGTGCGGGTTCGTGGGTGGTCAGAGCCTCGTCTGTTATTCAGCAGGGTGTACCGCGTGCTGGTGAGGTTTACTTGGGCTCCGTAAGATGTTGGGCGGAACCCCTTACACGCTACAATCCCATAATCTCTAATTATATTATTCTAATGGAACAAAGCGTCGTGGTCGTCAGAATGTAAAATTTGGCAGATTTGCAATTTGTGCCGACTCCTGAAAATCCTGCTATTATCCCTATCTATACCTAGATCCTTCTTATTACAAGGCACGCTTGTTAGCCGCTGCCTCACTGTGGTAGTTATGATATATGTCTAATGCTTTGCCGTTACAATCTTGTGATTTCTTCTCAGAGTATTTTAAGTGGTAACCTTCATAACCCCTGATAAAGAGACAGCTCCGAATATCTTCATGTTCTTTCACATAGAATCACAGTCCGATCACAGAGATCCACGTAATACTCGACGGGAGTCTACGTTGACCCTAATTTTCACATATATTGTCGAGATCTAGGCATGTGGTACAGGCAGTAACAAACAGCTTTGAATTGGAATTTGTTTATCATCATCATCATTAGGAAAACCAATTCGCTTCTTAGCTATTCTTTTTAAGTGATGGTATTTAAAAGCGGTCCGCTTCTTTATGTCGTCAAAACATTTCTTGCGGTATCTATCAGTGTCTATTTATCAGTGGACATCATGAGTCGAAATAATGATAAGTCGATAATGAAATGATAAATATTGTGTTCTTCCCATCGCTTTGCTATAATAAAATATGAGCAACGGAAAGAACGAAAGAGAACGCGGAAACAATTTCCGCACGAGCGGCAGGAGAGCATCATAATATCGAAACAACATTCTCCACCGGCCGTTATTTCATATCCGTTTATTTCCTATCCTTTTTCCAATAAAAATCTCATTATATCAATGTACTGCAACATCAAAGCTGCAGGATACTGTCGGTGTACCAACTCTTCCATTTAACAGAACTTTAACACAAAAAGCGATGAACTAAGCTCCGTAAACGTCTGAGAGGATTTAGATTTCCCTTTAAGAGAATATTTCCTTTGAATCTGATTATTAAGTTTCGAATGATTTATATTGAATTCACTTATAAATTGCTTTTTCTACAGTTTTACAGATCTACAACGCGTTTTTTTCCTTAAAAAAACATGCTATATTTCAATAAAAAGCTTTAACAAAACAGTAAGTAAGTCACAAAATTGTTTTGGAAAATCTAAGAAATAGAAACACTGACAGAAATTATTACATGCTGAATAGTAGTGTGAAAGCGTTACTGTAAAGTAGTTTAAGGGTAATGTTAGGAATATATACAAAGAATACTCTTACTTGGCCAACGTAGTTTAGAAATGCTCTCGACTGTTACTAACCTTAAAAGAAAAGGCCCACAAAAATAGTCTTTTCCCAGCAGTGTATTTAGATGGCTGCCTAGGTACGTATGATTTCAAAGACAAAATATGTTCGAGTGTTTCGTTACTGTAAGCCTATTATCTCATTATTGGATCAATGTTATCGTGATCTCCTCACTACTTGTTAAAATACACTCCGAAGGGAATCAGCCCTGAATTCAAATATAGCTACAAATGTAGCTAGCTACCTGCGTCAATATTTCGAGGGAAAATCCACTGAGGAATCGCAGATTTATGTAAGGGAGAAGATATTGGATGATACGGAGGTAATGAAATGAGAAATATCGATGATAAGCAAATTGATTTCATCAGCGGAGCGAGCGGCGGGACGTGTTACCGGTAATTCGATTTCAGGCGACACTCCGAGCAAACAAATTGCGAACAAATTTACATTCAGATTTTGAACGCATACGATACAATTTTCAAAAAGAAAATTACATTATTAACATAATTTACTTGGTGAACATCTAACTCTGCCATGTAGCCTCGGGCTGTGGAGAATAGGACCAAGGCAGGCCGTGCCTGATACAGAAGGAGACCAAATAGCTTTTCGGGTTTATGATGGGGACCTTCATTGCTCAAAAAACAAACACGGGGTAGGCAACAAGTACAAAGTAGTCTCATGCTTGTCGTAGTAAAAAGAGGGTGCTGGGGAGGATCGCGGCACTCCCCAGGAAGTGTTACGCCGCAACGCAGAGAAGTGCCGTGTTCTGCAGGATATCCTGGAGTCTCTTACAAAGCACTGATGATGATCACCGAGGGTGTTTTATAGGTACAAATCCCACACGATACTGTCTCCTTCTAGCAGTAGGGGTGTCTTTGGAAGATCTGCCTAAGGACCAAAAATGGCGGAACTCTAAGTACGACTCGATTCAACGACCCAAAGCTCCGAACCCGCGATCTTCATTTAACAAGCAGTACCCTACACCATGAGGCTTTAGACCCTAGAGGTTAGTCTACGTGTACGATATAATCGCATTCTGTGTGCAGACGCCTTAAAATCTCGCAAAGCCTTCGTAATGTTCGTCATAAAGGCTTTTACAAAGACTATGAGTTTTTATCGCTCCATTCTTGTTTCTTTGTTGCTTTGAGTTGTCTTTATTGCCACAGTTTTAAGAGTGAGGGAATAATTGTGATGGAATTCATGAAGAGAAGATCTTCAGTCGGCAATAGGCAATGTAATCGTTTGAAATAAATTATTTAAAAGATCTGTAGAGAAAGAGATGGAATCAGAAGGAAAGGTACAAACACACTAATTCTTACTGATATTAGGTCTCTGTTGACAGAGACCGTGTACGTAGGTAATACCACAGCTCCAATTTCGACCCTCAATTAGTAGTGTGCAAATATAGCTGTGTTCTGGTTTGACTGGCGCAGTAGCAAGGGAAATTATCGAGGTAAAGAGACAACATACCGTCTCAAGCGATGAGCGTAATATCGTACAGTGTATATCATCCTGACTAGCGCCATGTAGTTATGCACGGGCGTATCGCTTATTAAGCTCCAATCATCTCGTCTCTTCATTGAATATAAAAACACCTTTCGCTACACTCACTTCGTCAAATAAAATGTAAAGATTAAAAGCTTACTGAAGGCTTACTATGTCTGCCTTGGGAAATAATCCTTTCCTTAATTTATCCACGTCTGCCGATCCGTTCCCATCAACATCACACCGTTTGCATGGTCATCATTCCCCTCAGAGGTTTACCACTATTATCATTATGCATTAAACAAAATTACTTCCGTAGTCTATTTTTCTGCAAGCAGGAGAACTTTCCACGTTATTAATTGTGATGACCAGCGTTGACTAATTAGAGGGGCTTACGAGCGAGTCCTGCAATTAGTCTCAGGCGGGTTCCGCACACCGCTCTATATAACGCGCCGCCCGTGCCGCCCGTGCCGCCGGACTCCGCCCGACCAGGACTTAACCTTAATTACGCTTTGTTCAACGATATTATTAGAAGTTCACTTTGGAAACCGCTGCTCACTAACCTAGACGCAATTTTTTTTTATTTATTCTATCATAATACACGATATGTGGTAAACATACCCGCTCTGCTAGCAAACAGGTTTAGCATATACCAAGACTAAGTCTGCTAGACTGAATACGCAAGACCAAGACTAAAGTAAGATCAAAACTGAACGTGTGAGTGAATAGGTTATTACTGGGTTAGTGCCCTTTACCACTTAACACCAGCTGGGATCGTCTTATTTCTACTAGTGCAACTGGTGGGACTACTTTTTTAGGAGAACTAAGACATCTTATTCTTGGCTATACACAGGCTAGGGGAAATCACATAGCAATGATAGTTATTGTTCTTAGAACGTGACATTTTCTACTAAACCACCGGATGTTTGAATGCTCAAACTGAATGAGGATCAAACCCCTCGCTTCTTCATAACAAAAAGTGACTGCGACCACGAACATTATGGAAAACATTACTAGAAGCCTATCTCAAGCAGCGGACGTCCATCGGTTGAAATGATGACGATGACCATGAGTTGACACTAAGCTCCTTAATTGAAGAGCAAGAGGTTAGCGTGGTGCGGAGGGATGAAGGACATGTAACAAAAAGGTAATGGGAGTGAACGTGGATGGTTATAAGTCTAGGGGAACACCGAGGAAAGTGTGATTGGATTGTATGAAAGATGACATGTGTAAGAAGAGTGTGAATTCAGATATGACGGCTGGTAGAGAGATAAGGAAGAGAAGTACATGCTCTGCCGACCCCACATAGCTGGGAAAATGCCAGGTGGAAGAACAAGAATATGACTATGAGCTATCCTTGCTTAATACTATCACAACCCAAACCTGACAAACTTAAACATATACACATATGTACGAAAAGCAAAGCTGTACCATAAAAACTAAATTCAAGTAGATACATTGTAGTGATTTATGGGGCATCGGCGTAGCGTTTTGTAGCACTAACAAGTTCCGTAGAGGTGCTACGAGAGCGCCAGTAAATTGTAGCAAGGTGGCTATTTGTCGCGTAGACAGAGCGGCTACGCCTAAATTTGCGGCAATATCCAACAACTACACAATAATATAGATCTTGTCGAATATTTTTATGTAAAGACTAGAAGAAAGTGTCTTTCGTCGTTTTGTTTAAAAAAAAAAGGTTACGCCGCTAGTTTCTTTGATATCCGGGAGCTAAATTCCATTGCTGTGATATCTATCTGTATATATATATAAGGAAAATGGGTATTTGTTGTTTGTCAATCATGTGAAAACTAGTGAATGTTTCGACACGAGATCATGACCATTTGACGCGGAATGATTTTTAGATGGTTATAGGTTACCGGGGTGTAAGGGCTCCCGCACTACGACTCGCGGGATTTAGGCCAACCTCATCCGCTCGTGATTCACGCAGCTAATAAACAAACGAGGCTATGACTCCCACCAACCCGCTTAAGCCAGCGTGATAAAAAATGGCTTAAATCCCTCCATATCCCCCCAGTCCAGCGGTACTGGAGGTCAAGTTGACTGCAGCGCAGGACCTATGCCTGCCTACCGGAGATATTACTACAGGATACAGGAGATATTTGGTGGAGGCCTATGTCCAGCAGTGGATGTCTATCGGCTGATGAAGATGATAGGTTACTTATTTTTAATATTTCATAGATCTTTCATCACTTTATATATTTTGCTAATATATACATACAAATATAAGCTTTCAAGGCGGGTTCGATTTTGATGACTCAATTATTATTTCCGTCCAAGTGTGATGTGGGAACTATTAAGTGAATAGATTACTTTTAGACTATCGTAAAGATAGGACGCATGAGCGATGAATGCTGGGAACCAAAACGCAAGAATTACACAATATGGATGAGTGTGAGCAAGAGGGGTGTACTAGAAAGTTAGTGGGTGACACGTTTAGGGATGGTGAATGTGCTTAAGGCTTTTTCTGTTATAAAATAAAAACCAGTGTTTTTATAAAACAATTCCTTTTATTTCCACACCCTCAGTCCTACATAAACTACATCGTTTACCATCAGGAAGAAAATAGTCAAGCGTTTTTTTTAATATAAAAATGGGAATACTTTGATACCAGAATAAATCGTAAGGATAATCGATAATCATATAGTCTTCTACAGTTTTTTTTTTAACTTAAATTAGTTAACAAAAGACTTTTTTTTATTAGAAGCGACAAAACGAGCGATATGTTCATCTTATGGTGGATGACACGCACACACATAACAATGAGGCACTGTTAGCATGATATACACCGCATCACATTGTACTTGACGCTTCGCGACATATGTCAAGTGTCATTACAACAGCCTCCTTTAAACCGGAACACGGTAATGTTTGCACAGTTCTGTTTATCGGCTGCTGTTGGTACTTACATAGACGGTATCCGGCAACAGAGACCTACCATCGGTAAGTGTAATTTCGTAACGCCATTTTATTACGTATCCTTGACGTCATATCCTCATCAATAGTCGCGTTGAAGGTCGCATCTTTCCGTATTTGTGATTGTGAAGACAATGGGCGAATCTAAGCTGATGCGGTACAGGAAGTAACACATATAATTATAAATAGAATATATACTAGAATTATTCTTCTAAATCTATAGCTACGGGGCTGAATACAATCGGACTATATATATATATATATATTATATAGGCATGTATAAGTATATGTGTGTATGTATATATGTAATGCATAGTATATACCTGCATTAATTTGGATTGCTCACAAATTATATCACATTCACTCTAACCAACTAGCCGTACTAATTAACAACTATATTGTTATAACATATAATATAATTACTGAATCTAATATAAACAGTAGCGTAGTAATTACTCAATAATTAATAGAAATACATCATGAGAATGCAGTTCATACTGGAGATTGGTTCACCTGATTGTGATACATTTACCCATAAGAACGTGGCGATAGTTAAGATGATATACACTGCCTCACATTGCGCCACTCGCCTAACAGATTTGTTGTCTCTTTGTCCAAGTAATTAGACTAACTACAGTGCCCTTCAAACCGGAACACAGTAAGTGTGGCACCTACCTAGACGGTCTCTGACGATAGAGACTATTCCAGTCTTCGCTAATTAATATAAATATACCATTAGTAGTAGTAAATTAGTAGGCCACCGTTACAAGTCTTCTGCCTGTCCTGGAGAGGTTAAGAACCAGATCTGATCGGAGTTGCTGTTCCGACCATCATTATGTATCATATCATCATCATATGGTACCATTTTTTTTATTTTACGAAGCAACATTCACGCTAACCTGCATTAGGCCAGTGTGGTGAGAAATGGCCCAAATCCCTTCATATGAACTCCTACATACGATAGCTCCTAGTGCCGAGCGGTACCGGAGGCCATGCTGACTGTATGGAGAGATCTATAGAGGAGGCCTATGTCCAGCGGTGGGCGTCTATCGGCTGATGATGATAACGAAGCAACTAGACGAGCAGTATGCTCACCTAATAGCTGATACATTTGCCCACAAAAACGTGGCGCTAGGCAGAATGATATATACAGCACCACACTGTGCTCGTTACCTTGATATAATAGGGGGACCGGAAAGTAATGTCGTTTGTGCGCATGCCAATACTTGATTGTCATTTGTCAGCTCATTGTTTTGTTCAGAGGCGTACCAAAGACATTGTGAGGTTATAGTGATTTCTTTACTTATAGACAATTGAATTACAATTTTTTTTTGTAATTTTGGGTAAAATGGCCAGCCAAATACCAGAAGAGGTACACATCCGGCATTGCATGCTCTTTGAGTTTCGCAAGGGAAATAACGCAACAGTTGCTACCAAAAACATTTGCGATGTTTATCCAAATGCACTGGACATTCGTAAATGCCAAAGGTGGTTTTCCAAGTTCAAATCGGGTAATTTTGATCTTTCCGACTCGTATCGATCAGGAAGACCATCAGCGTTAGACAACGACGTGTTAAGGGCGGAAGTGGAAGCAAATCCGTGTCAGACGATCGAGGAATTGTCAAACAGTCTCAACAAACCTTGGTCGACCATCCAAGAACATTTGAAGCAGATTGGAAAAGTAAGCAGAGCAGGTGTTTGGGTCCCGCATAATCTGTCCGAACAGAATAAGGCTAACCGATCAATCACATGCAACTTATTGCTTCAACGACACAACACAGAAGCGTTTTTTGATCGCTTGATCACAGGAGATGAGAAATGGGTCCTGTATGATAACCCAAAACGCAAAAGGCAGTGGCTCTCTCCAAATGAAATCCCTCGGAGTACTGCTAAGCCAGGTTTACACCCCAAAAAAGCGCTTTTGTGTGTTTGGTGGAGTATTCGCGGCATTGTTCATTTTGAATTACTGAAACCTGGAGAAACTGTTACTGCAGACCTCTACAGCGAACAATTGCAGCGAGTCAATCAATCTTTAATTGAAAAGTGGCCAGCGATTGTCAACCGAAAAGGCGTCATTCTCCAACATGACAATGCAAGACCGCACTGCGCAAGGCGAACTCTAGAAAAAATTAATGAATTGGGGTGGGAGGTGCTGCCTCATCCACCATATTCGCCCGATGTTGCACCATCGGATTTCCACTTATTCCGAGCGCTGCAACACTTTTTAAGTGGCAAAACATTTGCAAATTTGGATGATATCCAAAATGCCATCTCTAGATATTTTGCCGAAAAACCAATTAATTTTTATCGATCAGGGATTGAAAATTTACTCACTAGATGGCAAAAGGTTATTGACAATGATGGGGAATACATCATTGATTAAAAATAAAGACTCGTTAAAAATGTATGTGTTTGTATTTAGCGTAAGAAAACGACATTACTTTCCGGTCCCCCTAATATATATAATAAGATGCTAATTCTCGTTACCACAATAATTATACTACCTACAGCACATTTCAAACCAGAACCCAGTTGTGTTTCCGCAATACTGTTTATTGGCGAGAATAACAGCAGCTGTGGTACATAGACGGTCTCCGACAACACGGAGCTGCCACTACAAGTGGTGCAGTGTAGCTCACTCTAACTAGCGCCACGTCGTTATACCGTGTATTATCATGAAGTAAACCACTCCATCATCTCTTCGTTTTGTTGAATAGAAAAACAGATTATTAACACGGCATCAATTTGTCTTCATTGCTTTGATGTTTAAGATGGCTCCTCTATAATTTCAATCAACATTCCGCTCTTCAAAGCGGAAGTGTTTGTACACAGCTACTAAGTGGCGGAAGGGGAAGTTTCGTTTCTACTTACAAAGAAAGCTCTATAAACATGTATTTAATATTAAAAAAAAATATTTTCATTTCGATTCCAATTCCTCAGCTTCAATACATTCACTACCTGATGTTTCTGTACATCAAGCACCCAGACTTTGTTGTACCACAACATTAAGTATATTCAACAACATTTACTCAACAAATTCAATGTTTTCTATTGAATTAAGGTATTAGATGAAGCAAACAATTTGCGAAGGCTTTTTCATATAAAGAAGATTATTTATACTGTCTATTGGAAGTGGCAGGCTGTAGGGCTGCCGCGGGGACTTGACACGGCTTATGTACTGGATTATAGACGGAACTAATGTCTCGTATACGTTTTATCTAACACTTCTTTATTTCTTCTTTCTTCATATGGTGTTAAATGACAATGTAGCAGAAGAATTTACTTGCTGTAATCTCTCAGTTAAGTTCCCAAAGCTGCTCTTTACATATATATACTTATAATTATTTTGTTTATTTAATACAAAAATATACGATATAGTTTCAATCAGTCCAAATCGTTTCAAGAGATAATCCTGCAGCGCCGTTGCCGCAACATCTTCCACATCATTCTGAATAAACCTCAAATATTTATGTATATATATGAGATAGATATTGCAGTGAGATATAATCTTGGTTATATGCATCTATTACTCAACACGAAAACTGGATGCTTTTGGCCAGATTCCAGACGAACGTCTCCTTTACTTGGATGCGGTTTTCCATCAATTTCTTAAAAGTTTCCTACGTAACGGAACATTTGAAATACTAAAGTTACATTTATAAGAAAATTCTGCATTTTCACAATATGATTACTTGTGCATAAAGTTTTCAAAAGTTGCTATTTTTTTATTAGACGAAGCGATAAGCCTAGTGAAATGTTCATCTGGTGGTGTTGTACTCGCTGCAATCAATGTGATTCTAGCTCGAATGATTACCACTACATTGCATTGTGCATTGCTCTTTGAGTCACAAGATATTTCATTTCATAACCTCAATAACTTTAAAGTTACAACACCCTTAAAACCGGAACACTAGCGGGAAGACTAGCGGGACATTCACCTGATGGTAAGTGATACGCCTAACCATTATAACATGGTGATAGTTGAAATGATTTATAATATTATACATACCATTATATCACACTCGTCGCCTTGACGTAAGATGTTGAGTTTCGTTACCCCAGTAGTTATACTAGCTACGTCTTTCAAACTGGATTACAGTAATATTTGCACACTACGGTTAATCGGGTGACCAACATTAGTTTACTGCTTCGTAAAGCGAACAGAACGATGAACAATTATATAGTATATAGATACAACATAAACATGCTTGTATACTATAAAGGAAACTATATCTTACTTTCAAGTAAAAGCTCTATATATATATTATAGTATACGTCATTCTTCTACCATTACAGGTGATAGTTCTCTGTTCCTGGAGACCGTCTAGGTAGGTACCGCCGTAACTCCTATTGCAGCAGGCTTATAGTACTATGCAAGCATTACTATATTCCACTTTGAAAGGTGCTGGAGCTAGTAAAATAATTTTGGTAAAAATACTCAATATCTTATGTCTCAAGGTGACGAGCACAATGTCATTCTGTGTATAACATCCTAACTAGCATCATGTTGTGTACAGGTGTATCACTAACATCAGGCGGTAGTCCCACTCGACTGGTCGCTGCGTTGAAAAAAAAACCTCAAGCTTCTAAAGTAATTCAAACAATCACATCAAAATCAATCCATCCGTCACTTACCTCGATAGTCCCAAATCCCTTCTCCCAAAATTGACATTTCTGTAGATCGTATTGATATAAATGACTTATCGCGACTAGAGTTTGATATGATTTATTATTAAAGCTCACATCTTCTTTGTCAATGTTATAATCCACCGAAAAGTAATACATTAAGTTAATAATGTAATATTTTATATAACTAGTAGCTCGCTGGCCTAATGGTTAGAGCGCGCGGCTTTCATTGCGAAGGTCGCGGGTTCGAATCTCGGCATGTACCGGGGATTTAATATTTAAGTTATGTACATTTGTGAACTTTAGTTACAACAGCGAGATACAAACGGTGAAGGAAACATCGTGAGGATGAAACAACGCACACTGAAATCATCGTAGTGTGTGTGTGTGTGGTGGTCCCAGAAAAGTGGCAACAGGCTCGCCCCCTATTACATGGGACCTAATCTGACAACATCTGACGAAAAGTGGGCGTTTATTCACCTCTGGCTACCCCTATTGGGAAAAAGACGTGATAATATAAAAAAAATTATATAACTTACCTTATATACCCTCTAATCATATAATTACCTCACACATAGCTCATAGATTTTATGTACGTCGGAGGTGGTAGATCGGAAGTGCAGCATAGACTGATCCCACAAGTGGACAAACATCAAAACGATCGCAATAAGCCACTGGACTTGGACAGAATAAGACAGTGTTTTATGGAGTATATTAATACATTTGAAACTTGATTCTGCAGAGAAAAATATAAAAAAGCTGTTCAATTAAAAAGCATTTTTTTTTTCAAAATTCGATATTCAACGAAGTCACGAGATGTGAGGGATGTTTACAGATATGAGGGATGTTCACCTGATGGCAGGTAATACACTACCGAGCATAAAAACTTTGCGTTAGTTAGAATGGTGTACACAGCACCACAATGCGCCCGTCGCTTTGAGACATAAGATGTTGTCTCGTTCCCCCAGTAATTACACTAACTACAACTGCCTTAAATCTGGAACACAGTAATGTCTGCACACTACTGTTTGTCGGCTGCAATAGGAGCTGCGGTATCTAACTAGACTGTCTCCGGCAACAGAGACCTACATAACGTACTCTTTTACAAGTACCTGTATTGATAAAGGAAGACGTCTTAAGTTTCAACAACGCAATTATTGTTTATGTTATTTTAATTTGAACCAAGATACACACGTCTCAATAGTCCGCTTAGTGAATAGTATGAATCCGTAGAATATTCATGAGTTTACCGATCCGCCGACCCTACTCGCAAACAAGGAAAACGTCACATCAATATGGTGATTGCGGCATTAACAATTCAATCTTCCGATAGATCAAATGTTTGTATTGTCGACGGGTTTCGGTAATCCAGATTTAGTTTATGGTCGATAACTATTAACAGTATTACCAGTAATAATTTACTGATCAAATTTCAACCGTAAATACCTTAAAGTTTGTCCTTGACTGTTTGCTACAATATATGAAAATTATCATTATCATTTTGGCACCTGTACACCTCTGAACATGGGTCTTCAATTAACATATGAAAACGAAATAGGATATGTAATATAATTTATTATACTTCAGAGGTGTCATCATCATTATCATCAGCCAATGCAAGTCCACTATATATGTATATTTAGGTTATCACATATATATTTGGGTCGCTTTGTTAACCACAACTTAAATTCAAGCCTTTAAACTTGAACACTGTAAATGAGAACAGTATTGTTTTTGGTGGCAAAAGGTAGTGGCAGACGGTCACTTGCAAGAGACCTATCTCATATTATTACCAGCTTTTCTCCGCCCGCTTTGCTGGCTGTAACACCCACGCAACTCCTTTTGAGGGAGGAATTTTGTAAAATCAATTCTTAGCTGACCTATACTCAGCAGATGAATACTCCTACCAAATTTCAAATCTCCAGGCCTCATGGTTGCCGAGATGTCGTGATGATTGACTACTTAAGTAGTACATTCTACTTTGCCTACAATTAACTATTTATCTATCTATGTATATTAATTAGCGGCCCAGCACTCGATCCATAGCTCCACGTTAATAAAGGGATGCAAATAAAATTAATTCTAATGACAAAAAAAGGGAAATAATTGCGGGCGCAGGACCTTGAGAGAGAAGAGATAATTGCGGTCCGCCGAGATGAGGGTCCAATGAAATGAAAACAGTAATTTTCCACGAGCTGGAAGTACTTCGAAACTCTCGGACGTTTTTCTTTAAGCTCCTCGTAATTTGATTTAAAGCCGATAAATGATCTTTTTTTTTTTTCTTCCCAAACATTAATTTCTATTTTTTCAGACGAACGGTCTTACATTACACGAGACGAAGCCGGACGCTGCTTCTATAATATTTCCTTTGTCTATGTACGATTTCTCAAATGAATATTCAGCATATTATAATAATCATTACTATATCAATTGAACAGTAAGTGTTTATTTTATATATCACAGCATCACATTAAATCAATATAATATGGTGATCATCGATATCAATTCTTTGCGAATATTTATGGTGATCAGTACAATTGTTTGGGATATTAAAGATATTAAACAATTTATTCCATTGATTTTTAATCGTCAACAACAAGTACTTTCTGGTTATAATATATATACTAGCTGTTCCCGCTTCTCTGGCCGTAACAATCTCCACCCTCCCTTTGGGGAAGGAATTTTGTATAATTCATTCTTACCTCACATCTAAACTACTACAATATCTATCAAATTTCAAGTCGCCAGGCTTTATGGCTCCAGATATTTCGTGATGAATCTTTACATAGGAGAAATTCCCTTATATATAGTGTATATATGTATACATGTATCTATAAATATACAATGAAAATAACTTTTCTTTGTTGACCAATCACGTGAAAACCAGTGAATATATCGAAATGGGTACATGGACATTGAAAGAAGAATGATTTATAAATGGTCATAGATCCTTCATTGTTTTATTTCTAATTAACTTTTATAAACATGTTCATTTGGTTCATTTGTGTGGTTGCTATAGTAATGGTTAGTATAGAAAGTGATTTGCGGTTGTTGTTGCTCTCAAGGAGTATTTGAGATAAATTTTAAGTGTAATTCTATACTACGGCTAGCAAAGCGAACAGGGAACAGCTAGTCCCTTATATACTCTCCACAGAAGGATGATTTATTTTTATAGTTACTGTTATATATTGAAATTACAAACATAGTAATTCGGTTGTGGCTAGAACGCTTGATTTGAATATAACCCTAACACCACTCAAAATGTACCATTAATGATATTGGAAGTCTAATTAGACACTTCCGTGCAACAATATGAGCGTTTAAAAGTATATGTCATTAGCGTTCTGATAATGCAAAAATTACATATCAAATGATGTTTAAATAAAAACATGTACACGAACCTATCTTACATAGGTCTTAAATAAAAACAGTTAAACACAATCTAAGTTTTAACGTACTGAAAATAAAATGTGTTATCTCGCCTATAAAGAGCTTTTATTTCCTTTTAGAGAGTTTAAACGGGCTTTATCTGAACTACTTGCAGGAACAAAACGCTCCCCGGCTGAAGTATTACGTCTCCTTTGTTCCTCGCAGGCCGGCGTTAGGACGTGAAGAGAGTACCCGTGCCAAAATTTAACAGCTGTAGTGTCGTGTAAACAGTTCAATTTACATCGCCATTGTATGTTATACTAACGTTGACCTTTATATTTTAGTCACAAGACGAGATATTCATATTGTAAATAATATCACAACGTTTCATGCATAACTATGTCTTACGGAGAATAATAACCACAACAGGTTTAACTATAGAGTAATTCTGGATAATGAATTGTACTTGCCCGATACTGTACATTATAATTAATATATTGTATATCGTTAATATAGCATTTTACTTGAACAGTGTATTAATCTTAAGGCAACAGGCTCGCCCCCTGTTACACGGGACCTAACCTGATCACATCTGGCGAAATGTGGGTGTTTATTCACCTCTGCCTACCCGTACTGGGAAAAAGGCGTGATTATATATATTATAAAAAAAAAAAATGTTAAGAAACAAATACCTCTTTAATCTTCTTCAAACTATGACGAGTTGTTATGATTCTATCCGAACTAGAAAGCAATTTCATGTGATTTTATGAGATGATGAGACGCCGATTGTGGGACATGTTGGCCATAAACCAGTTCTCATGTGGGAGTCGAAACACATACATACATACATACATATATATCACGCCTCGTTCCCAGCGGGGTAGTCGAAACACAGCTATGTTGTTATGGCATCAGACTTACGATATGATGGTGAAAGCAATTTGGGTAGATTTGAAAAAGCCTTATCACAAAATATCTTCACATTCTCTTCCGGAAATGAAACAGGGACGACTGTGTTACTAGATAAGCAATCAGCTGTACTAATGAGGGTTTTATGCTGATGATACTACAGGCAGAAGTGATAATTTATCTTGTTGCATTAATGTAAAATATAATTAATAGTTGGGATTGTTTGAAATTTTAACACAAAAGTCACATTACATTTCATCTCCTATTAAGTGTATATATAAACAGTAGAGTACAGTTTACCTACACCGCATTCAGGAGCCCGGTGACGGACTCCATTAACAAATAGACTGAAATGTAATTATGACCAAATTAATATAACTATTTCTCATTAATAATAAAACAACGTCGACGAAATCAAATTAATTTTTCAGCCGACGCCAGCTCGCACCAGTTCATCCATCAATATGATTAAAGGCCCATTGTTTTATCCCGGCTTTATCAAAAAAATGTATGAAAATTTATATTTTCGGCGAGTTTTATTCGACTTTTGATTATTCACAGCTTAAATCAAATATTTGATTGTTTTTATGGCCTACGATATATATATATATATATATTATGTTATATCTACAAGCACATCCGTTGGTATGTCGTAAAAGACAACTAAAGGAAAAATCCAGGGAAAGATCAGCATAATATTTCTGTGACCATTGATCAAGTACCACACAATACGTGTTCGCGCCCCCGAAGTCTACAGCTATTACTATTCTTCCCCCAACAATATTCCAAACAGTAACATCCTACATCACTCGTTATTTTTATATATTTCACAACATTCCTCTCAAAAGTCTACCCTCCTCCCACACCACCCCATCCCTACCAATACCTTACAGTCGCCAACCCGCAAGCCCAGCTTGGTTAATTATGGGCAATACTCCCCAATGGATAGGAGGAACACATTGAGGTAAGCCTATATCCAGCAGTGGATAAATAAAGACTGATAATGATGATGATGATATTAATGACAAGAACATTGTTGGTTAATTAATGCTCGGCTGTAAATGAATGCATGGCTGCCTGTTACTGTAACAAGTTAACATTTATATCAAGGTTAAAATTAACTATGATTGTAATTAAATTATAGTATAAGTAATGATTTAGATTATACGTAAAGATTTAGTAATGATCATATATAAACTAATTGGAATATAGACTAAAATCAAAATGAATGTTGTATATCTCTTGTATACTTCTAAACCAAGTTCAATTTAATCATAACAATCTAAACATTACATGATGCTACTTAACACAAACATTAAGTTAAAACATTGTTAATGCTGTGTATATTCCAATTGAAGTCATTTAATGATGAACTGCTAACGATGATAAAAAAGTGTCAATCCTTAGATATCTATATACAGATATGAACTGCCACGGACTAATGATAATGATGAAGAAGCTATCGAAGATACTAATTTCAACCGAAAGCTTTCACATGTGCGAAAGTTGTTGTTTTTTAGACTTCACCATCATCATCAGCCGATAGACGTCCACTGGTAGACATAGGCCATCATCGATCGGTCCACAATCAGCATGCCTATGGTACCGCCGGGAATTAGGAGCCGTAGTTTGTAACGAGGTTTTGGGCCAGTTACTCCCACGCTCCTCAATGCGGGTTGGGGAGAAACAGAGCTTCGTTTGTTGATTATCAGGGTGCACCACGAGCTGGAGTTTGGCTCTCCTATTAAAAATTATCCCTTATATAAGTATTAATAATAATAACCCCTAAAATAATTAAATCTAATATTTTTATACCAGGTTGACAGGGTTGATCAGGGTCCCGTGAATTGTTGTGCTTACACCCCTTTAACATATAATGCCGAAAAATTTGCGTGAGTGAAAGTATTATAAACATTTAACGAACAGACATACAGTAGACCGCCCCGGTTACTCTGGTAACATAAAAATTACTGAGTGGGTTCCGTGGGCATCCGGCGCCGGCCGCTATCAATTATTGTTAGTTGCATTAACCCGTCCCGGGTTTAATCCCGGCGCGGCCGCCCCGCCAGGTAATAATGCTGAGAGCTTGCGATATTGCGATCGCTATGTAATTACTTAAAAGCTCAACTATGATTAAGCTTTAAGCTCGGCCACGTATATCTCTGCTTTATTAAAATATAAAAAAACATCAGCCCCTGCTGAACCAACGATAGGATAAGACAGTGATAAATAAAAAGCGATTATCGCCAACTGTTTTATTAAATATAATAAGCTCACACTTCACTCAATATTACGTGACTATAAAGAAGTATGGTGAAACGGGCTCGATAATACCACTCTCATGAGTTGACAGCTAGAACACAAAGTTGATGTAATGGCAGTAGATTTGCAATGTGATGGTGGTTGCTAACCAAGCAGTTGGAAGAAAACCTACCCTCTACCGAATTCTATTAAATGGGTTCCTGAAATTGAACCGGAAATGTCTGTGTTACAGACACTTCGTCACTGGGGATCAGGTGTAGTTTTAAACTGGATTTAAGTTATACTTGCTCTTACCGTTCTACGATAGTGTGAAGGAAGATATCCTTCGTGGAAACGTGCTTGTGCATAAGAGGCTTAAACAAACATACAGATTAGCAGGGTCCGCTACGAGAAGGTGAGGTTGGATTCGGTCCCGTAAGTTGTCGTTAGCGGTGAAGATGAGAGTTCTCATCGCCTTCTAAACGACTCTGAGGAGGACAATGGCTGGATGTGGTCTCCAGTCATTGAAGTAGTACTTAGGAGTCTGGTAAAGTCTACATGAAGCAGACTCCGGGGAGGGCTATCCCAGCTTAGCATTAGCGAGGCCTCGATTGTCTTCCGAACAGAGATCCCGCGACTTTTCCAAACGCTGAAGGTGACCACAGAGGAGGTTTTAGTGAGTAAAAATTTCCACGTAACTCTGACTTCCCCTCAGGAAGCAGAGTATCTTTACGAAGAATTCCACCCCGTAAAAATAAAAGGTCACGTATGTTGTGATGCGAGATTCTTTACACCATTGATGATGATAGAGATATTGCTTCTGCCCTTTGGAGGGCAGATAAGAATGGATTTTACAAAATTCCTTCCCCAGAGGGAGTTGCGGAGGCGTGCCTGCCAAAAAAGCAGGCGAGGAACATCTATTACTATTATTTTTATTCTTTTTTTTGCTTTTAGTTTGACTTTTAACCTGAAAACAGAACTCTCGCAAATGTGGGCCATTTACCGAAATATTTCACACGGAGTTATGTGAAAATGAGAGCGTGGATATAGCGGTGGAAAAGTCTGCTGTGCCATAATATTACACATCTCATATGTTAATAGCTGCAATACGGTGATGATTTTAAAGCGGTAGATTTATAGTATGAACGTGGCGGCTAGCAAAGTTTAAGTAAGTAGCCTTAGAATGGAATACCTTCATGTTGTAAAGGTAGCCACTGCGCCACGGTGATAGTTAACTTATATTATACTCTCAAGATGCTAACAAAAAATTACTACCTTTTTAATTATCTAAAAAACCTTAATGAAACATAAAAGTGGAATTTCAGTAAATAAATTATAATAAGTAGTCAACTTTTCAGCCGAAGCGTAACCCTTACAAAAGGCTACGCCCACCCACGCCGCGCCTAATGAAAATGTCTGAAGCGTTTTATCTGCCGCCCTCCGAACACGAATACTGATGAAAAATTAAAAAAAATGATTTGTTTGAACCCAAAAAAGGGTTCACGACATATAATTAATCAATTGACGTACATATATTTAAATAGATCTAATATTTTATTTACATATACATGTATTACAACTCATCATCATCAGCCGATTGAGGTCCACTGCTGGATATAGGCCTAACCCAAAGATTCCCATATTGATTGAGTACGGATTCATGTGGGGGAATCTGGGCTATTTCCCATCACGCTTTCGCAATGCGGTTGGGTGGGAGCCAGAGCCTCGTTTGTTGATTAGCAGGCTGCACCACGTGCTGGTGATGTTGGCTTGGATCCTGTGTGTTGTTGTGCGGGAACCCTAACACCCCTGTATTAAATTTAACGGATATTACTTGTCTACACGTAATTATATAACCGCAAACAAATTTATAATCTATTTGGAAGGACATTTATTACTTTTTTTCACATTCATCGCTCTCAAGAGTTACAGATCCGGAAGGCACAGGCTAAATTATAAAAAAAAAAATGTACGTGGACAATATTACTAAAAGAAAGGAGAATAAAAGAATATTGGATAAGGGGATGGGTATCGATCAGCTAAGAAGCATTATTTGTTTAGATAATACAACACTCCTGCACTCGATGTTCGATGCTCGATCTCCCACCTCCTTGTCATTCACCTTACAGCTAGTCCTACGCCTGCTGGAAAAACGAGTCAAAATCTTTACACAGCTAATCGAATTATTTTAGATGTTACTAAGTTTTGTGTTCTTTTACCTCGAATATCACCAATTTTACACATCACTACGTTGCGGGGAAATTACGTGACTACAGTTTTTTTTAATTGAATGAGGTCACAAAACGGGCGAAACGTTCACGTGATGGTGAGTGATACCTTGTCCACAACAATGTGGCGCTAGTTAGATTGATAACCACTGCACCATACTAGACTCGTCGCCTTGAGATAGAATGTTAAGACTCGGCGTAACGAGTCTTAACATTCTATCTAATTTATTTTAGCGTAATTATAAGTAATTATAAGCATAATAGTAATTTCACTAGCTTCAGCGCCTTTTAAACCTTTTAAAAATTACTGTGTTCCCACAGTAATGTTGAAAGTTCCATGAACCGAAAAGATCTACAAAGAATATACAACCTTTTAAAATAAATACCTTTTTTTTTGTATACTTCGTTCGTTAATAATAACTACCTGCATCCGAGGTGGTGGGTGAACGGCTTTGACTCTCTCTCTTTTAGAGGAAGAAGTTCCCAGTAGTGGGATCCTTAAAAAAGACTGTTTATTATATACATAAATATATAATATATCACTTAATTAAAAAAAGTAAGCAAGCTACGCAACTGATGGTAGGTCTTAGTTGGCAGAGACCGTCTAGGCAGGCAGGTACCACTGCAGCGCCTATTGCAGCCGACGAACAGCAGTGTGCAAACATTACCGTGTTCCGGTTTGAAAGGTGCTGTAACTAGTGTTATCACTGGGGTAGCAAGATTTAATATCGTAAATTTTGTGATTGCTGCAATGTGATGCTGTGTATAACATCGTAACCGGATGTACATTCGTTTTATTGATCAGCCAGGCGTTGAAAGAAATAATACAAAGTAAACATTTTATATACAGAATCAACATAAAATTGTTTGATGTTACTTCCGGTTTTTATAAAAAAAAAATTACGCTTTCATAACAAAACTAAGCTATAAATCTTTTCATCGTAAAATTTAATGTAGCACTTACAAGTGAGATGAGATCCTGATTCTCCGCATCACGAGTCCGGAGCAGGAACGTTTTATTAGCAACCTTACAATTCACTTCAGACGCAGACCTGCGTCAGCACTAGTGATGTGTCAAATTAGTGCTCAGTCCCACAGTCTCTGTCTTGGTGTTGCGAAAAAGCAAGGTCAAGACCGTGGCCGAATGAAGATGACCACAGCAAGACTAAACGGAAAATTAAAAATGGTGACTTCAAATATTTATCTTAATTTGACCATGTGCTTTTCTTCTGGTAACTAAATATTTAATATATTATAAGATTGAATATCTAAGACCAAGTTTATCCAAGTCTAAGTCTTGTTCTTGTTTTGCTCATCACTAGTCGGCATTTCTAAGGCCCGGCACCATCTTTTTATAATCGTGGAAACGTAACCAGCTCTAAAGATGAAGGGGAAACATTTTCATGATACACTAGACATGCTAAGAAATTAAATTTATTTGTACAGTACTATTTTGTTTTATATAAAACGCGATATTTATATATATATATATATATATATATAAATAGATAGTGTATATAATATATAGATATATTCTCCAGATGAATTTCTCAACCCTTAACCCCGTGTAACAGATAACACT
Organism: Troides aeacus; assembly: GCA_033220335.2. Taxonomy (NCBI): domain Eukaryota; kingdom Metazoa; phylum Arthropoda; class Insecta; order Lepidoptera; family Papilionidae; genus Troides; species Troides aeacus. The sequence goes on from CM067280.1 coordinate 11,483,571, forward strand.
ATCCAGACTGCCACTTATCCTTGACTTGTCCAATAGGAGACGAAGAAGAAAAAGCTAATAGTGTTAGGTCTCTATACTGATTGTAGGTTTCTGCTGCCGGAACCCTCTAGGTAGGTACCACCGCAGCGCCTATTGCAGCTGATAAGCAGTAGTATACAAACATTATTGTGTTCCGGTTTGAAAGGCGCTGTAAGAAGTGAAATGACTCGGGTATCGAAATTGAACATCTTCCATCTCGTGGCGACGACCACTGTGGTATAGTATACAGCATCCTAACTAGCGCCACATTCTTATGGTCCAACGTATCACTTACCATTAGTTGAACGTATATTCATCTCGTTGTTTCATAGATTAAAAAAAAAAAACTCTCCCACAGCTTCCCAATTTTACAAATTTTATTTACATCCTTTTCAAAGAGACAGATAAATTTTATAACACAATTTGACACAAACCACCCCGCTGTCTGTTCGTAAATTAAGTTACGCAAAGCTTAAATAAAAGCATTAACGTTTACAACGAACTCACGGGGATGTTACGTTTAAGTTATAGTTCCACTTCCGGTACGCTCCGTCATGTTGACCTCCGCCAAAGGATACGCCAGCGCCGGTCCTGAATACACATCCACACGTTGTTTACTAAAGCCTCTGTCAATATTGTGCCGTAGAGCCCGTCTACGGCACAAACTAATAACTCATATCATGTTATAATTAAATATTCAAAAGGTATGGCCCAAAACTTAGGGCACTTAACACCGTTGCTTAACAGAGGAGTACTTCAAGTTATTTGTTACATCATCATCAGCTACTGACCTCCATTACTGAACATACTCCTCCCACAAATATTTCCACGTCTGTAGGGATTCATACGGAGGATTTCGGCCATTACCAACTACGCTGGCCTAATGCAGGGTTGGTGGGACCCAGAGCCTGATTTGTTGAATAGGAGGGTGCTTGGGTCCCGTGAGTTGTCGTGCGGGATCACTTACATCTGTACATACCACCATACCTATGTACATACCACAACATATGTATTATATAATATATAAGTAAGATATATAAATATTTATTATTATACAGGTTTTCTTATTAACAAGAACACACTTGGTCTCAACTTCAGGTAATGTTAACAGATAAGGGTATGTATTAAATAACTACCCTAATCTTTTGCACAGATTAAGTAGAAAGTTATAAAACTGTAACGTATATGGGATACTGATTAATCTCAGCTGATGCTGTACCGACTGCTCTGGATCCAGTTTAATTTATTATTCTTAAATATTTATTTAGAATTATGTACTGTTGAAGTATTGAAGTGATGGTGTAGGATGAGGTATTTAGTAGACCTCAACGCACGACAAAATATATATATATATATAGCATTATCAGCATCATGTTAATAATCACAGAGTGATTCAAAGTACAAAACAAGATACTAAGTACAACATTATTAGAAAGATCCAGAGAGACCATTTGATGTATACAGTTGTATACTCCATAACGACTTGTTAAGCCAAGTCGATGATACACAAAGATGTACGATCATTATAAGGATTCGCGCTGTGATAAACGATAGCGCGATCTATTTGGTCACGGTGGCGCCATCTATTAAGTTATTTAAAAACTTTTTTTATTCAATTAAACGGGACGTTCATCCGAAGGTAAGCGATACCCCTGACCATAACAACGTTCCGCTATATAGGATAATATACACTGCCTCACATTGCGCTCATCACCTGATACATAAATTGTTCGAGTCTTTTTACTTTAGTAATGACACTAGCTACAGTGCTCTTTATATCGAAACAGTAATGTTTGATCACTACAGTTTTGCTGCAGAAATAGGTGCTGCTTGATGATGAGACCACCACCAGTAAAGCTGTGTGTGAATAAGATATTCACACATGCAAAGACGTGTGCGATAATAAGCACAACAAAGTTGTAATGGGCTGTGGTGGAGCATTACTTAAATATGCAAAACAGTACGAGACGCGGGCGAAGACGTGCCGCAGCATAATGGAACCGCGTAGAGTTTTGGAACATTAATGGGATTCGTAAATGACCCTCGTCCCTTAAGTAAGGTCGGTTAAGTAGACAAAAGACTCATTGATAACTTAACATACAAGCGTTCTCTAACGTTATACGTTACACTTCCGTTTCACGGATCCAAACTAAGAAGATTCTATGAAACTGTACCATAATTTAGACTCTTTTCCACATAAATATAATCGCCATAAAAAAAAGACAAACTCTTAAACACATGTATCATCATCATCAGCGGAAAGACTTCCACTTCGGACATAAACCTCATCCAAAGATCTCCACGTTTTTTCCTACAAACTTTTGAAATTGACTACTGGATAAACTAATTTATTACTGGAATATACTATTACAATAGTGTTAGTCAGGTGGGTTAGAAAAAATTTATCACCAAGCAAACGCCAGAACTAGTGGCACTGGAATCGAACTTCGGACTTGTGTTACAAAGTAAACATTTGCCCGCTGCGCCACGGAGTTGAAACTCGTGGCACGTTCCTATTTAATAGTTAATTAAGCTGTGTTGTTACTTCGTTAATTAAGTTCATCTATAATAAGCGTGCCGAAGCGTCACCGGGTAGGTACACTGCATCACTGCATCACTGCATCATGACGACAAACATCAATCAACAGTGCGAAGAGAACAGAGGTATTGATCTCGCTGATATGCAGGCCGATGTTTTTAGGTTAAGTGCATCCAATTTGCGGGATTGTACAGACATTGTGTGCGCGGCGCGGTGCGGTGCGGCGCCTCCGCTTTTAGCTATTTATTGTATCATATTTCAGGTTTTTAGTTTTATGAAATGGTTAAAAGGAGTGCTCACACATCACGGAGTGGACCGGGATAGAGAGTGTCGCCCAACTGTATCGCCTGGCAAGAGACCGGGCTAAATATTGTGAACTGACCTCCAACCTCCACTAATAGGACAGCCGCCTTAATGAGAAGATTGCACCTTGTACACGAACTACACCCGCGATCAAGGACGGTTCACACTGCTCGGAGGTTACGATTCAGGCGAAGCTGGTCGGAGAACGGAACCGAGCCCGTCGCCGACGATCGAACAGATTCGCCTAAAAGCAATAAACTAGACACAACACGAGAATCACCGTCGGATTTCCACACTTCATGTAGTACACGTTTTAGAAACAGGTCGTGGATCCGTGTCCACGAGCCCATTATCAGACGAGCTGTAAGAGTCGTTATGGTTTTCAAGCGTTTACTTCATCAGAATTAAGAACAAGAAGTTCCATGATTAAACACTCAATCTCTCTCTCTTATTCCCAAGCATTTTTTCTATATAATTAGCTAAGACGGTTGCGAGAAGCAGCTGGATGTCACCAGCACAGGATCGATGGATGTGGGAGGCCTACGTCTAGCACTGGACGTGTATCGGCTGATGATGATGATGTGTAAGACTAATATAAAGGTTTCTATGTATATCAAGTTAATGCGTCGGTATGCGCGGAGAGACAGTATAAAATATACCAATTTAAGATACAAACATTTTTAAATATTTTCTTTAAATGAAAATCGCCATTGATATATCAGAAGTATATAAATAAACAAACGGGGTACCACAGCGCCCTTTCCTGAAATGAATGAAACAGCGAAGGTAGAATTAGACAATACTAATTTCTAGTTTCGAGAGCGAAATAAAAAATAGCAGCGGCTCCTCTAGCTAAAACTTTAAATTGGTTTTCAGCGAGTTTTTGAAATTGGAAACGAGCTGCCGTTTTTGTCATTTTTCAATTAATTTCAGCGATATCGTTCAATTGACTGTTTAAAGCTGACGCCATTCGTACTAACAGACGTTTTCACAGGTTAACAGCAAGAAACCGAAGCTTTAAATGCCCCAATGGTTTAATTTAAAATAACTTATATTGAAGTTTAATTAATACTAAGTGAAAAGAGAAAAACGTTTTATTACAAATTGCTTATAAACATTCATTATCACCAGGTTAATATGACAACTTGCTTTATCGTATGTGAACTTATCTAAAATATCATTCTTCACAATAAAACAAATGGTATTCTCGATAAAACTATAACTAATTGCATATTCTTAACTAATATTGGTGCTAAGATATTAATAGCCTCTTCCTTCGAGGATGTGCGTGGTGTTATCCAACATAGGATACATGTGAAAAGGTTCAAAGCCTGACCCTCTCAACGCCTCAAACCATTGGAATAGTGTACAATACTAATGCATCTCCGATACTTACTCTTTTGCTAGCATTTAAACTCTTGATATATGTTCTGAAGCGACGAATCTGAGTCTACAGGATCGATCAAGACCTGGTGCAATTAGGAGTGGTAACTATACACACAAGGGCATAACCAGTCTCCTACAGTGAAAATTATTTGTATGGCATAAATGAAAAATTCATACCAACACAACTTCAATGTAAAATTCAAAAACTAATGAAGGCGCGTAACATACTTGACGTCGAAGCAACTCATTATCATCTCGTTAACTTCCTGTAATGAGGTTCCTGTGTACTTCACATCGATCGGCTTGATTAAGTATCACTTCCTTATACCGTTCATGGAAACTCATCCTGTTGTCTCGACCGTACCGACGAAAGGAGGCGTTATTCTGAAAAGCAAACCCTCTGTTTCACTGAGGAACCTTTCAAAATTAAAATCCAACCTTCAGATCTGAAGAAGATTTGGAAAAGTACAGGATGGCTTTACTTAATGTACAGTTACTAAGGATGCTGTTTTAAAAATATTGAATATTATACATAGGCGAAAATCTCTTATATGTAACTCTTCGTTTTACTTATGGAATTTCAATATTTTGCCAAGACTAGGATCATTTAGGTACGTACCACCGGATCGCTTGTTTCTACTATCAAACTTAGGTTTGCAAATATTACTGTTCTTGGATCAAAGGATAACTGTACAGTTTACTGTACTAGCTCTTTTAACTGATGGTACAGTCTGCCATGGTTAAAAGGTATCATCAAGAGGCAAACGATTACTTTGTACATTTCCGGTGGAAGATAAAACGGCTCATCAATATCATGGGGCCGTTGCAGGAAATACCTCTAGTTCCTAAACAACCCTAATAAATAGATAGGGCGCGTGCTAACGACGCATTAAACATCGAAATGTGTTCCCAGCCGCGATGTCTATGGTGGGGGTGGGGGTGGGAGTGGGAGTGGGGGGGCCGTTTCATTACGATATCAGACTTAATTGCGATTTCATACGTCCCCATTATAGTAACGCAGCGCGAACTCACTCCAAGCGTTCTCTTCGTTACAATGTGATGCTGCAGTGCCTAATCGATACAGGTGAATAAAATTTATGTATCTGTTTGACAATAAAAAAAAACAGTTTTTTACTCAATTCATATGAAAAATTAATTTCGTGCGTTTATATGTATTAGTTACCTGTAATCTCCGGAGCGGCCGGATCGATTTCCACAGGACCTTCACTGGCAGATAGCGGGGAGATATCAGGCGTAACCAATATGAAGCGAAGAACAAATTTTTATTGCAAGTTTCATCAATTCTATTAACAACCTATTTTTATATATTTTCTTTAGTAATAATAATGACATAAATATAGTCTGTCAGGGTCCGCGTGTATCGGCTGCCTGTTTAATATAATATACATTTTATTACATTTCTTATGAACCTCCAGCGATATGAACGATCCTCCGCCAGCAGCAGAACTAATATCGAGTTAATATGAATTCTATTGAAGTCTGTCTAACGGTAGCCTTGCCGGCGCTTCATACTTTATTACAACTTTTTCTCACAAAACCTACCTCAAAGTTATACTAAAATTCCTTTACATATAGATAAGTTTAATGAAATCTAAAAAAGAGAGTATTCTGTGATGACTACAACTGATGTGATGAGTACTTTCGTGACTATGGCTACTGCGAACCACTCGACACCAAAGAGTAATAAATATTTTAATATACAGTCAATTTATCGCAAAAACTCAGTTTGAAGAAGGCACATCATCATGATGATCATTATTAGCCGATAGACGTCCACTGGTGGACTTAGACCTGCTCCCAAAATATCCATATTGATCGGACCCGCGCTGAGCAACTTCCGGCGACCTGCAACAATCAGCATAGCCTGTGGTACCACCGGACAATAAGGGACATCACATGTAGGGGTTCATATGAAAGGACATGGGCCATATTGTATCACGTAGGCCCAATGCGATTTGGTTAGACTATGATGATAACAATATGATAAAATCTATATCATTTTGTTTTGTTAAATGTAGTCATTTTCTTATTTATTAAAGGGTAAACAAAGAGATAAAAAGTTTCAATATAAATTAACGAGTAACGCGAAATTTAACTTTCTTGTCTGCCGACTCTCAGAGTTGAAATTTCTGTAAGAATCATTAAAGCCGAACGTAGTTTCAACAAAAGTTTACAGGTACAAATTCAATATTAACAGTACATCCTCTAGTGAAAATAATTTTCTTTTTCACCCTTTGTTTAACGGACCCTCTCGAACTAAAATTAAAATTAATTAAAATCTTGATCAAACCATTCACTTGCAATGGATATTTGACTACGACGGGAGCGTTTTAAAAAGATCGGCTTTATGAACTGTGCTCCCGCTCTTCAATATAAATTACAATCGGTTAATGAATACTAAGTCCCGGCTCCGGCTGAACCACATTCACTTAGCCGAAACACACCGCAGGCCAAATTCAGCGCCGGCTGGAACAATCTGAAATATTTACGTTTTGCGAACTAACTCTGAACTTATGTAAAGCCTCTAACAAACTTTTAAATAATTCATCATAGTTAATTAGTTTCAGAATTAACAATTGTTTTATACAACAGGTTCCCTAAATTAATTAAAAATTCTTCTAATACTCATTTTAGTCATGAGAATCAAATTTATATACTAAACATGTTTCTGTCCGCCATTTTCATTTAGCCCCCTGTTTTAAAACTTTAGTTATTTTGAACTTTCTGAATTAATTTCGTCTTCATTAACAAACTGAAACGAAATAGTTTTAGTTCTTCCTTACAAGTTGTTTATGATGAAAATATTATCCATTTACGAAAGATATTCCACGTAACGTTCAAATACCTGTTATATTGTTACTGTGTGGAAATAAAAGGTAAATTAAACTTGCGTGCGGATTAAATAGGTACGTCACAGGTTTATTAGCACGTGAACATAGCAAAAAGTTTTGTTTTACCCGGAGAGGGATGTAAAACGCCCGGGGGCCTCCCTAAAACACGGTTCCGCTTTACGGCGGACCTTTTTGGTTTTATTGCCAACAGACTTCTTCAAGTGATACATAAATTTGCCTTGTAATTTGTACACGAATTCTTGAGGCGATGATACTTTTCAAACGTCTTGTCCTATTTAGGTATTGCGTTATTTCAAAATATATAGATATTTGGTATATAATTTATTTCATCACAGTATAACCAATGGCGGCAGCGATGTCCTGATCTTGGACTTTATAAATTCATCGACAACTATCATTACAAATTGACTTTATTATAATTATTACTTAAAAAATGATATATATATCATGTAGTACTCTTTTTGCTATAAAATAGTTATATATAGTAGTTGCCTTAAATGGGAATTTAGTTTACCTTAAGAAAAAAAATTATATAGTTATGAAAACGTTTTGCCACAGTTTTTTTTCAGTCAGACCTTATGAGAGTGGCAGTTTATTAGCTAAAAAAATCAGCCCCGTAAAGCAGAAGAAACTTCAAGTAGAAAATTTAAGTGACACTTAAGGAGGGCTGCGGGCAATGAAATGAGATGAAGTGTCGTAAAGTCAGTGGGGGAATGGGATGCGGCGTTTTACAGCCGCCCGGGGCTCTAGATATAATAGTTTGACATTTATATGAGAAAAAAAGAACAAATAAATTTCTTTATAATATTTTCTTACATAACTGCAATAGAAGTTGCCTCCGCGGTACAATAGACAAGCGCTTGGCTTGTAGCAAGCAGTCCCTGATTCGGTTCCGATGCCAAATATTGTGGAATGTTATGATGAAAAGAGAATCATGAGAGCCTTCTGGGGAAGAGAAAAAGAGAGAGTATTCTCAGCGAGCACTAAACACCGTCTCATTTTCACATACCACCATGTGATATTAAACGCAAATGGTTAATCCATTACAGATAAAAAAAAAAATTTTATTTCCTTTCTGCGCTATTAAATAATAACCTCCTACAGTCGTGCTATCTTATTGGGAACAAATTATTAATAACTTAAGCAATTTTAATTGTTTATATAAATACATTTAACTATTAAATGTAGTCTTAGACCTATAAAATATCATCACAATTAAATAACATAGATGTTATATAAATATTTTTCAATGAGAAGATAATAACCAAAAACATCGAAGCAACAACGATGAATGTAATATAATATAACAATAATATCTTCCGCTCCTAGTCTGAAGAGAGCAGTTCTACAATTTGTTCCTAGCGGTGCTCTTCAGCAGATCCATGCCTTTACTAACGGCATCGAGAGCAGTACCCGGGGCGCACATCACACCGTAACCTCCATGCCCGTAGCAATGAACCACTTTCAAACCGTTTATAATTTCCGGCGCAACCCGCACCGGCACCCGGTGTGGTCGCAAACCGACTTTATGCGCAACGACTTCGGCGTTTTTTAAAGCTGGCAACATTTCACAACACCGTTCAAAAATGGCGGCTGCGTCGTGTTTGCAGACATCCAAATTGTAGCTGTCGTATTGTCTCACACCACCCAAAGTAGCGATGCCGTCGAATCCTGGTATGATATATGTATCGTAATCACCATATAAGGCAACTTTAAGCCATGGCGCCTTCACTCGTATAACTTGACCTCGAATAGGAACCAAGTCGTGATCATTGCACAATAATTTCGCCCCTAAGCCTGTGCAATTAAAAACTAAATCGTATCTATCTGGTAGCGACGCGAAATTATCGATTCTGTGCGAAATAATTTTTCCGCCATTTTCAATGAATTTTTTTTCAACCCAAGGCAAATATCTCTCACATCCGATTTTTACCGTCGAAAAATACGATCCGTATTTCCAGCCTTCGCCGCAAAGCTTTAGTTCATTTTTATCAGCAGATCTATAGATCGGCAATAAATCTTCAATTAGGTGATTTCTTGTAATGTTATAATGTTTCTTTGAGAATATATAACTTGAAAATGCCATAAGTCCCGCGTCGGCCGCTTCCGAGGACTTTAAAATATCTTGCCAAAAATACCAAGAGTCGTTAATCCATTTCTTGGTGATTTCTTCTGTGGGCCCTCTAAAGCTCGTTCCGGGTCGAAAGATGCCTGCGGCAACGGCGCTGGTGGTATCTTCTTTAAAGGTATTTGCGATAATGGTTATATTAAAATCTTTATGCTCCTCTTGTAAAACCTTGGCCACTGTCATTCCCACCACACCCGCTCCGATAACGGCGATATTTGGTCTATCTGCCATTATCTAGAACAATTTATTAATAAAGATAAATATGATGCGATAAAAGAAACCACAGAATTTATTTAATAAAAAGCTAGAAAAGAAAACACATTCATAGTGTCATATAAGAACTGCACAGAAAATACCGGTTTTTCGTAAATGGACCATGTAAAAAGGTGGACCCTGTTTCCTGAGACCATAGCTAGCTAGGTTTACCACTAGTGCGCACAAATTACTGCATTACGTTCTAACTCTGCACGGTTATGTAATGAAAGAACTTGGTTGACGAGACACATCTATTCACGTAACTTCTGGATGACAAGCGCAGAATAGCGCTGCATAATTATTTTAACCAGCACTTAGGGGAAGACGTGCTTCATGCACGTCTTCCCCTATTAAACAAACCAATACTTACTGAATCCAATGAAATGAACTTATACCGCAATTAATTTGTAACTTAACATCTATTACATCTAAGAACTAAGTTGTCTGAAAACTAACTTCTGATAAGTTATTCAGACAAGAATAATATTATTGTTTAACTCAAAGTTTAATTTTCAACATAATTTTTTGACTAGTACTTGGCGTATTTTAGGTAAACGTCCAAATATAATCATTCTGTCGCTGAACAGTAGTGTGCAAACATTACTGTATATCAATTTATACTGCGCTGTGGCTAGTGTAAGCACTGGAGTACCAAGACTATTACTATTGTGTTCGAAACTTACAAGAAAACTTGGGAAAGTGTCGAACACAATATGATACAACAAATATCATTCTAATCGACGCGACATTGTTATTGGCAAGCCTATCACTTACTATTAAGTGTACATCTTGTGCGTAATAGTAATAAAAAAAATATTACCGCAAGTAAATCCATATAAACTATGATAATATTAAAAGACAAAAGATGCTATAGTTACCTCCGACGCTTCGTATGAAACAACAACAGTTTAGTTATATATTTAACCTTCTTGTTAATGTACAGCAATAAATGATAACAATGAACACAACCAGACACCCGTCAACTATGATATAACATTTCGCTCCAGTTCACGCTTTGCCGAACCTAATGTCTTTTCTTTAAATATACTGTACTAATACAGATAAACGCTAATACGTTATAAAAACTTACCAATGAGCTAATTTTAATCGTCTGCATTATCGATGTATAAACAACATTAAACTTAGTTATGTTGTTTATACATGGATATATAATTAGTATTCATGTTAATCTTATCAATTATTTAAAAATAGAATAATCATTCAGAGTATACGACTCTATTTCATACTGTCCAGAGGAATAGGAACTCAAAGCCACACAGTTCACAAAACCTGTCCCTGAACAAAAACACATCCATGAAACGTTTCCCATAAAAAATGCAGCTAATAAATTCGCTCCTATGTATTATAATCAAAACCGCATGCACACCGTAACGTTGTGCCCATTACGTTACTAGCACTCAAATCAGACAACAGAAGCGTTACATAACCTATCTAGGTAAGGCAGCCAACGCAGCGCCTATTTCAATAACTACAGACGGTAAGCTATATTTTGCTCCGGTTTAAAAACGCTGTAGTTTGTGAAACTATTGAACGAATGCCACTTTTTGTTCCGGGGAGAAGTAAGAACACGATGTGAACATAATGAAAAAATACTATAATTACCTAAACATATTATAATTATACAAAACTTAAAAATCTTGAAGGTTTATAGTTGGATGTATGTTACTCTATTGTATTTTGCGCACATATTATAACAACGCCATCTTTTTTTTTGCACTCAAGGCATATCCTTCATACAAGACTAGTAACAGCAACAAGGAGCTGTAAAAAGTTTACTATGAAATTTCGCTATATCATAAAGACACAGGAAGAACTGCGAGTCTCTACAGGAGTAGAATATTTAATACAATTAGTACCTACTGTATAATATAACTTAATATTGAAATACAACGTAAAGAAGAAATAAACTTTAGTTTCTTTATATTTAATAAGTTAACTATTACCTTTTGTTCTACTGCTGGTAAACAATTTGCACTTTAATGATTGGTCAACCGATCTGCAAACTTTGATTATAAAAATTTATTTGGTTACTAGACTTCAGGCAATGTATTATAGGCAGTTGGCCATTTATGTGTCTAATATTTAATGAAATAAATGATAACTAAAACTATCATTTTTAAACTACTTTCATTTTATTTTCCAGAACCTCGGCCGTTGCGGAAAAACTACAACCAACTGTCGTCAAACGAGAAGTGCGACAATAAACAATCAGAAGAAGTGCACATCGAAGAAGCCGAAGTGGACTCGGATGCGAGCAGCACTGATATCGAGGAGCGTGGCGTATGCCCGCCCTGTGCGCATGACCGCTACAACAACAACATACGCCGTCATACACACGATGATTTCAGCGACGATACTGATTACGGTAAATACATACTAGATTAAGTTAAGAAAAAAAAATTAAGTATATTTTTTTTGCTTGAATTTTTACAATTAATAACAAAGCAAGGTTTTTTCTTTTTATAATAAAACGTGTAACGCAAGTAGCACTTGGCGCTAACCTTACTTCGGTACTTATAATTTTAAAAAATAATTTACTGGGGAAAACTTAAACCTTCATGCTGGCAAACTTTTCGCGCATTCTGACTTTAGTGTTTGACATTAACTAAATGTCAGTTGTCAGGTCACTTGACAGGTGAGCAGTTTGTGGTTTACTAGTTCGCTTAGTTGAACTTTTGTTTTGTGACGAATATAATCGCTAATTTCACCGTTCTCCTCATATCGTGAAGTGAACGCGTACAAACAAATAGCAATCAAGTAAGCGTAATAATGGCGACATTAAAATCCGACTTGGACGACTATTTACTTCAAAACGAAAGCCGTAGGAGTTATAAATTCGGTTTACCATCATTCTCGACGCCCAGTTTCCTGTCTCGTAGTAACGACGAGACACCAACGAGTACCAGTTCAACCAGTACGTGGTTCCAGAATGTTCAGAAGGAATATTTTACTTTGGTGAGTACTAAATTTTATTTTACTAATTAAAAAGGCAATAATGCCTTATCATTAAGATATGAACTAGTTTATTTATTGTGCAAATCTATTACGAGACTCCATTGCATAGTGTACAAAGATTATTCTACTATGTTAAATAAAAATTAATTATATTTTTATTGCTGTTTTCTTTGTTATAGTAGTTCTATTAAATCACTTCGATTAGAAACTGACCCTATATGATGTATAGTTTTCTGTACTACTTCCATTGTTATCTCGAAAGTGAAACCAATTTTACCTAACAGCATATATGTCTGGTAGTAAGTGATACACCAGCCTATGAGTATGAAGTGAGCTAGTTAGTATTATAAACTATCAATATATATATATATACATGTATAGTACAGGTCCTCTACTTAACATAGGCCACACTTAAATATATTTACTCTAAACAGTCATGTACTGTTAGCAACTAGCTAGTAAATAGTTTAAATAATCACTATGGTCCTTGGTACCTATTTGTAGGATCTCTCTTAAGGTAAAGCCATTATTAGTAATGTAGCACTCATATATAATAAACATATTTAAAAATTTTCACTTGTTTCAGAGTCGTACACAAAGATTTATGGGTTTTGGAATATGCATGTTCTTTGGCATACTGTGTTTCACATTGTCATTCCTTTATATACCTATATTATTGCTACAAGCCAGAAAGTTTGCCTTATTATTCACTTTGGGCAGCCTCTTCTTTATATTCAGGTTAGTAATATTTTTAAGGCTAAACAAAATGAAACTGAAACAACTATATCTTTTTAACAACAATTCATTAAAAACAAATTATGAAGTAACAGGTTTTTAAGTTACCCACATACCAATGTGCTTTGTGAGTTAAAACCAATATATTCTATTAGCAAATACTAAGTTATACATCGGGTGTTATTATCATCAGCAGTTTGTTTACCACAACATTGGATACCCTTTACGAATATGACTTTCATTATATATTACGAATGTTGCATCGCAATTATGTATCGGAATTTTATATTAGATCTTTGTCACAAGCCATCATGTACGATGTAGTATTTTAGTTCACATCATTGCTAAGTAGTGTAGACTTGGTTTTGAGGGCCTTTTCGTGAGTAATTACTCAAGTTGTCCATTGTATCATTCACTTTTTACATCTCTGTTGCCTACTTCTCCTGTTAAAAAAATTTATAAATCTGCATGTACATAAGGTTTTAATGTTTTACTTTCAAATGGTAGGTATTCTATAGTTTTCATTGTCTATGTGATATAGATAACAAATGTTTTAATACATGTTTTATTACTTTAGATATTTACATGTACAATGTTTGTTCATTACCATATAATTACAAGATATTCAGTTTAGAATTATATGTAATAATATAATTTAGTATAGAGCCTATTTCTATGGGTAAACATTAATATGCAAATTTTCCTCTTAAAATGTTGTTGCACCTCGTGAGATTAAAATGTTGATGAAGCTTCACGTGTTACATCAGAATGGATAGTCGCAGCGATTATTACCAGAGTAACCACTGGGAACGAGGCGTGATATATATGTATGTATGTATCATATAATAAGTAAATGCGCTGCTTGTCTTATTGCATTAGTGTTTATGTGCAGTCATTGTCTCCATTGTACCATCTCAGTGCCAATCAGGCAGTTAATTATCAGTGTGTAAACATTACCATGTACCGATTGGGAAATGTCATATTTTTAGGCCAACGTAGATCAACATCAACATGATCTAAGAGTAATATATGTATAAGAGATATCTTGAGATTTGTGAACTTTAGTTACAACAGCGAGATACAAAAACGGTGAAGGAAAACATCGCGAGGAAACCCGCACACTGATATCATCTTTGCGTGTGTGTGTGTGGTGTGGTGGTCCCAATAAAGTGGCAACAGGCTCGCCCCCTGTTACATGGGACCTAATCTGACCACATCTGGCGAAATGCGGGTAGTTTATTCACCTCTGCCTACCCCTACTGGGAAAAAGGCGTGACAATATATAAAAAAAATATATATATATAAAAAAAGAGATATCCACCTATGTAAAAACTTTACCATATCTCTGAAACCATAAGACCTGGAGACTTGAAATTTGGTAGGAGTATTCCTTTTGCCGAATGTAGATCAGTTCAGAATGGATTTTACAAAATTCTTTCTCCAAAGGAACTTGTCGGATTTATGAACAGCAAAGTTGAGGGGGACCAATAGCTAGTAACATGAATAGCTCTTGACTTTATACTAAGTTGGCGTTGTGTACCAATGTTTCTTCTAATAGCCGTACATTCTCCTTTACAAGTAAATAAATAAAATAAATATTATTTACCATAAAGGTGTCATGATAAGTTTATAACTTGGAACTAATAATAGATTCAGTCTGGCATAAATCCCCTCAAATGAACCCCTACTAACAATGCCACTGGTGTCCAGCGTTGAAGGCAGCATAGTACTGATCAATGTAGATATATTTGAAGGAAGCCTATGTCCAGCAGTTGACGTCTATCGGCTGATGATGATAGATTAAGCAGGCTAATTTTTTTTATTATATCTACATTACCTATAAAGTATAATTTGTATGGACGCTTCAGTGAAGACTGATTGTTTATTTTATATGTCGAGACCTGAAGATCGTTCACACAGTGGTCCCGGTTAAGATCATATACACTGCATCACAATGTGCTTATTACCTATGGATATGGTGTTATGTCAATTATATTTTTATTTTAAGAAGCGACGGAACAAGCCAGACGTTCAGCTGACGATAAGTGATACACCTGTCGGTAACAACGTTCCGCTTGTTACGATGTTATAAACAGCGCCACGATGTACTCGTCGCCTTGGGACACCAGATGTTAGGTCTCGTTACTGGAGTAACTACACTAGCCACAACTACCTACAAACCGGAACAGTAATATTTGCATACTACGGTTTGTCGACTGCAATAGGCGTTGCTGTGATACCTACCCAGACGGTCTTCGATAATAGAGACATATCACCATTAACACCGGTGTAGGGGTTGTAATAAGTCGATGAATAATAATAATTAAAGTATTAATTTTACAGTTTCAGTTTTTTATACGGCCCGTGGTCACACTTCAAGTCCCTGTTCAGCAAGGACCGCGCCCTCACCACCTCGCTGTACGGGTTCACGCTGATAGCGACGTTGTACTGCGCGTTACACCTTCAGAGCACACCGCTTACCATTATATGTGCGGTGGGCCAAGTGCTCGCCCTGCTCTGGATGATGATGGGTTCGATACCTGGAGGATCATCCGGGATGAGGTTCTTCGGCAGCATGTTCAAGTCGTCCGTGTCTAACACGCTGCCGATATAACGAACAGTTCGGTTCGGCGCCGCGCGGACCCTGTGCTTAAAACTTACTTTCAGGTAACTTAACGCGGTCCGAGTAAATCCAGTGTCGACTGCTCACAGTGGATGTTCATCATGTTTCCAATTCAATTTTAAACTTGATTAATATATTTTGAAGGCGAAAAGATTATATTTTTTTAATCTTAAGTAGTTAACTCTCGCAACCGTTGAGCATATCATGAATGGGTGAAATTGGAATCTACATATTTCATAATTAGGTAGCTAACGACACGCAAGTACGAGTGACCCTTATTACTCGAGTCATTCGGTTCAGACCTTATAACAACTATACTAATACATTAAAATATACGAAATGTATGAAAAAAATATTATTATATGCCATTTACCACTCACCGTATAACTAAAAACATCATCATCACCCGATAGAGGTCCACTGCGAGACACAGACGTCCCTCAAATATTTCCACTCAATTCGGTCTTACACTGTCCACATCCAGCGGTTTCCTGCTACCTTCACCAGATCATTGGTCCAACTTGTGGAAGATGTTCCAATTACATTTACCAGAAAGAGAGTCACTCCAATACTCTATAATTACTGCCGTATCAACCGTTGCTTCTTCAACCAATATTCCATGTCGGTGACCATCTAACACGTTAGAAGCAGCACCGATTTTTCCATGCTTGCAGTACAAGATGAAGAAAACCTTGACAGTCCGTTCAAGTGATGCCCTTCGCATGTCAGAGAAGTCTATGCTTTTCTTAGTCCAAATGTAAGCGTGACGTAAACAAGACCTTGACCTTGAAGACGTTTTCGACTTTGTTTAACATTTAACGTATTAAGTATACGAAACCTTAAAGCTAAGTAACCTTCATGTAATAGTGAATTCCACCAACAAAAATTGGTGCTGCTAAAGCTTTTTTATCAGCACCGCATCACTCTTGCCTTCTTTAAGTTACAAAATTAACATATACTATATTTATTAGGATATATATATACTAGCTGGTCGTAATATAGTTAGACATGAAATATTCCTTGAGAGCAACCGCAAATGGCTTTCTATAGCAATCGTTACTATAGCAACCGCACGAATAACACCAAATGAAGATGTTTGTAAAAGTTAATTAGAAATAAAATGATGAAAGATCTATGAAATTAAAAAAATAAATAGCCTATAACTATCTAAGCTCGCTGGCCTAACGGTTGGAGCGCGCGGCTTTCGTTCCGAAGGTCGCGGGTTCGAATCTCAGTATGTACCGATGACTTAATATTTAAGTTATGTACATTTGTGAACTTAAGTTACAACAGCGAGATACAAACGGTGAAGGAAAAACATTGCGAGGAAACTCGCACACTGATATCATCTTTTCGTGTGGTGGCTCCAATAAAGTGGCAACAGGCTCGCCCCCTGTTACACGGGACCTAATCTAACCACATCTGGCGATAAGTGGGTATTATTCACCTCTGCCTACCCCTAATAGGAAAAAGGCGTGATAATATAAAAAAAAAATAACTATCTAAAAATCATTCCGCGTGGAATGCTTATGTTGCCGTGTCTATACGATCACTAGTTTTCACGTGATTGGCGCACAAACAAAACCCCGTGAGCCTAGTGGGCTACAAGTGGCCCACTAGGCTCATGGGGTCGGTACATCTGGCGTTACTTTTATTTTAAATCATTTAAATTTCACCTCTATATAGAGCTTATGAGAAATGTTAAGAAAATCAGAAATAATGGCGAAAACCTAAAACATAGTTCCTTTTTCTTGTTATTTTGTCTGCGATCCCAGACACCGCGACATGTTTGTGGTCACCGCGAAAAAATGGTTGACCATTGCTCTGTCTGATACAGCCTGCTATAATACTTGGGCCTTACTCTGGACAATTCGTCTATGGTACTGAACCCTTTTTAATCTGTATACCAATAATGAGGTTAGTCTTCGTGTTTTTGCAAAAACTTTATATATCCAATCACGGTAACAAGAAAACATCAGTTGTTCGTGGTGCACTCATCTAATCAACAAACGAGGCTCTGGCTCCCACCAAACCCCAATGGCCCAATTCGCCCCCAAAACGAATGCCCAACCGATCGTTGTGTAAATCTTTAATGGAGGTCTATCGGCTGATGATGTTGATATATATATCCAGACATTTATTGAGTTATCACGATAGCTCCGAAATCACTAGACATAAACACTCAAAATTTGGTAGAAGTATTGCTTCTGCCGTTTAGAGGTCAGGTGTGGTATCTCAGGAGGTAAAGAATAAATTTTACAAAATTACCTCCAAAGTGTTCTCCGGGAGTGGTGCTTTTAAATAAAAAAGGGGGTAATAAATTGTTTTACGACAGCAAATGCAACTTATTCTGTTACAAATATAAAGAGCTTGCCGTTTAGCATTTCATCCTACAGGATAAACTTAACTTTAACCAAGTAACGATTATACATTATTTTCCCACTGCTGGGCCTTGTTGCTTTATGCGGGACAGTCAAGCCTACGCTAAGTAATATATATATCCTTAATTATATATATGTAACTCTTGAAACTTCTGTCTGTACGAATCTATGTGTCAAGACATATTCATTTCATTTCTATAAGATTATCCACCGTACATTATCCTTACACTATATATTTAGATAATCAGCGTAAATCAACAGATAATAAATAAGTTTCATAAAGAATAATTTAATCTTAGCAAAGTCGAATTGCATTCAAATGGATCAGGAACTGAAACGCACATTATTAAGTATACATTTGTTATTTATATTGCTATTGTTATAAACAAATTACATGTTTTTAATCTAGGTAATGATAGAGTGAGACGACAAAAACCCGTACACCTTACTAAGTGGACAATTCAGTTCAGCAGCAGTCATCGTCAAGATGCGATAGCTGGAAGGCGCTGAATCTCCTTATTATCATAAATATGAATAATTCAGAAGCAAAACAATCTTTGTTTTTTAAATAAAATTTAAATATTTTTGGTTCTTTTAATATGAATATTACATATAAAAAATGTTTTCTCAATGTAATCTCTGCAAAGAAAAAAGAGCAAGATATGTACAGTGTAAATAAAAACGCCAATATAATTTGACAGCTGAAAAAGATGAGATCATGTTTAATTATAATTTGTCCTTTTTCAGTGTTGCCAATAAATATCGAAAAAAGTATAACTTAATTTTTATTTTAAAGTTCATAAAAAAATTGTTGATATAAAGTGGTCTTGTTCACAATAGCTTCTAAGATTATTATACAATACATTCAAAAGCTATAATAAAATGCTGTCTTACATATAAATAAGAAAGCAACGGGTAAATCCTTTACATATGAATAATCAAAAATTGTACCTGACCGCATTGGTTTTTGAGTATATAATGGAGATAGCTGCTATTATGGGATTTATAATAGTATTTTAACAATGGTTTCAGATTCTTGAAGATTTGTTTCAGTATAAGAAAAATATGTGCAATCGTTCCGCCTAAGAACGTTTGACAGAAATTTATAGTTAACTGATTTATCTCCATTGTTAGTTTACCATATTATTAATAAAGTGAGGGTAGAAAACAGTTACAAAGACGGGCCACGCGTCGAACGTTACTTTAGTATAAGTTAACAAGTAAAAGCGGAATGCTTGCATGTAAACGGAGATACATTGAAAACTATTTTTACTATTATTCTATTGTTTGTAATAAATCAATATAAAACCAATGCTTTGTTTCAATTGATCTGCTGAACCCTTAATTTTTTTATTGTTTAACGGCTTTGGAGTCATGTCCTTTAGTTTATCATACATTTACTAGAATATTATTTTAATTATAATTACAACATTGCGATGTGTAGGTGGTTGTGGGGATTGTACCAACGCACCAGGCACCGATTATAGTATTAAAGATTTAATAAATTTTTCATCCGATATGAAAGTGACAAACGCAATACCAGGCCACTCGGAAAGTTTTGCAAAAAAGTTTTTATGTATAAGACACTGGCCACTTTTTAAAAGTAAAAATACCACTGTTCGATTTTCAAATTTCCCTTCAATTTTTTGAGAGACAATTCAAATTTCCTTGACTCGTTAAAAAATGAATCTGCGTCGAGAACATTTTCGCGCCATGATTTTTTACGATTTCAAATGTGGCTTAATACCTGAGGAGTCGGTTAATCGACTTCGAATTGCTTTTATGGATGAAGGAGCTTCAAAAGCAACCTATCTACCTCTACCGCTGATATAGTGAATTCAAACGCGGTCGTCTCACTTTGGGGGATGAACAAAGGAGTGGTCTTCCTATCGGCGGACGGCACCGAAGAAAGTGTGCTGGCAGTAAAAATTAATAATTCAAGAAAACAGACGAATTGCGTACGAAGAGATTCAGTATACTCTGCAGTTTGGTTCAGGAAGTGTTCACTAGCACTTTCGCGTAAGGAGGATAGTTTCCCGCTGGGTGCCGCACCGAACACGTTTACGACATTGTGACGTGACTCCTGGATTTATCAATATGATCCAGAAATAAAGCGTCAGTCGACAGTTTGGCTGTTCCAAAATGAACCAACGCCTACGAAAGTGAAGTGATCGAGAAGCACAGAGAATATTTTGATCGCTAGTTTCTTCACTTTGACGGAGTACTTAATTTCAATTCCACTTCGAGACCAAAGCAGCATCAACGCCAAATGGTACAGCACAAAATGCCTGCCAGAAATTTTTCTCCATTGAGCAATAAGCGACCGAACACCGGGCTCCGCAGGGTCCTTCTTGACCACGACCACGCGCCCGCGCACTCTGCGATCAAAACGAGTGACTTCCTGGACTCCACACCGGTCAGAGTCTTGGTACACCCACACTCTCCTTATAGTCCTGATTTGGCTCCGTGTGACTTCTTTTTATTCCCTAAAATTAAAAATCAGCTCAAAGAGATACAGTTTTAATCGCCGGAAGACGCGCTAGCAGCGTTTGAGAAGGCCGTGGAAGCGGTCTGCGGAGAACTGGACAAAACGTTTAAAAAATTTGTTCAGACGCATGGAACTTTGTATATTATATATAGAGAGGCTGGTGGAGAGTTCTTTGAAAAGATTTAGTAAAAATATTTTTTTCATAGAAGTTAGTTTTTTAGTTTCTCAAAACTTTCCGAGTGCCCCACGTATATATATTGATGCATTCTTATTACCATAATAACTTTTCATGCACAGACTGAATATGAAGGAACAAATTATTGAATTCTTTGTTAACAAGTAACGGTACAGACCTTAATGTGATGATGATGGTGTACTGGAGGAATATTTGGAATAGCTTACTTGATTTAGTGCATTAAAGACAAATATCTCATAAAGATTGAGGAAAGTATCTGCAACGTTTTGTGTTGCAAAGTTGTTAGTTATTATTTTGTAGTGTGAGTAGGTTTTGATAAACTTTGACATTAGAAACGTAACAATGAGATATAAATGTTGTTGTATGCAGACGAGGCGCTGACGTGCAACGTTTGCGACCGGTCTTTCTCAACGCGTCGCCAACTCAGCGATCACCAGCAGAAGAAGCGACACTTCGGGTAAATATATTTACTCGTATAAACAAACACTCGACCATTATTTTATTGCTCAAATGATATTAAAATTGTTTTCAGAAAATAACTTTTATTTTCACATACATTTGTCTTGAAGTGGAGGCCGCGTCGTGTAGGTCTCCCTCACTCCAGATGGACCGTCGACATCATCAGAGTGGTCGCAAGTGGGTGGATGCGAGAAGTTGGGGATAGCATTTAGTGGGGAAAGCCTTTATCCAGCATTGGATAAACAAAGGCTGATAATATTGATGATCAAGTCGAAGATATATACTCTGGCTCGCGTATGTTTATTACTGGACAATATCAATCCTGTTATGAGGGTAGATTTACAATATATACAGGTGGTAACTATCTAGGCAGGATAACAATACTCCCTTTTAAATTCCATTATATGGTATAAGGTAAAAGGTTATCTTCTGGGCCACGAAGGTTATTGAACAATTCCGCAAGTTTAACGTTTCTCAATCCTTCTGCAGGTGCAGTTCGTGCGACAGCCTGTTCCCATCGCTGATGGCCTTGGAACACCACAAAGAGGAGTTCCAGCACTGGAGCGACTCCTCCTACTGCTCACACTCCGACAGCGAAGACAGCGATGAGTGTCAGGAAGACCGCCATCGCTTACTCTAATGCCATCACCTCATTATTGCCGGGGACAAGTCAACCAAGCTTGGAACTTTCGTCTGATACTTTGCAGACGTTCTAGGGACCTATAACGAACTAATTCACAACAAGGCGAAACAAGTGCAGTTTACTCACAAAACTACCTTGTATGCAACAGACAGATATTTAAGTGAAATTTGTATACATATCTTAAAACTTCCAAGTGTTTTAAGTAGGAAGCTACTGCTCACATATCGTATTTATTTCTTAACGTATTTTTAATTATAATTGTCTTTACAATAAAAATGAGCACCTTTGACACAATTTTAATATGTATAATATGCATCACTTTTATTTTAAAGGAAAACCAATATATGGGATATTCATGTTAAGTTTTTTTCTAAAAACAAAGCATAGGTCATAACGTGGATGACCTACTTTTTTTGAGTATAATTTTACATATAAAGATTATTATTTATATAAACATAAGGTTAGGCCGTACAACTTTAGTCTTTTGCCTTTCCTATGTAAAATCCTTATAGAATGTATAGCGAAACTAATCTCTTGGCTATAAGAATTCTGTTAATGAATTAAGCAAAATCATTTATTTTACTTGAAAATTCATCCCATACATTGAAATTTTGTTCTTTGAAAGGTCTTATTGAATTATCATACATCCGAGTCGCAACTGCATTTAATTTATCTCGCCTTTGTACCACTATCGAATATCGTATCCATGTTACTAAATCCAACGGTCGCTCACCTTGGCATTTAACAGCATTTTCTTTGTATTATCAGTGATAAAATATCAGTTTTTTGTCTACAATCGGTTCGGGTAGACCTTAGAAAGTATGAAATATTACAATAATCTCTGTTGTGTACACGAGTAGATAAACGCAATTGCGACGTCAGATGCCACCGGTGACTTTCTACAATGTATTTCGTCTTTACTTTTTACTACAATAGTCCTTTCTCTAATTAAAGTCTCTTAGTTTATTGACCAGTTCGTAGTGCTGTCTCTTCCGGATCGTACGAAAAATACTGCCACACGACTGCCCCCCAATTACTTTTAACAATGAAACTATAGGAGACAGTAGCGCGCATGGCAGTATTTCCCGTTCGCTGTGGAGGGGGCATGGCAGGCAGCGCAGTAAAAACAATGTTAATTGTATTAAAATGTTAATTTATTACAAAATAAACATGTTAATGAAAAATGCCAAAGGTCCGTATTGACGTTACAGTCGACATGACACATCAGGTATTACAAGCTGCGTTAACACGGCCCGTGTCCGCGTATCTAAATGGCCACGTGACTTGGCTGAAAGCGCATCCTGAACTTGTAAATATCTCCTAGTGATAGTGTAGATACATCCCGGCAATAATGCGAGTCCGCTGCGAAACTTTATGTAAATACTGCAACGCCGCGTCGCGGTCTAGCTCTAGTCTATAAGGTAATTAATACTCTAAGTTGGGAGTTTGGCCTTTTTGGCGAGGACAGAACAGGTATTGTCATCCGAGTCACTTCAAGTTCCGAGTGTCACGAGCAAACGCACCCCCAAGGACCCCCCCTCTAGACGTTCCGAGATTATGTTGTACATCCACTAGTCATAACATATGTGCAAGGCATCAACCGGCCCGGCTGCACCGGACGCCGGACACCGGTCGCCGGACGCCGGGCGAAAACTTCGTGTCACAGCAATATCATATCAACACAAAACAGTATTAATTAATATTAATGGATGCAGAGACGACGTGTGCCGAGGCGCGCCCGAGTGCCGGCACGGCGCGACACGCGCGACCGGCGGACCGGGCGGACCAGACGGACCGACGGACCGAAGGCTCCGCGCGGTCGAACAGCTTCCACAAATAAAATAAAAATACAATTAAAAATATGTACAGAAATGTTTATTACTTTATAGGAAATCACATAACCACAGAGTACAAGCTACGACACACGTATGTACTGCGCTATGGCCGATCTCCGAGAGAGTACCGAAAGTACCGGAAGTGCCGGGAGCGCCGGACGCGCCGGGAAGGCCGCGACCGGCGCGTATTGTCCGGGGGTAGCGACGTACACGAGTTTAATTTTAATCGAATAATCAGGAATACAAATGAGGAATCTCTTATAAAAGCATAATACGAGATAAGTCGTGGCGCGCGGTGCGGCGGACTCGTGAGTTCCAGTCACACGGCCGCGCCTCACCTCCCCCTCCCCCTCTTCTCACTCTCACACACGTACCCCACCCCAACCCCCTCCTCCTACTACTACTTCGATCGCCCCGTCGGCCCCGCCGTCGTCCCGCGCGCGCCCACCGCCGCCCCGCCGCGTGAAAGTATCAACAATATGAAATTATCTTCAAACGAATCCACCGTACCGCCGCGCGGACGCTCCGAGCCGCAGCGCGGCGCGGGCGCACTCCGGGCAGCCGGCCCGGCCCCCAGACCGCCCGCCGCCCGCCGCCAGGGCGCGCGGCCCCGCGTCACGACGCGCGACGCGGGGCGGGGGCCGGTGTGCGGGTGCGCGGGCGCGGGCCGCGGCTCTACACGGTGCCGTTGAGCAGCGGCTCGGGCTTGGGCTTTGCGAGGGGCGAGCGGCGCTTGTTCGCGCGCTTGTCCCCCTCGCCGCCAGCGGCCGCGCCCCCAGCCGTCCCGCCGGCGGTAGCCCCGCTCGCACCCGCCGCCGCCGTCGCTGCCGTTGCCGCCGCCGCTCCGCCCGCGTTTGCGCCGCCACTGACGCCGTTCTTCCCCCCGCCACCGCCTGTAACATGGGGTCGTATACTCCATGCAGTATGTTAATATGTAGCAGCAGGTCTATTTGGTCCACACTTCAACAAAATTCCCATCTTTATGTAGAAACACTGCACCAGTCCAATAACTAATGTATTATGAACTAGCGTCGCTAAACTTGTATTTTAGAATTAAAGAATTGTAATTAATTTTCTTATACATAGCAAATAAATAGTTTAAAAACAACCTAAAAATAGTCTTTCATTTAGCACTTTCACGTAATGAAAATTAGCTTAACTCAGCTAAAGAGTTGCAGTAGGAGTCACAGTGAATATTCCCAAATGGGAACCACCACAGTTGTAAAGCTATAACTAGGCCGCATTACACAGCACAAAATAAATAATGAATATGATGTAATCACGTCAAAATCTGAAAATCTTACAGTGTGTGATCTATTACTACAGTGAGCCATGCAGATATATAATTATGACCACGTCATATACATCAATCAATAACTGCAGAAAGTTACACAGAACGCTTGTAGATAGCACTATTATTGACTATTGTAACTATATAGAAAGCTTTCATTCACAGGTACCATGCAATATGTCGGGGTGCCACATTTGTTGGCATCACTAAAAATTTTTTTCAAAGAAACGCGATAATGAAAAAGACAGAATTATTTCAATAGATTGACAACAAATTATTATTTTTATTCAACTAAAGAAGGTATTTGAAAAATTATTAGTTTATATAAGAGTTGAAAAGCAAATTATCCAGCTTTCGACTATTGTTTGGACATATTTTTTTTTCTCAAAAATTTTCTGAAAAGTAATATTTTATAACGAATAAATTAATATCAAAATATTATAAAATCAGATGATTACAAAGTTACATTATAAACTTTACATGTACATGATGACTACGAAATATAAATAAATATATCATAAAGTGTATTAAATATGATTTTATATATATATGTATATAGACGTCCACAGCTGAACATAGGCCTCTCTCAAAGATCTCCACATCGATTAGTCCCGCATTGGTCGCACCCAGTGAGTTCCCGCGACTCTCATCAGATCGTGAGTTAACCTTGCGGGATGCGTCCCAACACCACGTCTACCGGTACTACATATTCGGTTTAATAAAATAATGGGCCCCAATTTATCGAATTGTTGCTGTAATGCATTTAACATTTATATCTTTTTCTATATAGATTAAATAAATTTGTCAATGTTGCTTTATTTCCATTCAAGATGTGCTCAAATGTGGCCCCGTGAAGAGGTTGTGAATGCGTGTACGCATTGCGCACGCGAACGCCGGCCGATACAAAACAAAGCTTAGGTTCAAACAGGTTTAACAACCATAAAAAACATAACATTACTTAATGAATGTAACAAGCTCATGTGTTCTAGGCCGTCGCATGCGGACTATCTACACCAGAGTGTGTGTGCGTGTCAGTGCGTACGAGTGGGTGTGTATGCGTGTGCGTGTGAATGCCTGCGTGTACGTGCGTGCGTGTCAATGCGTGTATGCGTGCGTGCTCGCGCGGGATACCTGTGCGGCGGCGCCGGCGCCGCCTCACGCCCCCGTCAGCAGCCGCGGGCCCCTCCTCCGACGACGCCGACTCTACAACACACGCGCTCCCTCTAACTCACCACACTTTACAGACTACTGCCCTCTCCCCGCAGACACGCCCTATACCCTCGGCACACTACTCATCGTACGGAAACAGGAGGTCCCTTACCCCTATATATTTATTTTATCACCCCCTTTCTAGTCTCGTATAAAAATACAACTAACAGTTAATAACATTCATAGGGGTGACTAAATTGATAATAAATAATCAGTTTAATGCTTTATCCAGTTAAGACTATACATTAACTAAAATTGAATTGGACAAATGATGCCCTCGACATTTGATGCAATATACTACATAAACACCGTCCAGCTCAAAAAGCAGTAGTTCTTAAAAGTAATTGCATTGCATTACAAAAACATTATGCATACTAAAGTCTATGTAAAACTATGAAATAATCCAACAGCCATATAGATAGACTACCTACAAAGCAGCACAACTATGCATTCAGCAATAAACATACATAGCAATCTGCCAGCCCACCACACCACCACCAGCTCTTAACACTGGTGGCTAGCAGAGAACTATCCATCCCAAATACAAATGGAAGTGTTAAATATAAAACTAGCCCGTTCATGTACTAATTAAAATGTAAATACAGAAATAATATAAATATATGGCTTACATATAGATAAAATAAAATCTAAAGGTAGTAAAACTAAAACTACATTTTAATTAGCACATTCCGTAACATTTTCAGATTTATTCATTGTAATAGTTAGATCAAGTCATTGTATATGCATGTGGTGTAGTGTAAAAAGAGCACACGCATAGACAAACCCACACATTGGTATAGACGCGATACCTTATTCGGCTGCTGCTACCTTAGAAACAATTGTTTAAGTTATTCAATACTTTTAATTTTTTTGGAGCAGTCGGAAAAGTACGTAATAATAGTTTGATAATATTTTATTTTGAAATGTATAGAATGTCAGTAAACTTCTATCATGATTATAATATGACAAGTATACGCGTGTGTACGTGCGAATGTACGGTGCATGCGTGCGTGTACGTGTACGTGTACGTGTGCGTGTACGCGTACCTCTGTCCGCGCTAGAGACCTCCTGGCTGTCGAGCAGCGAGCTGTCGTCGTCACCGCCCCGCCGCCGCTCCTCGCGCACCTCGCGCACCTCACGCCTACGCCCGCTCTGGATAAATGAACACCAGTCCAATCCATGTATTTTTTTACATTGCATGATCCTCACGCGTAACTAATTAGATTTGAATTACATTTAGCCAGGAAGATAAAAACATTTATTCTAATAAAAAAATAAACAGTCTCACAATTTCAGTCAGATTGTATTACTATTTGTAGTACTAATGATAGCAACATATCAAACTTGAACTCATTGAAAGTAAATATGTAATTTTATTTTATTCAATGACAACGGACAATAAAAACAAAATAGTAATTTCGTCTTAACAATTGAGCTAATAATGATATGACTATAGGAGACACCAAACAAATGTCAAAGATGATATCTCCTACATAAAGCGATGAGCACATGTGCTTGCTGTGCATCCTTTCTAGTACACTATTGTTCTTAGATAAATGTCTTGATTGTGCGTCATTATCATCAGTCGATAGACTTATACTGCTGGACGTAGACCTCCCCCAAAGACCACCACATACAGTTAGCATGGCCTCTGGTAACGCTCGGGACTAAGTGATGTTTATGAAGGGGTTCATACGAGGGGATTTATGCTATTTCCCACCATGCTGGCCCAATGCGGGTTGGCGGGAGCCGTGGCCTCATTTGTTGATTAGCATGCATAGTGCACCACGAACAGATGAGGTTGCTTGGGTCCCGTGAGTTTTTGTGCGGAACCCCTGTCACGTCGCTTTGCTTTAAATAAAAATAAACTCACGGCGTCCCTCTGGTCGCGCGGTTCCCGCTGCTCGCGGGGCTCGCGCGCGTCACGCGGCGGGCGGGGGTGGGCCCGCCCATTCTCGAGGGGCACGCGCCGCTCCTCCCCGCGCCGTTCGCTAGACCTGTGCACAAGCATACCAATAAGCATACAGTACTCCCGCAACACGCGAATATCAAGCAGCTATGACCATACAGTCGTGCCCCAAACTACATAGAGCATACTCTGCCAGTTCCTCAAAAGGAATAAAATAGCTGTAGACATCACAGACAAAACTGAAAGTGGAATATGAAAAAATGATAATGTAACGGTACATCTTTTTTATACCTCAGGATGTTGTACAGCAGTGCCCCCATGTTCCAGTAGTAAGAAATAAATAAAAAAATATTTCGCCAGCTCACCTGTTTGGTCGTGGGGGACGCGCCCTGCCACGGTACGCGCCCCCGCTGTCGCCACGCTCCTCGCCTAGCTCTGGCGTTGTCCGTCTGCCGCCTGCAGTATACAATATATCTCGTCTCATATATCTTGCCATACATTAATTATCACTCAATAGACCTCCACTGTTGAAGATAAACCACAAAAAATTCTCCAGGTAGGTCAATCAGAAAATATTTGGGTTCCACATGGCACTACAGAATATTTTAAGTTGACTAGGGAGTAGCAATAGATATGTTAACTTATTGTTTGACTTACCGGGCGGATACCGGGGCGGCGGAGGGCGCGGGCGGCGCGCGCGGGTTGCGGGGGCGCCGCGCGGGGCGGGGAATGCTGCACCCGCACCGCCCAGCACCACACGTAACTGTTGGTCAATCTCCAACTTTTCCGCGCGCAGCTGCTCTACCTCCTGTACACCGTATATAACATACAATATGCAAATATAACCGTACAAACAGATAAGGTACATTTGTCACTTCTTCAAGCGCTCTACTACCCTACCTTTGCTATTAAACAACAAAAATTTATATTCTTTATCAAACAGAGACCTGATCAGATCAGACCCTGTCATAAGACGGGACAAATGCTATGAAGATTGCTTATGAAACAAAACAAAGATAAGGTTTTTACAATTTTTCACAAAAGCCTCTACTAGCTGGAGTCATGTTACCCGACGGCGGATTTTCGAATTAATAACTATATTACATTCTATTGTGTCTGGATTTATGCTTTCTGGCAAATTATCTCGCTCGTCGAAAAAGGACTCGGGTTTATTCTCTGGCCATCTTCGCTTGTATCAGAAACTCTGGAAGGAGGGTGGTATATACATTTGACATAATATACCATTTTAGATAAATTATCAAAAGTTTACTCACACAACCCATTCATCACACACATTACATTAATAGCACACTATCAATAAAAATATTTAAAGCAACTAGCCTCTGTTGCTACAGATACTGTTCTCTTACCATCCCTTCCCCCCCTCCTTGCTTTAAAAAGTCTCAGTCAGTTGCTATATAAATTTCATTGAAGTCTTTTGCAAAAAAAAATCATGTGTACAAACCTTAAGGTGTGCGACGTGGTACTCCACCAGCACCTTCGCGTTGGCGATGTTCTCGCGCGTGCCAACAAACACAAACGACATCATGCCCTCCTCGCGCGGCGCCGACGGCTGAGGCTCGTTGTCACCCTCCACCTTCACCTGAAACATACGATAAACTAAATAGTATCAAAATAACTTAATTACAAGTAACCAATTACTAATATCCACCGCATGTATTTGAGAAATAAGTAATTTCTTACATTTTCCATAGAACCAATGAATTGTTCGTTAGGCGTACGTACCCGCACGACGCCGCTCTTGTCGACGATCTCCTGTATGACCTTGCCGTTCTTGCCAATCACTTTGCCGACGAGTGCGCGCGGCACCATATTCGACTCTTCAGCGTACTCCAGCATGGAGCGCGCGCGCCGCACCGCCTCTGACGACTGCGCAACATGACCACACCTCATAAGTATCAACACTAAAGACAAGACAAGAATGGTATTGATGGTGCTTCACTACAATCTCAATAAATCACAACACAGACCTTTTCTTTTGTGTTAACGTAATAAATTAGGATACCTTTAAGCTGATTATTTTAAAATAACTTAATTAAAATCATGTATAATTGAATATAATAATCAGTATTTGCATGTTATTTTTTTATTCTACAAAGCGACGAGACGGGCGACCTCTCGATCTGATAGCAAGTGCAACGCCAGTTCATAACAACGTGGCACTGGTCAGCAGAACATACAGAGCACCACTCCACATAGCACTTTGCAACTTGAAACATGTTGTTTCGTTACCCCAGTAATTACAATACCTACAGCGCCTTTCAAACCGAAAAACAGTAATGTTTACACAATTATTAGTATAAAGTGATTATATTAATTAAACTAAATTTACTAGTGGTAGGTATCTGTTGCAGGAGATCGTCTAGTTGGGTACCACCGCAGCATATATTTGTGCAACCAAACAGTAGTGTGCAAACATTACCGTGTACCCTTTTGAAAGGCACTATAGTAAAATAAAACTAAAGAATGTCAAGTAAAAGCATTTTTTTTTCATTATATTCTTATGCCTCAATTCAGCAAAGAATGAGAGAAGAGTATTTGTTCCTCACCTCTCCACAGATTTTGAAGGTACAAGTAACCTCCTCCAGTTCAATGTTAGTGACCCCGGGGACTTTGCGCGCCTGTTGGATGTTGGCGCCGTGCGTACCAATCGCCAGGCCCATTAGATCCTCGCGGACGCTGAACTCGTCCGTATATCTGCAAGCACTCATCACTTAGAAACGGTGTTAATAATATTTGTTGAAATATAAGGAATCGATAACGTAGTAAATAATCCAGAACGCATTTCATTTTAGTATAATTAGATCAGCTTGCAGTATAGGATGTTACAAACAGCTCGAGTTCACTCACCCTCCTTGATTGTGAATTTTAGTTGACTCCAACTGTCGAGCGGCCTCCTCAGTCTTTTTTAACAATAGCAGCTTCTGTGTTAGGTTTCTAAAATAAAGGATAAAACTTGTTAGAAATTTATAAACAAAGCTCACAACTTATGTTGGTAAAATTTAAGACACGCAGTGATAGTGAGTTGTCTTGATGACACTTTGGTATAAAATGAGAAAAATAAACTTTTATCCACTAAGCAACTTAATGATTTGCTACTAGTACATTGTTTGCACAGCAGCTTATTGTGCTCGTCGCCGTGACACTTAAGATATCGAGTCTCGTTCTCCAGTAATATCACTAACAACAAAGCACTTCAAACCGAAACACTACGCTACTGTTCAGTAGCAGAAATACGCAAATGCTGCGGTAACTACCTAAACGGTAACCAACAGCAGATATGAGTATAAAGATAATGTATTGTATTAATTTACGAGTCTTCGACACTTGTAGTTCTGGTTTCAGAGCCAGGACTGTATCTTAGAAATCAGTCCCCTGTCCCAATTTCATTGTAACAAAGACAAAATTTTATATACTTTATGAAACATATTAAACCCCGTATGACAATATGCTTCCGGGGTTCTGTATATTATAAAACTAGAAAATAATTTTTATTATTCATCGAAAGAGACGAGCGGGACTTTCACCTGATGGCAAATGATGCGGCCGTTCATAATGCGGCGCTACTTGGAATGATACATACAGCATCGCAATATGCTCGTCGAATTAAGACACACAAAGTTAGGTCTCCTTATACCAATAATTATATTAGCTCCAGCTCCTTCAAACCGGAACATAGTAATGTTTGCACACTACTGTTTGGCGGCAGAAATAGGAGGTATAGGGATGAGTACTTAATTTAAAATTATTAGGATTGTGTAGGAAATTCAATACTACCAACTAGGCACACATCTTTATATGCCTTGGCCCTGTAAATTTCCATGATAATGTCAGCACTTGTCTTGCCCGAGTGGTGAGTCTGCCACTGAAGCAACAGGATCCCAATGGAATCTCAACCTTTGTAATCCTAGTTAAGTGCTCATGTGATA
Source organism: Troides aeacus (assembly GCA_033220335.2). Classification (NCBI taxonomy): domain Eukaryota; kingdom Metazoa; phylum Arthropoda; class Insecta; order Lepidoptera; family Papilionidae; genus Troides; species Troides aeacus. The sequence continues at coordinate 11,515,768 of CM067280.1, forward strand.
TTACCAAATAAAAATTTAAAATTTGACATCTGGAGCGTCCGAATTATGCCGCTGAACCAGCGACAGAAAGGACTGTACCACGCTGATCGCCAACATTCACTAGTTGGAGGGGCACTTTAAGAAGAAGATAATTTTGCTTGTTTAAAAAGTTACTTTGATCTTTAAGTTTTCATTTATTTTGATATGTTATTGAGGATTGAGCTGTTGTGCCTGTGTCGCTCCCGCTCACCTGAAGTGCATCTCCTGCAGCATAGTGGCGCGGCGCTGCGAGCTATCGCATCGCGAGATGACGGCCAGCGCCCCGCGCTCGGGCACGTACCACACCAGCGCCGCGCCGATCGCCTTCTGGAACTCCTTGTGCGCGTTCTCCACCTTCGCACTGTGTAACACACAAATATCTTAACATGTGCCGCATAATTCTTTTACTGGTTGCGGGACTCTGTTGTTGGAATTCTGAACTGGTACCACCAGGCACTTCTATTGCAGCCGACATACAACAGTGTGCGAATATTATTGTGTTATAGTTTAAGGGAAGTTGTTACTGGTGAAAAAACAGGGGCAACGAGACAACTTAAGAGATTGTCAAATATCTCCCATCCGCCTTTTTGTCTTTTGAATTTCGCGGCTACGTACAAAGCGCTACAGAGCTCGTATCTGGCAATACTATACATAAATTGAAAGGTCTTGACATAACCTACAAAACGACGCTATGCATAATTAGTTTGGATATTGCGTTCAACAATTATAGACGTGTAAACATATAGTTCACTAACGCCGAAATTCGCGCTATTTTAAAGTTTTCCTTCGTTAAAGGCAAATCCGCTAGAGAAACGTTCCGTGAGATTAATGGTGTTTTGGGGGATGGTACTCTATCAGTTCGAACCGCGGAGGAATGGTTTCGACGATTCAGAGCCGGTGAAAACGACACCATGGATAAGCCAGCCGGCGGAAGACCTGTGACGACAAATACCGATCAAATCATGGACTACATCGAGTTAGACCGGCATGTGGCATCTCGTGACATCGCCCAGGAGATGGGAGTTAGTCACCAAACCATTTTAAACCATCCGCAGAAGGCTGGATACAAAAAAAAGCTTGATGTTTGGGTGCCGCATGATTTGACGCAAAAAAACCTTCTGGACCGAATCAACGCCTGCGATATGCTGCTGAAACGGAACGAACTCGACCCATTCTTGAAGCGGATGGTGACTGGCGACCAAAAATGGATCACATACGACAATATCAAGCGAAAACGGTCGTGGTCTAAGGCCGGTGAATCGTCCCAAACAGTGGCCAAGCCGGTATTGACGGCCAGGAAGGTTTTGCTGTGTGTTTGGTGGGATTGGAAGGGAATCATCCACTATGAGCTGCTCCCATATGGCCAGACGCTTAATTCTACCATCTACTGCGAACAACTGGACCGCTTGAAGCAGGCGATCGACCAGAAGCGTCCAGAATTGGCCAACAGGAAGGGTGTAGTGTTCCACCAGGACAACGCCAGACCACACACTTCGTTGATGACTCGTCAGAAGCTACGGGAGCTCGTATGGGAGGTTTTATCGCATCCACCATATAGCCCGGACATAGCGCCAAGTGATTACCACCTGTTCCTGTCCATGGTGAACGCCCTTGGTGGTGTAAAGTTGAACTCAAAAGAGGCTTGTGAAAAGTGGCTGTCCGAGTTCTTCGCAAATAAGGAGGGGGGCTTCTACGAGGGAGGTATTATGAAGTTGCCGTCTAGATGGAAACAGATTATCGAACAAAACGGCGCATATTTGAACTAAATCCGATCACTGTAACACTTTTTATAAAGCATTGAATAAAGAGCAAAAAAGCGGAAGGGAGATATTTGACAACCTTATATTATGCCCTAAGGCGACGGGCATAATGTAGAGGTGTAGTATATATCAGTATACATCCTTTTTAGTGCTACGATGTTACGGGCAGGCGTATCACTTACCACCAGGTGAACCTCCCTCCCATCTCGTTACTTCATACATTAAAAAAAAATCTTATTTCTTTTATGACATAAAGTTATCCTTTTCGGTTTTGAATTTCAATTCCCCCATTAAAAAAAGAACTTTGTTATTCGGCGTAATACTCACTACTCTTTGAGATCATCGGGTACTGGTATTTCGAACTTGTGGAAGGTGTTCTTGTCGATGGGCGTCTTGGGTGTCTTCACACGCAACCTGTCTTTTGGCACAATCTCCGTGTAGCAATTGTCCCACTCCAGGTATTCTATCACCAGGAAGTCGCCCCTCATCATCTGGAATGAACAGACATAATAACTCTTTTGCCATATAACTCTTCATTGAAAATAATAGAGGGACCGGAAAGTAATGTCGTTTCTGCGCATGCCAATACTTGATTGTCATTTGTCAGCTCATTGTTTTGTTCAGAGGCGTACCAAAGACATTGTGAGGTTATAGTGATTTCTTTACTTATAGACAATTGAATTACAATTTTTTTTTGTAATTTTGGGTAAAATGGCCAGCCAAATACCAGAAGAGGTACACATCCGGCATTGCATGCTCTTTGAGTTTCGCAAGGGAAATAACGCAACAGTTGCTACCAAAAACATTTGCGATGTTTATCCAAATGCACTGGACATTCGTAAATGCCAAAGGTGGTTTTCCAAGTTCAAATCGGGTAATTTTGATCTTTCCGACTCGTATCGATCAGGAAGACCATCAGCGTTAGACAACGACGTGTTAAGGGCGGAAGTGGAAGCAAATCCGTGTCAGACGATCGAGGAATTGTCAAACAGTCTCAACAAACCTTGGTCGACCATCCAAGAACATTTGAAGCAGATTGGAAAAGTAAGCAGAGCAGGTGTTTGGGTCCCGCATAATCTGTCCGAACAGAATAAGGCTAACCGATCAATCACATGCAACTTATTGCTTCAACGACACAACACAGAAGCGTTTTTTGATCGCTTGATCACAGGAGATGAGAAATGGGTCCTGTATGATAACCCAAAACGCAAAAGGCAGTGGCTCTCTCCAAATGAAATCCCTCGGAGTACTGCTAAGCCAGGTTTACACCCCAAAAAAGCGCTTTTGTGTGTTTGGTGGAGTATTCGCGGCATTGTTCATTTTGAATTACTGAAACCTGGAGAAACTGTTACTGCAGACCTCTACAGCGAACAATTGCAGCGAGTCAATCAATCTTTAATTGAAAAGTGGCCAGCGATTGTCAACCGAAAAGGCGTCATTCTCCAACATGACAATGCAAGACCGCACTGCGCAAGGCGAACTCTAGAAAAAATTAATGAATTGGGGTGGGAGGTGCTGCCTCATCCACCATATTCGCCCGATGTTGCACCATCGGATTTCCACTTATTCCGAGCGCTGCAACACTTTTTAAGTGGCAAAACATTTGCAAATTTGGATGATATCCAAAATGCCATCTCTAGATATTTTGCCGAAAAACCAATTAATTTTTATCGATCAGGGATTGAAAATTTACTCACTAGATGGCAAAAGGTTATTGACAATGATGGGGAATACATCATTGATTAAAAATAAAGACTCGTGAAAAATGTATGTGTTTGTATTTAGCGTAAGAAAACGACATTACTTTCCGGTCCCCCTAATAATTTTGCTATTTTGTTAAGTGATCCGAGTAATCCGAGAGTGGACGGGAACTGCGAGTGCCGCCCAACTATTTCGCCTCGCAAGAGACAAAGTTAAATTTGGAGAACTGACCGCCAACCTTCGCTAGTCGGAGAGGCACCTTAAGAAGAAGAAGATTTTGTTAAGTCAAGTTGCGCTGTGACGCAATGTTCTGGGGTTGCCCTTGCATATATTCTGGGACGTCGGAGCCATAGTAGCACTTAATGGCGACATATAAACACTCAAACGCCTGCTTTTAGATTCGAATCCATTACACGTATTCTATGCAAAGTCTGGAAGTGCAGCCATTACGCAAGACGCTTTTTTGCGAAAGTACTATAATGGAACACTGCAAGGCCTAAGCCTTGAATCTCTAAAGAATCAACAAAATTTTTGTCACTAAGCCCTACTAAAAGCCTCACAATTGTGTATTCCGTAACTGCTATATTTTTTTTAGTCTAGAGAGTTCAATAGATCAAAATAGGTTTACTCGATAATAAAACACTCGTGTTCTGAGAACATTTGTAGTTGATTAAGTAGAATCGTCCTTTTACTCTCAGCTATAACAATGAAAATACGTAAGAGTAAAAGTGGGAAACAATTTCCAAAATAATCCTTAACTTATCTGGAGACTCGAACAGAACACCATTCAACAGATAAAACGTATCGCAGTCCACAACAGCACTACACCCGAATGGAAGAATAATACCTAAACATTTATGAGCAGGGGAAGTCCCTTGCGAATTATCGGACGCGTTATGTAAATCGCAGAGCAACGCTTCTCGGTAGTGGATGACTAAGAGTAAAACATCGAACTTAATACGATGTGGCTGAATGAATACTTTTGAGTCGTGCAAGAATTTAACCTGATAGTATACTGTTACCGAAAGCTAAGTGGACACCATACACTAATGTGTACACATTGTTGCGTTTCATCTTGTAGAGAGCTATTGACATAGAATAGAAAAGAGTTTATTGTATATTAAGTTACAAACAAAAGTACTAGCAGCCTGCACCACGAGCAGGTGAGGTTGGCTTGGGCCCCGTGAGTTGTGCTGGAATTGTTGCACCCCCATATTTATTAAATATCATTATTTATCTGATAGGTAAATAATAACCCGTTTAGGGAAAGAATTTTTTTTTTTAAATTAGCTGATACCCTTGCTCACAACGTGCTGCAGGTTAAATTGCACTACACTGCATCTCATGGTGCCTCGTCACCTTGAGATATATGTTAAGTCTCTTTACCGCTAGTAATTACATTAGCTACAGCAACCGTCAAACCGGAACATAGTAATATTTGCACACTACCGTTTGGCGACGGAAATAGGATATGCAGTGATTTCTACCTAGATCTCAGACAGACCTATAAATAATGATCGAATATTAGTAGTGAATAAATCTCTCTCCGGAGACTACGTAGTTACAAACTGTCTACTACCAAAGATTACTATGTTCCGGTTTGGAAGGCGCTGTAGCTAGTATAATTACAGGGGTAACGAGACATAACATACCTCATGGCGACGTGCACATGTGATGCTGTGTATACCATTCTAATTAATGTCACATTGTTATAGGCGAGCGTATCACTTAACATCAGGTGAACATCACTCCTGGCTACGTAGACTAAAAAATATAGTATATAGTATGTATAATCTATATAAATCCGGGTTTCGCGCTTTGCCGCTAAATGGGTCAGCGGCCGAGATTGTTTCTCTAATTCGGCGGGCGCTCTACGGTCGGCCCGCGCCCACTTGCTTCCGGCGTCCGGCGCCGCGGTTACGCGCGTATGAAGGAACCGGAAATGTGCATATTTGTACACACAGCTAGACGGTTTACATATACAACATAAACAGGCTTCAGGTGCTTCAACCGAGTAGTTTCGAGCTAATAAGACCCTGTATGTTGTATGTGTATGTCCTGCTTGTTGTGGAAGACTAAGTATTCGGGTTCGTCGGCTTTCATAATGGGGGCACCTCGTTGCCTATTAAGTTAGCCCGGGGTGGACTACAAGCATAGCGAGAGTTAAGACCCTGACTAGGACTCTTCGGTACATTCCGTAGATCTCCTGTCTCCCCCCGCCTGTAACATGCTGAACATGTGCACCGAAGGACTTTTATAGAGATATAAATACCACACAACTGTCTTCAAGTAGAAGAATGATATTCTTCATAGTTTCGCTCTCCTCCCCGATAGAAAAAAAAACTCTTTCAAACGCTTGTAATCAACGTTAAGCGAGGAGTAAATAATAAGCGGCATCCCAGGGTCTATCCGAAAATATGTACAGTACACAAAAAAAAAGAAACCAGATCTTATGGTAAAATGGAAAATGACCAATTTTAGACCTCAATTTTAACTTTAACTAGGTATCATTCAAACTACGACTACAATCAGAAAGAATGGATGAAAGAAGATTAACGAAAGAAATATACAAGGTAAGAATGATTGAAAAAATCGGTGCAGGTCGACCTAGGCGGACATATTCCGATCAAATCGGAGATGTCCTAAAGAAAGGCCGGGTCAAAAGCACACGCAACCGACGAGCGTGCATGAAGACGCTTATGAAAGTGGAGGAAGCGAGAGAGGTGTGCCAGGATCGTAGCAAGTGGAGAGAGGTGGTCTCTGCCTACCCCACTGGGAACGAGGCGTGATATATATATATGTATGTATCATTCAAACTAGCATCCGTTACATTTTCGTCTATGCGAAAGTATTATCACCTCATTTTGGTGAATTAACGGAATTAAAAAATGGACTACTTTACTAAGTAATGGTTTAATTTACTACTATAACTTGTTACTAGCAAATCTATGTACTTGGAAATGCACCCTCGCTTATCGAGGTGATCGCAGTAATATACACATGGTTATGTTAATATCGTAATATTAGTATTTAGTCTGCCAAAAACCTTTTTTTTTGCATGAAACATTTATCATACAAGTTGTCTTCGTAAATAACTTCACATTTGTTGGTATCTGGTTATATATAAACTAAGTTTTCTGAATGTACTAAAAAATTCGGTTATAAATTTTTAAGTACAAATATCTTAAGTAAATTTAGGTATAACAAAGTTTACAGGCCCGTAGTCTCGGGCTGGTAAGAATAGGACTAGGAAAAGCCTTGACTGTCGTTATAGGGGTTTCGCGAACTTTGTGGGTGGGAGCCCTTACAGCTCACCAAGCGAACCTGCTTGTTACAGCGTATGACTCAGCTATGGTGCCTAGGAGGGCTAGGCCACTCCTTAGATGTGTTAACCCAGTGTAGAGGGGCACCGGTGCGTTCCGAAGAGATCTCAGAGCCTCTCCGAACGCACCGAAGGGGTTTTAGTGAGTAAAAAACTGACATTATTCTGACTTCCCCTCAGAAGCAAGGTATCTTTCGTAGATTTCCTTCAAAACAAAAAAAAAAGGTATAATAAAGTTTAAAATTATCAAAGGTTAGTATAGAAGTTCCACTGGATGTAGGTCTCTTTCTTGCCGGAAACCGTCTAGGTAGGTACAACCGCAGAGCCAGTTGCAGCCGACAGGCAGTACTGTGCAAACATTACTGTGTTCCGGATTGAAGGCAGTTGTAACTAGTGAAATTATTAAGGTAACGAGACAACATTCTATGTCTCACCAATAGCAATGTGGTGCATTGTATACAATTCTAACGCCACGTTCGTCAGGGGTTTCATTACCATCAGATGAACTTTCCGCTGGTCTTATCGCTTTGTTGAATAAAAAAGAAGCATTTCGTGATTAAAATAACACCGGAAACAACAAAAATGGTAATTCCCTTCAATACTCAGGGTACAATATCGTATCTGCAAATTATACACCGGTAAACTAACAATTCCACATCCACATCGTCTATCGCTCACCATTCACCTTAAACTTGTCCGCTCGATACGTATCCTTAATGAAATTATTTACATTTTATTACTGTTACACGATAAAGTCGTGTAATGTGGAGCGATAGTAAACTTAACCGCGATACAATTCTCCTAACGAAATTCAACAAGCATAGTTTTTTAATCACAAATAATATGGAACCTTCTTTTTATTCAATTTAACGACGAGACGAGCGGCACGTTCACCTGATTAGAAGTGATACCCTATAACAACGCACCACATTGCGCTCACAGCCTTGAGAGACATAAGATCTTAAGTCTCGTTACCCCAGTAATTACACTAGCTACCTTTGTAGCTAGTGTAATTACTATATTGAAGGGCTTTCCCTTCAAACCGGGACACAGTATGGTTTACACACTACTGTTAGACGGCTGCACCAGGAGCTGCGGTGGTACCTGGCTACACGGTCTCCGGCAACAGAGACCTATCACCGGTAAACGTTTTACTATTCTAACAAGGAGACCCTTCCTACTTAGGTCTAGACAGATTTAGTTTCAACACTGCCTGCCTATCGAAGTAAATCAGCTAATACGCTACAAACGAATTTGCCTTCAATACACTGTTATTACTTTAAAGCGGTAACAAAATAAAAGATCATATTACAACTCTATTTACTACACACATCATCATCATCTTCATCATTTTCACCAATATAAATATCGTATACGCTTATGAAAGTGGAGGAAGCGAGAGAGGTGTGCCAGGATCGCAGCAGGTGGAGAGAACTGGTCTCTGCCTACCCCACTGGGAACGAGGCGTGATATATATGTATGTATGTATAAATATCGTTTTCAGCTCGTCTGAGCACGTTTAGATTTTTGCTTGTTTTTTCTGTATTTTTTTTTATACAACGTAGAGATAAGACGATGGTTCACCTGATGGTAAGTGACACACTAGACCATTAAAACGTGGCGCTGGTTAGGATGGTATACACTGCACATTGCACTCAGCCTTGAGACATAAGATCAAGTATCGTCACTCCAGTAGTGTAACATTACCCCACTAGCTGCAGCGCCCTTCATACCTGAATACAGTAATGTTTGCACACTAATGTTTGGCAGCAGCAACACAGGCACTGCGGTGATACCTAACTTTAATATTTCTTTAATTCAAAATAAATGGAGGAAGCTTCAATAGAAATAAGGTTCTCATTTTATCGGCTCCTGAAAGAGTCACGTAGCCGCCGCCAGCATTTTTCAAAGCTAGCAACTCCTTGTGGCAGGTTTCGCAGACTTGCACATTTTGGCACATCGAACCAGCAATGGTTGCCAAAAGCAGTACGGTATTTTGCCCGGTGTACACCACTATATGTATACAAACTTGGGGCATTTCGTAACTGTCTACTGTCTCTTGATACTCCTCCATGCAAGTGCACAAACATGCAAATCTAGCTTTTTTAAGGCATCCTAGTAATGAAATTTTAATACATTCGGAGACCTGAAAATTCTCGAAAATATATTGTGGTTTAACATATGAAAAAGTTTTTGTTTCTGTAATTTCTTCGGAGACACGGCAGTGTTCTCATATACATAATGTTTATACAATGTTTGAAACATTACCGCCGAGTGATCGTCATACTTATCTTTAACTTAACATACATTTCTTAATCCGTAGGTAAAGACCGGGGCGTCGAAGGAGGATGGTTTATGCCTTCCAACCCCCATAACCATGGCCATAGTGGCGGATTGGAGGGTAATCAGTTACCAAATATGAAAGACCTCAAGGTGATGCGAGCGGTATTTCCGCCTAACACTTTGATAGGTGGAGAGCAGTAGCTTCACCCCGAGATGTTGTCTTATCAAAGCCTGTAGCCGTTAGAAACACGGTTATGAGCGGGAGTTTTCTTGTGGTTCCGGCCAAATGCGGTGAATGAAGAACCATGTGTTTCTAGCCGGTAAGAGTCCGGCATAAATGTTCTCTTGCCCCGATAGCAGAAGGGTTTCCAATGCAGGATTTCTCCACAGAAAATAAAAGAAAAAAAGCTCATAACATCTGCAGTTTATAATGAATATATAAATAGGCAAACCATTAGCTACTACCCTTAAGCTAGTCTCCGCTTGAAGTGAGCTAAGATGGAATAAGTGATGGTTATGGCGTTATACGGTGCGCCCATATGGGCGCAACACCTGTCGCCCCGTTGCCTGACGCTGCTGCGCTCGCCGCAGCGCGTCATAGCCATACGGGTCGTACGTGCTTACAATACCAGCTCCTTTGAGGCGGCGTGCGTCCTCGCCCGGACGTCGCCGTGGGAACTCGAAGCAGAGGTGCTGGCGCGCTTCTACTAGCGGCGGAAGACAGCCCTCGAGCGGGCGGGCTAATTTCCGCCGCCAGAGGAGGTGGGGAGGCGGAGAGGTGGCGCCGAACTGCTCGAAGGCAGGTGCTTCGGCGATGGGTGCGGCGACCGACTCCTTGAACCCTCGCACGGTCTGGACCGGTACTTCGGAGTCCTCAGTTTCCGCTTGGTGCAGATATTCACGGGGCACGGTTGCTTCGGGAGATATCTGCACCAGCGGAACAGTAGAGGTAGCACGGACAAGGCGTGCGATGAGTGTGACCACCCGGTGGACACGACACATCGTCCCACACCTTGGCAGAAGAGCCGCGATGGAGGGGTGATAGGGCCGCACTCGTAGCAGCGATAGGGAGTGGCCTGTCGCTACCGTCTGTGGTCCAGACCATGGTCGGAAGCGAAGCGTCATGGAATGCGGTATCCCGATTCTGAAACTGTTATGACGCAGAAGCGGGAGACCAAACGTTTCAGAGAGCGGGCGCCGAGGGGACAGGACGCGGTCGGAGCGCGATGACAGCTCACCGCCGCAAGGCGGGGCCGAGCGCACGACCGCCGAATGGCTCCTTCGGTAGAGGAACCTGGCGCTGCCACCGACATGGGCCGCCAGGCCGGCGCCCCCCTTGGAGAGAGTTCCTGGGGTGGATATGGTGATGCGTCTCGTATCCCGACGCGTCCCCACCTAGGGATTTTGTCGGGAGAGGTGCTTAAATCACACCCCTCCCCGAGGTGGACCCGTTCATTCGGGCGCTGATCGGGGGTCGTGGAGGAACTGAAACATGTTATCCCGCGACCCTCGAGTATGTGGCTAAGGCAGGAATACCGTGTGAAGCTTTTTAGTCAGTTGAAGCCCGACACTATTCCGGTACCGGCCCATTGGTTCCGGGGTGTGCGTTCCGTTAGCATTTTGTTACACACTTTAATAAAAATAAAAAAAATGGAATAAGTGATGGTGGCGCACCGGTTGCGGTGACTTCAGAATACAATAAACAGAAACAAACCAAACCATAGGACGTATGTATACTACATATGCGCCCTAGGAAAGAAGTGACAAATTGCTATCGGCGCTGGTGATGCTATGGGTTCCATATCACCCACAAAATACCGGAAAAAAGTAATTTAAATATTTTTTCCCTGTTTATTGATATCTAGCTGTTTCCTGCCCGCTTTGCTGACCATAACACCTCAACCCCTATTGGGGTTAACATTGCTAAAATCCGTTCTTAGCTGCCTTATACTCGACAAAAGGAATATTCCCAGCAATTTTAGGTCTTTTAAGTCTGTAGGCCTTATGGTTTTAGAGATGACATGAGTCTAACACATAGTTGGAAATCAAATATATATATATATATATATAAAAAGATGAGAAAATTCTCAAAAATTATAGTGTCGAATTTTTTTAGTAGAATTTTTTATACGACCTTCGTACTGACACACTGAATAACAGTTTCCATAGGACTCGTAAAAAAAAATTATTTATGGCCGATAATCTTCGTCGTAAAAGTAGTCCGCAGCTACAGCATCACTGCTGCACTACATGCAGAACTGTTTAATGTTATAGACATTCCTAGTTGCCTCCAAAAACCAAAACGACAAATGAATCCATCCTATAATAACTTAGAATAACCACTAGGCTCTCCTCAATATGCTAACAAAGAGCCCTCAACTTCTCCAATGGGCCGTCCTGAGAGGCAAGTCATTTTGGGGAGACTGATAGATGTGCTCAGGGAAGAGCCCCTACCACATGGATGGAAACTTCTCAAAAGGCGTTGGGTGGCAGTATACACCGTGCGGTCCACTCAATGTAGACTGCGTGATCACAATTCTCAATAGTGGGGGAGCGATAAATATATATTTGCCGAGCTTTTTCCACTTAATAAAATATTTTAATAGGTTTAATAATTATGAGGTTGTTGATCTCCTGTAAAAAAGAAAGAATATCCTATTAACTACTTTTTTTATTCAATTAGATGACAAGACGAGCGGGATGTTCACCTGATGGTAAGTCATACGCCTACTACTCATATTACGCGGCGCTAGTTGCATGGTGTATACTAAACTATTTGGTACTCGCCTCCTATGAAAAAAGGTTCGAGTGTCGTTACCCCAGTAATTAAACTAGCCACAGCGCACTTCAATCCGGAATACAGTAATATTTGCACAGTACTATCAGCTGCAATAGGCATTGCAGTGGTACCTGCCTGGACGGCCTCCGGCAACAGAGACCTACCACCACCATACCTTCAATGAACAATTGAAGATTTGATCATACAAAAAAATAATAAACCTCGCAGTGGTACAGGATCATAAATAATGTAAAGACTGTGTACCTTTCATACGAATGTATCCCGGCAAAGTCCTGCATTGCAGATACAATGCACTTACTGCATATTTACTGTATCCTGCATGATAAGTACCTGGTGTCGTAACTAAGGTATACAAATTTGCTGCAGTCACAAATTACGTATTATCTTAAAATACGTATCGCTTTAAAGTCGACTAAAATTTTTATATGAATAGAAAAAAAAAATACCTAAATACCTAAAGTAGTAAACCTGAGCAAATATAATATATGATACAAATGTACTGGTCAGTGTAAAACTATAAAAACTTCTGATGATCCTGGAGAAGATAAAATAACAAATTTATAGTTATATTATCATCGACACCTAATATACAAACATTCTTGATTGTGACAATTGCTGCCGAGAGAAAATTTACTCTAGATATGTTATCATCGTCATCAGCTCAGCGGGACTCGTGTGCACAGAAGGCAAACAAGGGTTAATAGTAACATTGAATCCCCGGGATCAATTACATCATCATCAGCCGATATACTTTCACAGCTAGACAAAGATCTCCACACCAATCGGTCCTGCGCCGTCGGTTTCCAGCGACCTACACCTAATCATCGGTCTACCTTGAGGTGGGCTCCCAGCACTATATCTACCGATACGAGACCGCAGCTATAAAACCTCACCGCTCGGCAGGCCTTCCGGCAATATGCCTTGCCAATTACACTTTTGTAATTGCCAAACAGTGTCTAGGTAGGTATCACCGCAGCGCCTATTTCTGACGACAGACTAGTGTGCAAACATTACTGTGTTTTAATTTGAAGGGCGCTGCAACAAGTGTATTTACTGGGGTAACGAAACTCGACATATATCGCAAGGCGACGAGCAGAACTACCTGCTGCAGTGTATCTCGTCCTAACTGGCGCTACATTGTTATGGGTAAGTGTATTACTTAAATGACTTGATCAACCTGCTTGTTTCATAGCTTATTTGATACAAAAAAACTGATAATATAGAAGTAACGACTCATTGAATGAACAATTACAAAAAAAATAATTTAGTCATCCTTTAAATTCATTAGTAAATATTTGGAACCATAGTTTCTTGGAACATTACATAAACTTACATTATCCATTATACGATATTTATTATATAAGAACATTGTTCCACTTGAAACTCCAATTATGGACCAAATTCTATTTAAAAATGGAACCCATACAGCATCCATATTTAATTGTTATGATATTCAATTTCCTAATGTAATTATTTGTAAGGCCACTAATGTGAAATTGCCTTTTCTCAGAACTTAAAAACAACTTTAATGGGATTTCTTTATCTATTTTCATTTTATTTGTACAATAAATAGACAAATAAGATACTTATATAGCATATACAATATATATATTATATAGCATACAAAGACATAAGAGTCATAATAGTTGACAAGAAAAATATACATAAAGCATTTCTATATATAATTAAAAATACAAATTTTGGACTCGTGACTCTATTTGAGCCTCTGGTTACTCTTAAATTTAATTTTAATAATAAATGCTTGTTGAAAATGTCTTTTCATACCTCTTTGTTAACAGTGAACAATTTCACCTTCATATCACTGATAAGCATAAAAAGTATCTACATAGAAATAAACAATGTAACATGAATTATTGTTCAATGTAACTTCAAGTACCTGAAATTAGTTGATCATAATTCTTTGTTGAAGCAAAAGGTTTATTTCATTTTTCTTACTTAAAAAGTGCTCTCAGGTGAAGCGCTATTCATTACTAAATTATAATAAGTTAATAGTATAAGCATTAAAGAAAGAAGCATTAAACTTAGTTATTAAAATTTATTTTAGAATTTTGGGCATTATTATTCATTCATATTTATTTCTTGTGATTGGCCAAAATTCTTCTCTAGCATTAAGTTCACTATTGCATGTTTAACTTGAAATACTATTGTGCTCTTAACTTGAGGTATTACATAAAGTCAAAATAAATATGTAAATTAGTTTCATTGTTCACAGTAATTATTATAGTTTTAATAATAGGATTAGTGAAGCTTATACAAAATGCACTAAAATTGAAAGCACCTATAACTAGTTATACAAATATTATCAAATTGGTCAATGAAACTGGATATTCAAGTTATGCCCACAATGCACCATTCTGAAGGACATTTTGTAAATACAAGGGCACCCTAAAGTGCAAGCAAATGCAAAGTAACACCTGGGTGAAAATATATGGGGCATATAACACCCATTGTAGACTAATAAAACCGATGTACATGTAAAAAGCAAAACAAAAATAAATCTATTAAACTTTAGAATTTACTTTAATAATCCTAGATTAATACCTATAAATATAAATTCTACAAGATCAAATAAATTACTGACTCCAAAATATATACCTTAATAAAATAAATTATTTAATTTCATAATAGTTATAATTTTTGTTATGATATAAACCACTTTCATTATCACAATGTTTTATCAGTTCATATATCCATCAGTGGCAATCATATCAACAACAAAGGACTAAATAACGTGAATTTCATTAAATTTGTAGTTTTTACAATGTATTTAATATTAATCATCATTAATTACAAAATAGCTGTAATATTAAGTAGAGGGTAAAATAAAAAAAATCAAAACTACGTAACATTTTTTTAAGAATAGATAAGTAATATAATACCTTGATATTTGCTGTCCACCACCCACATGCTTCCTTCTCGTTCGATCTCGCGAATACCTCCACCTCCTGGTTTTCCACGAACTCCGTGTGTTTGCCGGTGTCTTTAGGTGGTAAGAACACTTGAGAGAAAGGAAATTTCGATTCCGGCTGCCAGCTAAAATGGTATAAATATGTAAATAAATAGTGCACAATTCTACTTCAATCTAACTGATAATGAACAAACAGTAAACTCACTCATTTTCAAAGGTTACAAGAACCTCGTTGTCGAGCACGTCGGTGACAATGGCCTAAAAATATAGAAAATCATTAGAATATAGTGATGATCCAATAACTTGGTAATGTGCTAGAAATAAGAGATTTCTGGGTCATACAAGTTTAAATGTACAGATATAAAAATGTATTCCGTGTCGCCTCAACTCGGTTCCGCAAACGCGGCTAAAAATACAAAAGCGGCACGAATAAAACACATGGAAAATTCACGCCCTGTCAGACGGACATGGCGTCCATTCCAGCCGCGATGATCTTCCCGGAAAAATATTTTGGTAAGTATATGACGAAACGTAGTTACGAAGATTTTGTATAATAGATTACATTATTCACCAATTTATGTTGTATAATTTGCGTGCAATTACATCGTACTTCACAATTTACAAACCTTATAATAAGCACCATTTTCACCGTACACCTCGACCGACAAATCCTCCATTTTGGTTTGAAAGCGTATTTGGCGTTTTCAGAGCGAGAATGAACGCTCATAGAAAAAATGTTCACCAATCAGTTGCGAGGAATTCATCCATAGATATTTAGCTTTACTTTTAAAAGACATTGGTAGACAGCTCTGGCAGCTTAAAAACAAAACAGTATACTGTTGTAATCATAAATAATGAGAGACAATTTGTTTTTGATTTTGGAATTACCGTATCAGTACCGTACCGTATAAGTATTATTTTAGAGTTTCCCATTTTTACATTTTAACCTTTTATTTATTACCTTATCGTTTCAATTGCAATGATTCTTTTATTTTATAAAAACAATGTTTATTAATGTGAATGAAGCAAATAAATAAAATCTAGAAGATTAAAAATATTTCTATTTTGCTTGTAATACGTTAGTGTTATCTTGAATATTATTTACAGAATTAGTCAATTGTACATTATCACTTATAACTTTCTGTCTGAACATTGAGACTAACAAAATGTGTTGTATGACAGTAAGTTATTTTTTTTTAATATTTCTAATCATTTGAAAATATCATAGATTGAAATATTCATTACATTCACTCTAAAGACAGCTAGTTTTTTATTTTTCGAAGGAATCAAACGAATCATGTGATGACTGGTCTTTTTTATTACAGCACTGCTCGCTCTTAATACTATTTTTGTTATAACTCTTGAATAAAAAATACTACATTTTTTTACTGCATGTTAAGTTAGATAATTTTTTTTTTCTCAATACTTTCAATACTGCATGCATTAGTATTTTTAATAGTCAACTTGTCAATGTCATATCACAAGAAAACATTTTCCGGCGAAAACTGAAAAAAGTATTCACTAAAGGTTTTTTAACTTTATTTTATCAAGTATTGTTTATATCACGATTTTTTTAAGGCGTACATGCTTAATGAAAATTAAGAGAAATTTAAACACGCTGTTCTTTATTGCCAAGCTTATATTTTTTTATTGCCAAAAGTTACTTTATTAATATAAACTACGCCACGTACATAGTTTTTCTAATTTCTTTTGTATTGTATTGTATTTGTAAAATTAAAAGACCATAATTAACAAAATAAGTGAAAAATAAAGTTAAATAAATCAAAATTGTATAAAACAAAACTTTTACTGGTATATTAAATCTTAATGTACTCATAATCTCCGTTTGTGCAGATGTCTGGTGAGAAGAATGTAGTATTAGTTACGGGGGGCTCCGGTCTCGTAGGGCAAGCAATCAAAGCCATTGTTGAAAATGAACGTCAAGAGAAATCAAATTCTGATGATGAGTGTTGGATATTTTGCAGTTCAAAAGATGCAGATTTAAGGTAAAATGTGTTAGTATATTTTTTTTAGGTGTTTAATAACTCTATTGACTTTATGTAAAATTCATTGCTTCAAAATTGATCTATCATTGGAATTTTATTTATCATTCTAATTTTAATAAAAGATATAAATGTAGTAACTGTAAAACATTATTTCATTGTTAATATTTGAAAGTATAGACCTTAATTTCCAAAAAACTGCATGTACATACTCTGCATACTATCAAGATTGAAATACAAAATCTATAGTTGTATTAGGTTGGGGAAAAAGAAATCCATTATTTTTTCGGTAGATGGCTGTAGTGATAAATTTCTCGTAAAGTATCGATCAAACAGTTTCAGATTTATGCTCGTTGGAAAGGTGACATTTCGCAGTAAAAAAATTCTTTTGCCGTTTTTTGTTTGGTGCATTCAATTGTGAGTTACAGGGTGTTAAAAATGGAAGTGAACAAAAAGAAAATTCGGTACATTTTACAGATTTTCTTTGACAAAGGCGAAAATGCAAGCCAGGCGGCTAAAATTGTGAATGGTGTTTATGGACCCGATACTGTAACAGCCAATTATGTGCAATTTTGGTTTCGTAGATTCCGTTCAGGAATTTTTGATGTTAAAGATGCACCTCGCACAGGTAGGCCGGTCGCCGAAAATGTCGATAAAATCGGAGAAATGATCGAAGTTGACCGGCGTGTTAGCAGTCGTAACATCGCCCAGGAGCTAAAAATGGACCACAAAACAGTTTTAAACCATTTACACAAAGCTGGATTCAAAAAGAAGCTCGATGTTTGGGTGCCACATCGATTAACAGAAAAAACATGATGGATCGAATTTCCATCTGCGAAGCCTTGGCCAAACGGAATGAGATAGACCCATTTCTTAAACGGATGGTGACTGGAGATGAGAAATGGATCACATACAATAACCCTGTGCGAAAACGATCATGGTCAAAGAGCGGTGAAGCACCTCAAACGGTGGCCAAACCAGGACTAACGGCCAGGAAGGTTCTGCTGTGCATTTGGTGGGACTGAAAGGCGATTATTTATTATGAGTTGTTTCCATATGGCCAAGCACTAAATTCTGATCTCTACTGTCAACAACTGGACCGTTTGAAGATAGCAATTGACCAGAAACGGCCAGAATTGGCCAACAGGAGAGGTGTCGTGTTCCACCAGGACAACGCTAGGCCACACACGTCTACAGTGACTCGCCAGAAACTTCGGGAGCTTGGTTGGGAAGTTTTAATGCTTCCGCCATACAGTCCGGACTTGGCACCAAGCGATTACCATCTTTTTCTTGCATTACAAAATTTCTTTAGTGATAAAAAATTGGCACCTAGGGAAGATTGTGAAAATCGGCTACTAGAGTTTTTTGCAAATAGAGACCAGGACTTCTACAAGAGAGGCATTATGAAGTTACCTTTAAAATGGCAACAAATCATAGAACAAAACGGTGCATATTTGACACAAATCGGACAATCCGAAGCATGTTAAATAAAGTCCTGAAGTTCATATAAAAATAATGGATTTCTTTTTCTCCAACCTATTATATCGTAGTAAAAAAGTATATATAGCCTGCTGAGTTCCTTGCACCCATTCTTCTCAATTCTGAGGCATTGCTTTTGTGAATGGATGATATTTTTTGATGTCCAATAAGTAAATGAATGTTCCTAAGTTGAATAAACAATATGATTTTGTAGTGAAAATGACAAGAAAAAGAAAATTGATGTAAATGGCTTTTCTAGTTGAATTATGTTTTATTTAATTTCAAGACATAAAATTCTGTAACAATTGTTAACTACCTTATACAGGAATGTAGTAAACATAGAAGGAAATGATACTATTTACAAGTGATGTTACTAAACTAAATATATAATTTTAGAGATAAAGCCCAAACAGAAGCTTTGTTTGAAAGACACAAACCCACACATGTTATCCACTTGGCTGCAATGGTCGGAGGACTGTTTCACAACATGGCTCATAATTTAGATTTCTTCGTGAGTATATTTTATATACTTGACATTTTTAACAAGCTCTTTATGAAAGGGAATAGCATAAAAGTAATATGGAATGTTAATGTTTATGGGAGTGGTTGAAAATGGATGACTGCTGGTATTGATATGCCAGACTTCTGTCATTAGTGTCCACAACTGTTTCTCTATTAAAAAAAGTTAAATGTTTGAACTAACCTTGTGATACAGCTCTTCATTGGTAGAGGATGGAATCTTCAAAAACAATCCTGCTTTAACCAACTATTGTTTATAAGTGATTAAAACTTTTATTGCATTGTGAGATTACCTTTTAAGTGTCTTCTGTACAACATAGGCATTAACTTAGTCCTAACCATAATCATTTATCTCTATAGAGCTGTACTAGTGGCATACCTATAGAAAATGCACAAAAGCTACACTTTTGTGTATGTGCATATCCTCCAGTCCATTTTCGATTACAGCATTTGTAATTTGCTGTTCATGTGACTTAGTGTGGCTGAAAATTTCTGAGGGACAAAGATTTGCTAAAGCGACATCAGAAATATGTGAAAAATAACCATTGCTTTAGGAAAATCTTTCCACTAGATGCTTAGAATGGAGATCCCTTCTAAACACTTTTGGACTTGACATGGTAACTATGTAAAACTAATCATGATACTAGTGTTGTACTCACAATGGGTTGTAAAAATCAATTAATCATCCTTTTGACTTGAGGTTTCATAACAGTACCGTTTTTTTTTTTATTTATTTCAGAGAGAAAACATGGCGATAAATGACAATGTACTGCAATGTAGCTACAAATACAATGTGAAGAAAGTTGTGTCATGTCTTTCCACATGCATCTTCCCAGACAAAACTACTTATCCAATTGATGAGACTATGGTAAGTAAACAAATAAGTTTTGCAACATAAGGACTGTTTAGATGAGTATCTTATTATGTAGCCAAATGGAAGAGTGTAAATGTTCAATGTTGCACTATGAAAGATATTGCAATGAGGTAATGGCTCTATTCTCAGAGACCATCTACCTAAATCATTCACAGCCTTTATAGTTGCCTCCAAACAGTAGTGTATAAACATTATGTGTTCTGAATCAGAGTTTAGAAGGCACTGTAGCTGGTGATATAATTGGGGTAGAGTAACAAGACTTAAAATCTTAGGGCTCCAGTTTAGTGCACTGTTATTATGGGCAGGTATATAACTTACCACTAGGATAAAGCCGTACTGATCTCAGTACTACTTCGAAAAAAAAAATTCTCATTTGCTTACAATGTTTATTGCAGATACACAATGGTCCACCGCACTCTTCCAACTATGGTTACAGTTATGCTAAAAGAATGATAGATGTTCTGAACAGGTTTGTTTTCTTAATTTCCATAAAAAACGCATGGCAATCTTGAAATAACTGTCAATGTCTGATGTTGAAAAATTATTACTTAACTTCATAGATGGGCAGGAAATAATATCAGCAACAGATCATCTGAAGATAAATCATATATGTACACTGTCACATTATTTTCATTGCTTTGAGTACAGGATGATTAGTCTCATTACCATCGTAATTTCATTAGCTACACTGGTCTTCAATATGAAAGATTGTAATGTTTGCACACTCTTTATTGGTGGAAAAAATAGGAGCTGTGATGATACATACATATGTGTATTGGCTTAATGTACAAATAAAACGATGTAGATAAAAGGGATATTGCAATATATATGTCACGGTGTTGCGATGCGCAGGGGGTACGGCGAGCAGTGCGGGCGCATGTTCACGTCGGTGGTGCCGTGCAACGTGTTCGGACCCCACGACAACTTCTGCACGGAGCGCGCGCACGTCCTGCCCGCGCTCATACGGCGCATGGACGACGCCATCGCAAACGGTAACTGTCCATCTCTTAATATAACTAGTCTGGCCATAAATACTGTCACATAAAAACTTTCCTTTTTTTCAACTTTTTAATTATTTTGATTTGGAACATATGTATTATTTTAAAAACTTGTTTCGATTTTGCGATATTTCACATATTTTTTCGTGTTCAATATCAAATTACAATATGGAAAGGGGTGAGGGTGTTACAGAAAACAGGATTGCAGCGATCGCCTTGCACAAAGTGGGTGTGGGTGTGGAGTCGGTCCGGTCGGTCATATTCCAGGCACTTCAAAATCTTGGTACCAGCCATATGTTCGTATATCGTACTATCAACAGATACAACAACACTTCCTCTGTCGAGAAGACGACCAGAAAAGATCAGGGCGGCCGCGTGCTGTTAGCTGTTAGAACTACAGAAGCTGTTAATGCTGTTAAATCCTGAATTCGTTGAAACCTCATTAAGAAGCAAAAAATCTTATCGTCAGAAATGAAGATTCCCGCTAGAACTCTGTCGCGTATTATAAAACAAGACTCGATGCTTATCGTCGATATAAAGGACATGCCCTAAATCAATATTCAATCCGTGAAAAAATTTTCATGATTGAAGAAGACTACAATAATCATCATCATTATTAGGTGCCCTCTTCAAACTGTAGTTTGGCGATCAGATTGAGAAAACCAATTCGATCCTCAGCTATTCTTTTTAAGTGATGGTATTTAAACCCGTTCAATTCTTTTATGTCGTCAAACCATTTTTTGCGCTGTCTACCAGGTGCGTGACAATTGCAACCTTGCTTTGCATGACGGTTGTCATCAGCCTGCGTTTACAGTCAGCTCTCTCAAGGACTTGAACATTAGATACAAACTGCTTCCACATGATCTTAAACATTCGACGGAGTCCTCACATTTCAATTGCTTGTATTTGATGACAACATTCGTTTTTTAATGTCCACGTCTCACATCCACATAAGAAAATGGATCAAACAACATTTCAAGACGGAGTAACGTGTGGGAAACGGTATCTTGGGGTCACATAATACTTTGGACATTCTACTAAAAACATATTTAGCTTGTCCGATTCTACATTTTATTTCTTCGTTATGATCTAAATCCGATGTGAAATACACTAAACAAACTGAAGAACTACAATAAGCAAAATGATAGTGTACGGTCACACTTCTAAGGAAGCTGCTCAAATGGCCGGAAAGGTACAACCTGGTCATCATCCTGCGTCAGTGATGGTTTGGTGGGGTGTGTCCTAACAAAGAGTCACAAAACTACGTTTTGTGAAAAAGGAGTGAAAACTTCAGCCAAAGTGTATCAAGATACAGTCTTGGTTCATGTTGTGAAACCTCTCCGCAATACATTTTTTTAGAAATATGCCGTGAACTTTCCAGCAGAACTCTGCTTGAAACCAAAGTTCCGTACTTTATAAGAAATGAAGACTAGCCCTCATCTAGCCCAGACCTCAGCGCTTTAAATCTTAAATTATGGTTAGTTTTGAAGGACATGGCCTGCTGCTGCTCTAAACGACACGGCGACATTGAGTCTCTTAAAAAATTTTTGGAGCAAGAAATGGCGGTGGCAGTGGTAGTAACTTTCCTTGGGGATAGTGCGCAAATCCATAGATTAGTGATACGTGGTCAAATAGAATAAAGGCCTGTGGCCCAGTTAAAAGCCAAAGGTGACCATTTCGAATAGAATACTTTATTTTTTGGTGAGATTAATAAATATGTAGGTATACATTTTAATAATATTACATTACTTCGTTAAAAAAACAATGCATTTTCATTTGTAACAGAACTTATGGCTGGACTAGGTACAGTGATATGTACTTACTTCGACAGTACATATACTAAAATTGGAACGATACAGAGAAGATTAGCATGGCCCCTGCGCAAGGATGACACGCAAAATCGTGAAGCGTTCCACATTTTTTTTTGGGGCCTTCGGGCCGTTAGGCGTGGCCCTTTGGGCCTTTTGTCGTGTTTCCCCTGGGGGTGCGTCCCCCGGGGGAGTCTTGGTTTTTGTCCCCCCTCCCTCGTCGAAGTGGGGGGGGAGTCTGGAGGGAGGAGGCCGCCGCCCAATTCCTTTACGGGAGGGCGGCGGCCGGGCATGCGCTCCGTCGTGGGCGCGCGCGGTCGTCTGTGGGGTCGGGGGGCCCCAACGTGCCGGTCCCGCGAGGGGCCGGTACGGGACGGCAGGTGGGTGCCTTTGCTCCCCGCGGGGACCCACCAGGAGGAGTTTCATACGCGGAGGCGCCCGGAGAGTTGCTTGACTGAAACCCGGGCGTCTCCAGTATGCGTATGGCGGGACAAGCGGTGGTGGTTTTAGTGGGTATGGGGGTCACGCACAACATCTCAGTGGCCCCGAGCCCCACATAACCCGGCGTCCCCCCCCTTGAAAAGGACGTTGGGTATGCGGTAACAGCATTTCCACCACCGATATCAAAAAAAAAAAAAGGTACAGTGATATACTGAATTTATTTTTGATGGCTGGCGGTGGTGTTGCAGCAGACGTAGACAGCAGTGCGTAAACATAGCTGTATTTCAGTTTCGATGGTGCTGTAGCATAAGATGGTAAGTCTGGATACCTCAATGATTTTACTGTCTACAACGCCCTATAAACCGAAACATAGTAATGTAGCTCGCTGGCCTAATGGTTAGAGCGTGCGGCTTTCATTCTGAAGGTCGCGGGTTCAAACCTCGGCATGTACCAATGACTTAATATTTAAGTTATGTACATTTGTGAACTTTAGTTACAACAGCGAGATACAAAACGGTGAAGGAAAACATCGTAAGGAAACCCGCACACTGATATCATCTTTGTGTGTGTGTGTGTGTGGGGTGGTCCCAATAAAGTGGCAACAGGCTCGCCCCCTGTTACACTGGACCTAATCTGACCACATCTGGCGAAATGTGGGTGTTTATTCACCTCTGCCTACCCCTACTGGGAAAAAGGCGTGACTATATAAAAAAAAAAAAAAAAAGTAATGTTTGCACTCTACTGCTTTGCGTTGTATTGGCGTTGCAGTGGTACTTATTCCTCTTTTTTTTTCACATGCGACTTGCTCCTCAACAGGCGACCCCACGTTCACGGTGTTCGGCAGCGGCCGCCCGCTGCGTCAGTTCATCTACTCGTTGGACCTCGCGCGGCTGTTCCTCTGGGTGCTAAGAAACTACAACAGCGTAGAGCCGATTATACTCTCCGGTATGTCGTATAATAACAAAACACTATGCACAGTACCAGTAATTCATCAACGACTTGGAGATGGATGTCGATAATAATATTCATATCAGTGTAATTAAGATATTCATGTTAATCTGGAACAAAACTGATATCTGCAAACGATATAATCGGTGAACGTTTGGATATTTACCAGATGTGGTCACCCACATGTATAAGGAACATAATTCTAAAAGTTCCATCCTAACTAACACAGCAAAAGTAATGGGTTAGTGGAATTTGTTACCGAACTGAATTGGCTCATTAATGGCATTCATGAAAATTTAGTTCAGACGAGCTGCAGGAAAAGTCCATGTAACAAATGTGAACGAAGGACGGAACAGGTGGTCTATCTCAATCGAATTACAAATACTTGGTCAGAATGGGTTAGATCGTTTGGAATGTTAAGGATATTTTGGGTTAAGCATCTTGATATGGATGTATTAAGATTCATCATCATCATCATCATCATCATATCAAAAAATCATAAAGTTTGTCATGTGAATGTTGCAGTTGACGAAGCGGATGAGGTGACGATCAGCCAGGTGGCGGAGGCAGTGAAGAAAGCGTACGGTTACCAGGGAGAGCTCGTGTACGACACGAGCAAAGCCGACGGGCAGTATAAGAAGACCGCCTCCAACGCGAAGCTGCGGTCTCTGTGCGAAGACTTTAAGTTCACGCCGTTCGAGACCGCGGTCCGGGACACCGTACTCTGGTTCAAAGCCAACAGGGAGCTCGCGCGCACGTAATGCACGCTCAGTTAACATATGTATATTGTATAATAATCAAATTAAAATATATTTCATTTAATAGTGTAATTATTATTTTGTTATTACATTATCACCTGAATTAATGTGTTACCGAGCGTGGACCTAATGCCGAGTTTGTGCTGGGCTGTGGTGAGGATGGACCGCATGCATCTCATTATTTTTAAATTCAAACTAATTTGTTGTTTATGGATAAAAGATTATAAAAAAAATCCTAAAAATAATTAATTTAATTAGATCAGATGCCACTGCAGTGTTTTCTTTTTTCTTCAAAAGATATTGTTAGTGCAGTGTATCATGTCTAATAATTGGTGCCAAATTACTAGTGGCAGATCTCTGTTGCCAGAGAACGTGTAGGCAGGCACCAGCGCAGCTTTTATTTCTGCTACCCATCGGTAGTGTGCAAATACTAGTGTTCCGGTGTAAAGATCGTGGTAGCTAGTGAAATTACTGGTGTAACGAGATCCAGCATCTTATGTCTGAGGCGACGAGCGTAACGTCGCGTAGTGTACACCATCCTAACTAGCGACAGTCATCAGCAACATCATGCGTCTCCAGATTACGAGAACAATATGGTGTGTATATCAACCTCACTAACGCTGTCTTGTTATAAGCAGGCGCGTCACCTTTCATCAGGTGAATGTTTGACTCGTCTCGGAACATAGTTGGATAAAAAAAAAATAACGCACTAATAAAATGTTAATTGTATATTAAGCTATAATTGAAAAAATAAATTAAAATAGAATATATTTATCACAAGTATACGGTTCTACATTATATTATATCATTATAAATCAAACAAAACGCTGACGATAGATTATATAAAACGATGACGTCAGCAGATAATAATAGATTATAACGGCAACAGATTAAATAAACTGGAAATGTACTAGCTAGAGCGCGAGGCCGTGCTCGTCGTACGTCACGAAGATCTTTTCAATGGAGGTGATGTAGGCGGCCGTGCGCAGGTCCAGCTGCAGATTGTGCGTGCAGGCCGCGTGCGCCACGTTCTACGACAGTCACGTGGAGAAGTGAAGAAAATTAGCAACTAAAATAAATCTCACCTGCAGGAACTGCCTAGGCTAGCTGACTTGCTGCTTTTACAGCCAAATATAATCCATCCTTATTCAATAGAAATAATTTTTTACTATCTTTTATGATTGCATCGTCTCAGGAGGCCCCTCGTACGGTAGTTGCTTGATTATATTCTGAGTAACCCATATTACATTATTTTCCAAAAGATATTATAGCTGAATCAAATGCTATAGTAAATATGCTATATGAGATAAGAAAGTCTAACCAGACAAGCGTTCGTCATGGAGTACTCTAAGCCAGAAGTAACAATCTGCTCCTCACTGGCGCCGGACATCATCGACTGAAACAACGGGGTCGGCTCGATCTTCGCATCGATCTTGCACGCCTTAAGTGATTTCTCAACGGAATCTGGAAACGGAAGCAGTCCTCTAACATATAATCGTCGTCAATATGATCGTCGCGCGTGTGTTTATGACCTTGCCACCTAAATCGGTTTAATCTATTTCTGTATGCTCGACGAATAGACAAAGGTAAGTAAAATTCGGCTTCGAAATGCTAATTACTAACGGCACAAATTCTCCCATACATTTTAATTACTATCACTATTATATAAATTATAAGTATTGATATTATGGAGAAAAGATTATATACATGATCCGTTTATCTGTTCTTTAAAACAATGTTTGTTATTTCTTTTAAAGAAAATAAGCTCGTATTATTGGTATAGACGTTAGGTCAGCATGTCAGTAAGCCGCTGATGTAGTATGTTTTACTATTTCCACCATTGTAACAATAATACCAAGCAGCGCTGTGTTCGAGTCCCGCCAGAACTTGATGCTGAGCTTGCCGAAGCTGACGTGGTTAAGGTTCTTGAGGTACTCAAAGTAGGAGACGGTGACGCCGCCCGCGTTGGCCAGCAGGTCAGGCAACACCAGGATGGAATTCTTGCGCAGGATCACATCCGCTGCAGGAGTCGTGGGGCCATTCGCGCCCTCGGCTAGTATCTAAAGGGCGGCCATAAACTTTAGAACTTAGAACACTAGCGTTATACGATACACTGGATCCTATTGGAACTTACAACTTTCTAGGCATCAAAACACAAAAAAATTACATAATAATGGAATTAACTATTTAGACTTCCTAAAAGCTACTGTGACAAATATTTAAAAATATTTGAAGATACGCAATGAAGCCGACCTTGCACTTGATCTTCCCTGCATTCTCTTGCGTGATCGTTTTCTCCATCGCAGCCACGACCAGTATGTCGCAGGTTTCGTACAGCAGGTCGCGGTTCGCTTCTTTGGCGCCAGGGAAGCCTTTTGCACTGCCTTTGTGTTCCGCCTTGTAGTGTTGTAGCTTCTGCACATGTGGAACGGTTTTTGGACAATAACTGAAGTATTTTTTATCATTGTATACAATCAGTTTTTGCATATATTCTTTTCTTTATTCATAACCTATTAAATGAACAGTTGAAGATCAATCTTGAGTGAAAGAGTAAATATGTTTTTTCACCGACCTGAGTGTCTATGCCGTCCGTATTGACCAGGTTGCAGTCGGACTCCAGCACGCCGATTACCTTAACGCCGCTTTTTTGTAGGTAGATGGCTGCGTAACTGCCTACGTTGCCAAACCCCTGGATAATAGCAGTCTTGTTCTGCAAAAATTGAGAAGTTATTTCTATGTCCGATCATGAGTTCATTAAATTTATATAATATACACAGCCGCGTTGAATCGTCGTCTGGTGATAAGGCAACCCCAGTATCCAGTATTTTCATGATAGTGCTTTTCAAACCGGAACTTAGTAGATACACGCTTGGCGGCAGGTATGATGCTGCGTTTTTACCTATCTAAACCGTCTCCGGGTAAGAGACATTTGCTGCATTGTAATGTATGAGTTCAAACCTTGAAACCGGGCTCTAATCCGATCAACTTCATCCAGTTCTCGTCGTGCACGAAATAGTTGATGGTCATGAAGACGCCGCGGCCGGTCGCTTCGACGCGCCCGTGGATGCCGCCGCCGTTGATCGGCTTGCCCGTGACACACGCAGCGGCGTTCAGGTCGTTGTATCCTAACCAAAGATAGTACGAGAGGAACATAAAGCACTAATTATACTAGCACAACCTTGCCAACATTGTAATATTAACAACTTAAATTTTTTATTTGTCTCAACCCTAAAGCAAATAAGTAACAACGATGGTTCGTCAAGGAAGCTTATTTGCTATAATATTGTAATTCCCAGAGGACCCACGTCAGTTTTCAGTAATTACTAATAAAAGAGTCTATGAGCATTGCGGTAGTGCAAACGCATGTAGGTCATTTAAGAAAAAGCAGACATACCGATAGACAAAGATAATTCATTTTTTTCTTTAATATCTGTCTCCGCAATTCTCACCGGATGTCGAAACTAATACGAAATCTCTCACCAAGCGTTTTAATGTACGTGTCTACAATCCAGGACATTTCTCTGCCAGAAGTGTTGACATCCGGTGCAGGCACGTCAATTCCCGCGCCTGAAAAAAAAACACATTTAAAAAATAAATCTTATATCAATCGAATTTAAACTATGTCTATGTTTATCACAAAACAATGTACCCCCGCACGATCTACAAACTATAACGGAGCGCTTCAAAGTGCTCGCGTACACGAAGTACACCCGCGATCAGGGGCGGTCCTCACCGCCCAGAAGTTTTCAATACAAGACTCGAGGCTGTCTCTAACGACCGATTTAATAAGTCAGAAACCAAAAACCCAGATATAATGAAAAAATCCGCCGTCGGATATCTACCTACACCTATGGCATACCATAGTAGTACACCTATGGCAGTGCGCGAGTTCAAAGTTTCGCGCGCAAACGGCACGACGCCTCTGTGTATCGTCTTGTGTATGTAACTTAGTTGATTGTTGACCGTCGTGTACCGTATACTGTATAAATATTATAATATATAATATAACCGTTGGACCAGGGTCCACGAGCCCAGTATCAGAAGAGTCAATATAAATTTTAAGCGCATAACATTATCAGAAAACAGAGACAACGAAATATATATATATTATCCATATGAGCAAATTTGTAACACGCAATTTAGTTTCAATTATCAGTCCTGCGAAATTGATAATGTTTCGCGAGTATTACAGCTTCAACTTAATACTGTTATTCTTCCAAAATTATACAGGAAACGAAAGGAATGTATAGGGTTATCTATTACATAAATAATAACTATGACACGCTAAAGAATAAACGTAAAACATAAATAAAACAAAGTTTTATCATACAGAAGCAAAACTAAATATCCGTCAATTTAGTTATTGTATAACAGAATAACTAACCGATATAATTCTTCTTCGCTAATTCTAGTGTATATCGCCGAGTGATCCTCTGAAGCTCTGCCACGGTGAATTTCTTTGGATCGATGGCAACACCTGCAACAGCCGAGACATTTGTATATGTAAAAATTAACACTGTTTGACCTGACGTTATAGAAATTAGGAAAAATTAATAAATTTCAACAAAATCTTATATCTATTGTTGTTGTTCGCCATTTGACAGCACTGAAGGATATCAACTCTAGAGATTGTACTAAAATAAATTTATATACAGAATAACAAAGTTTAAATTCAACAAAAACAATTGAAGCTTCCATTATTTTTGATGTAATACCCGGACATCTGTATCTAGTAGGAAGTTGGCGGGACTTTTTTTATATTCCCCGGAGAATTAAATAAAGACATTTAATTATATAGATATACTTTAATCATTTTTCTCGCATAACAACTCAAGGGACCCCCGCCAACCTCACATGTTCGTGGTGTACCTTGCTAATCTACAAACGAGGTTCTGGTTTCCATCACCCGCATTGAATCAGTGTGGTAAGAAAAGGCCCACATCCCCCCAATATGAACCTCTACAGACGACAAGTCCTAGTGCATGGCGGTTTTGCGGGCAGCACAGGATCAATCGATGTGGAGATCTTTGGGGGAAGTCTATGTACAGCAGTGCACATCGAGCGGCCGATGACAACGGTTGTTGCAGATACAGATTTTACAGAAACAAATTACGCTAATATTCGATAACATAGATTTGCAAAAATCACAATCACTGGTGGAGAAAATTTGATGCTGAAAACCCTACATCTGGGTACTAAGAAACGCCTTTTTCTGTCGCCAAGCAATTATCTATAAATATAACTATGTTCCGTTTTACAGGTTCCACAAATGAGTGAACAGTTTCCAGCGCTTTATTGGAATATGATTGCAGTTTTGTTGCAAAAAAAATTTTAATCGTTACCTCCTTTAGCGCCGCCAAACGGTATATTGGAGCAGGCGCATTTATACGTCATGAGCGCTGCCAAAGCTTTCACCTCCTCCATGTCCACCACGTTTGAAAATCGTATTCCTAAATGTTTTAATATTCGAATTTTTCATTCTATATAAATAACTATAACAAGGTTAATTATACGAAAAACCTGTAGAAAAGTTAATATGTAGATATAGTTAGGTACATTTACATTTCTTGTAAAGACATTTTCTTAATCGTGTTATCATTATTATAATTCAACCAACATATGTCATCATTCAGGCCTATGTCCAGCAGTGGACGTTTATCGGCTGATGCTATCATCATTATTATAATTCCAGTTTAGTGTAGTCTGTTCTTAAACATAGGCGCCCCAATCGATGCTCTACGATCTCCATAAGGCCGTCGATCCACCGGACAGACGTATTCGCAAATGAGTAACGCAGTACGAAACGAAATGGACCTCCTTTGCAGGGCAGCCGGTGGACGCTGTGCTGCGATCTGTACCCATGAATGATCTCGTAATCGCCGTTCTTGCGCTGCAGTGGGAACTCGAATTGCAGCGAACTGTTGCAGGAGCCCATCACCTGCCGTCATCAATATCAGAATACAAAACTAAGTCCCATATAATTTTGAGAAATAGAAATTTAACTAACAATGGCTAAGCCAAACTTGTTTTGTTTTTTAAGTTACTACCTTAAGAATCCCCGCGACTCTTTGCTTTCTCTTTTTATCGGACAGATGGGTATACTTTTTCAAATAATCCAATAAAGCCGGTTCAACCATAGTCACAGCGCGATGGTAAAAGTATTCTACCATTCTGTAAAAGCTTGGATTCGGGTCCGTGGCAACACCTTCCAAATGTTTAGGTATCTCGTAAAACCTCACCAGGAGCATTTGTATCTCTTTATTTCGGTTCTTAACTGCATTATTAAATATGTTACGGTAATGTAACGTAAACATTTTAAAAATCTATTTACGAAAACAAGAACATAGGTATACTAGACTTCTTGTCAGTTTGACGTGCGGTGTCGTTTTTTTTAGGCAAACATTACGAAGACCGGAACATTAATATTAAGAGAAAAAAAAAACTCTTATTAATGTAATTTTCAGAAAATAGCGTTATCATGAAACTATTAACGCTTACAAGTTATTAATGGTGAAGATACATATTATCCCTATACAGTGAACGCTACAATATCGCTGTATTATTAGGGAGACTAAACTTCACAAACTGCCGTGTAGAGCAGTCGTTAAACCCTTGCCTTGTAGTATGTTATGGTGTTTATTTGGTGGTAGGGCATTTTCGGATAGCTGCCTCCCTTATATTGTAAATCTCACACCATATCGTCATTTTCTATCGATCATACATATTAGAAGGTAATGGATAATATCCAATGAAACACTTTAAAGAAATTTATACAGTTTATTTATACAAGTCACTTGTCCAGCCTGCAGATGGGATTGGTTTGTACCATCTGCAGATCGACTTTCGGCCCCACTAGGTCGCGGATGTTATTGAGGCCGTACTTTATCATTGTGGGCCGCTCAAGGGACAAGCCCCACGCTATCACGTTTACGTCTTCGGGCAAGCCCATGGGTAACAGCATCTCCGGCCTGAAGACGCCTGAGTTGCCGATCTCTATCCACTTTCCAAGACCTGGAGATGACAGAGGTCGCATAAAGCGCCGACACAAAATACACTAAAAATATAGTCCCTGTTTCCAAAGCTAAGTAGCCACCAATGCCGCATCTATTTCAGCCTGCTACTCTTGCTATATGGTTACCTGCTTGTTTCATTTATCCTCATTTTGTCTCACTTTGCAAAAAAATATCACACAGATAATCTTTCTCATTCTGCCAACACTATTTTTATCTTTATTTTAGACCATATACACTCACCTGTATGATAAGCAAATATCTCCATACTAGGCTCAGTGTATGGGTTGTAAGCGGGTTTGAACTGTAACTTATGGAAGCCAAGCCTCTGGAAGAATGCATCCAATTCCCCGATGAGGTCAGCCAGCCCGAGCCCGCGACCCGCCACCACACCCTCTACTTGATGGAATTCCGCCAGATGCGTCGCGTCGAGTGTCTCGTTACGGAACACCTGTACAAAACATGTAAAAAAAATTTAGTATCCCAGTTATTAGAAGATACCATGACTGAAATATAAACTATTTCAGTCATGGTATTTTCTCTGGCAGAGCATAACTCTACTAGTATGGTCTAGGATACCTAGAGTTCAAAATGATCCAATGATTTGATCCCGATTTCACACTTAGGGTCACCAGAGGTATCACTGGGTGTATTGCCATATTCTTAGTATTATCATTTGTAATTATATTCCTCTTTAGCACAGTGGCTAATGATGTTCGTACTATCATAGATACCTCTGGTATGATTTGATGGTCAAATGTGTTTAGTTTTGATAGTGATAGTGTTCCTCTCACTTAAATACCACTCTCGCCTATTTAATCTGCCGCAATAAAATCAACTGCTGTTTCATCTATATTTGAAAACTACAGTACTCTATATTTACCTTATCAATGCTAAAATATTTCTGAGGTGTAAATTCCTTCTGCTGTGCCAAATGGTACAGCATCCTTGCGCTTACTGCTGTTGTGTGAGTACGTAGCAAGTTTTTCTGAGCTTCCTCAATCTTCCACTCATACCTGTAACCCTGTTTTAATAGTTTTTTTTAAAATAATAATTGATACTAAACATTAAAGTTTGTCAAATGAGATATCTAGATAGGTATATCATCTTGGCTGCTAGGATAAGGTTTCTCATCACCTTTTAAATAATCTTAAGAACAATAGCTGGATGTAGTCTCTGGCCATTAAGACAGTACTCGCGAGGCTGGTAGGGACTGCATAAAAGAGACCCAGGGATGGGTTAACCTAGCATTGCAGAGGTCGCAGTTGTGTTCCTAACAAAGGTCCCATAACCTCTCCAAGTGCTGAAGGTGAGCACCAAAGGGTTTTGAGTAGGCAAAAATCAACAAATAACTCTGTATTCATCCCCAAAAACAAAAAAAAGTAAGTAGGTCACCTAAGTGTATATAGTAGTATGTAAATATTATTGCAGTCTGATTTATAACACATGTTAGCTAGAGAAATTATAATAGTGAAGAAATGGTGAATGTCAATACTATAACATACCTGTGAACCATAGCCTCCTTCACTATGAACCTTCTTTACCTTTTCCAAGTAATCCATTGGGAAGTCTACTGTTGAAGCTGGGGATGATATGAAAAACGTGTCATGTGCATCCCTAGCAGGATGTTGCTGTGGTTGGAAAAGAGCATCAAAGTTCCAGAATGAACTCTCCACATACATATTGGTGGGCATTTCAGAAAATCCCATCTCAAGGAAGATTTCGCGAAATTCTGATCTCACTTTCAGCAAAGGATGCAGATGACCACTTTCTGGAGGCTGACCTAAAAATATAATGTACAGTTTTTATTATAGCCCTATTTCATACCTGTATAATCTATTATTTAAGACATCTAAAAGATTAACATAATTTATTTTATATTAAATATGAAATTCACCTAAAGCATCAAAATTGTATGGTTTGAATTGTAACTGTTTCCATGAACCAGTGAGTAACATTTCAGTTGTCAAATCAGTTTCTAACTTCTTGATAGTAGTTGCAAACTGAGGTCCTTTTGATAGGAGGAAACTCTTTAAAGTGATCTCCTGGAGCAGCTTCCTTTTCTTGTAATCATTTCTGACATTGTCTGGTAAATTGTCTACACCCTTTTTTATTTCAATTAAGTGATCCTGTACTGCATCCACAATTGTATCCACTTTTCTTTTAACCAACGGTGCTCCCCCTGATTTATCTATAAGTATCCATCCTGAAGACATGGCTTTACTGAATCCAACTTTAGCATTTGGCACAGACTGGAAAATAAATTCATTTGCGACTAATGTTTATGACACATCCACACAACAAAGTAATTATAATAAACAATTTTTAATAATATACAGTAAAATTTAACTATCAGCTATATTTTATAAAGTTTCTCCATTTCATAGTTTCTTATTGAAAATACGAAATTTCACTCAAATTTCATAAATTGCTGTAATATCTGTTTCTTTTGGTTCAATTTCAATTACATTGAAAGTATGAAATAAAAAAATATTTAACTTAAACTATTTTTGTTACATGGAGATAGAAACATATTAAAGCAACTAAAACCAGATCAAGAAATCTCAATGAAAGAAAGTTATTGCTCATCATTTAAGTCCTTTGAAATGTCAAACAGAGAAATAATTTCACTCATTATTCAGAAAGAAAACCCAAAGTTTAATCTCACAAACAATTTTGTTACCTCAAGCGATAAGTTAAATGTTGTACCTTCATTAGTTCAGTTTGAGGAATTCCATTTTCAGGTATACTTCTATAAACTACAGCTTCATGGCTTCCTTTCTCGGCGACAAGCTGTCCCTCTTCAGTCAGGTCCCATCTAGTATGTTTTACTGCTTCTGATCTGACCATATCTAATGCTTCAATACTTTTCACAGCACCAACAATTTTTTGATGCTCCTCATTAAATTCATTGGCTAATTTTAACGTATCAATGCTATCAATATTGTTCAAATAGTTTAAAATTCTTTCGTTTAATTCCATTTTAAAATATAAATGACTTATTTTAGAAATCCTAGGTTAGTTCTTAACTAGATGCATAAGTACTGTTTGACAGCTGTTGCTGACTGTTCACTGCAAACTATAATCCTATATGAATCGTATAGGACACCAAGACAATTAAATTTTAATTTTACATTATATACCTAAAAAGTACTCTGTAAAAATTATAAAATTCCTAAGGTATTTTTTTCAGTTAAATTGTGGTTTAAAATGAAATGATGCCTTTTTAATCAAATAAATTTTTATAATTTTAATACTTCACATTATTTTTAATTACATTATTTTACTTTTCGATTAGTATCTCGGAATGTAAAGGAGTAAAATTACACTGTTAAAGTAATTATTTTCATATATTTATTTAAAATATTGCAGAACCGATTACAGTTATTCCAAAAATTATTTAAAATTGAGACACTATTTGTATATTTTTTAACAAAAGAATACTTTATCTAAAACTTTTTTCTAGCAATATTCATAAAAATTTCTTAATAAAAATAAAGTAATACAGATTTTTTACTAAAATCGATTTCATTGTTATTATCCTAAAAGATTAGTTCTTTCTAAACTAGAATCGATTCCAAAAGTATACGTAGCATTTGTGATGCGATTGAATTTTTTAGTGCGTTGCTACGACACCTAACGGACGTTACATCAGTAATTTTGATTTGTGCGCGGTAATAAATTGTTATAAATTTTTTAAATTTTAAGTTTTGTACAAGCGATTTAAATTTATTTTATTTCGCAGTGAGTATTTCTTAAAAAGTAATATTATAGTACTTAGGTTTAAAATTATAGTAAATATGTTTACCGGTACTGCGTATTTTTGTATAATCATATTATTTCAGTTCTAAATGTTATTTATTTATATATTCGTTGATTTATTTATTGTAGTAGACCTTAAATAAATTATAAATTACGGACTTCATGTGTAATTGATATTCCCATGCGGGTGCGATGACACTGTAGGTAGGCTGAATATATAAAGATAAACATTGAAAATATAGAACAAGTGTAAGAATTAAATTTTACTGCATATACAGTTACACATATAAGAAATTAAATTAATAAATATATTTTGTTTAGACTTATTTTTATAAAATGACTTATTTGATAAATTACTTTATATTTCATGTTTTTTTTTGTAATTGATAATCATAGCAAAACAATTACTACTCATTGCCACATTCATATCTAATGTTAACAGGAAAACAATTATTTATGGAATACTTTACATATATGTCGTCGTTTTCATAAATCAGTCGCTATAATAAATTATCCTATTAAGTAATTCTCATCATTATTTCTAATAGTTATAAATTTGTTTAGGCTATATGAAAACGCTATTTAGAGAGTATGAATTTGCAAATGTATTGATCATGTAGAGACAATATCCATGCCTATTAGCTGACATACAGTCTTACAGAGAGCTTAACAATAATTTACATATTTTTAGATGTCTCGTTTAGACTTAGTAATATTTGGTGCAACTGGATTTACTGGCAAGAATACAGTGATAGAATGCGCCAGATTAGCTAAGAAGAGGAATGGCCTCACATGGGGAATTGCAGGAAGGTCAAAATCTAAACTAGAAGCAGTGTTGGAAGAAGCATCAAAGAAGACCGGTAAGTTTTATTTTAACTTTTGAAATGTTTTTTAATTAATATTATCTAACATTCATACAAATTAAATTCTGCAGTTAATATATAATTTTCCATGGCAGATATAATGGTATTAATATAATACTATAGAGAAGTAAGGAAGTAATATTATTGAAATGTTATTTTTGCTCTATAATTTTGCTTTCTTTTTTCTAAATACCACTGAATGAAGTTTTTTTTATAATGACTGTGCTATGTCACAACAGTGCAATGAATATGTGAATAATGATATATTTACAACTACCTTCAAATTTTTGTATTATATTTTATTATATTTATATAGCTTCATCCATAACAAGCACAGGTGTACTAATGTCTTTAGTCTTAATCTTCCA
Source organism: Troides aeacus (assembly GCA_033220335.2). NCBI lineage: Eukaryota > Metazoa > Arthropoda > Insecta > Lepidoptera > Papilionidae > Troides > Troides aeacus. Next base: position 11,552,412 of record CM067280.1, read on the forward strand.
GTCTGCTTTGGTGATGGAGAGATTCAATGGTTCATTTTTGTGAAATTTAGCATATGTAAGAGTATAATTTTATCAGCAAATACTAAAAAAAAATTCGACAGAATTCTATAGGTTCTTATGAATCTTTCATTAGAGAGGTGGTTAGCGTTATTACCATGAGGTTTACTGAGTTATACAGTCAGATTTTTTTTTAATTCGATTTAATCATTCTGTTTTTCACGTTTAATTATCGATTATTAAGAATAAAATAAAAATTATGTTCATCGTGTCTATAAATAAACGACACGTCATGGATAATATACTGCTGCGCTCGTCAGCCCGTTTTGGCGGAGGTGGTTACTTGTGAGTCAGCGATAGGCTTGATGTGGATGGTGAAACTATTGCTCGAATATGATGTATCATCTAAAACTCCATTGTGTGATCTAATTTTTTCAGATTATTAAATTTCATCATTCGATGTGAATTTCCGTTATCGATTCTATTAAATTAAATTAATATATTAAACTTTGACAAGTACATTCTTCAAACTCAAACAACGTAATGTTTACACATTACTGTTTAACGGTATATTATAATACCGTTCTTACTGCTTCTATTCTACCAGTTTTGTAAGGTATATGTCGAATAAACGATTTATAGATGTTAATATGCTGCCGCTCTTCCTAGAAAGATGTCGTGGAGGTAGAACCTTTTCTTGTAGTAGGTCTCCGTAGTTGGAGACCGTCTCTGGCCTTAACACCGCTACAACTTCGTTAAGGGAAAAAACTTTGGAAAATTATTCTTACCTGTCATACTTGGCAAAAAGAATATTTTCACCAAATTTCAAGGGTCCAGGCTTTATAGCTCCGGAGATATTGTGATTAGTCTCTACTAATCACAATATCTAGATCACAATATAAGAGATCCACCTATGTAGAGACATAGGTGGATCTCTTATATATATAAAATATTTGTCGAATTAAGTATGTTAGGTAAATATTTGCTTTTATAATATAAACACCATTACGTAATATAACTTGATACTTAACTCGCTATTACGCGGTGATCACCAGCTCACGTGGTTATAATGGATTTACGAGTACAACTTTTTTTGCGTAACCCATACAAGGATATAAGAGAACTAGACGAGACACCATTTGTCTTTACATTGTGTAAAAAAACCGTTTAGACGTCGGTAATTAAACTTCAATTTGTTCTTTAGCGGAAATAACAAAAAAAATATAAATATCATAGTCCATGTGATCTTGGCTCATCTGCATATATATGTACAGGTGATATCTAGTTATTCATTGACCCATCATGAGATCTCTAAAACTATACATGTAAACACTCAAAATTTGATAGAGATATTGCTACTGTCACTCAGATGTCGGCTAAAAAACCGGTTTTGCAATACTCCTTCCTGAAAGAGAGCTGAGGAGTTATTTTAAGGCAAGCAAAGCGGGCGAGGAACGGCTAGATATATAAATGAGCCTAGAACAAATAGACTATACGGTGTTATAATAAAAAAAATCAACCTGTGATAAGTACATACTAAAATTACAAAAACCATAAATAAAAAATTATGTGTGAATTTTCAGCAGTGGACTTCTATTGGCTGAGGATGATGATGTGTATGATTTTATTTTACACCCTAGAGTTTGAAATTATAATTACCAGTTCTTTATACATGTTCTTTATATATTAACTTTCGTATATGTTTTATCACTGATGTATATGTTTTATATTATTCCGCAACGCAGTAAGATAAGCATGACGTCCACCTGATGGTAAGCGAAACCCCTGCCAATAACCATGTAGCACTACATAACATGATATACACAGTTCTTCATCGTACTCGTCCTTTGCCATATAAGGTGTCAAGTTTCGTTACCCCAGTAATTTCATTACCTACAAGCTCCAATCAACCTGAAAAACAGTAGTATGGGTCCAGCAGCTGCGGTGGTACTTAGAGGTCATGATGTTCATTTTCTGATTGTCAAATGGTCGCATTACGATGATCAGCAACTCGTGGCAAGTTGTGGAATGTGAAGATCAAATATGTATTCATACAGATATTGAATTATGTCCCGTTAAGTTTAATACGAGAAATTTTTGATTTGTTAGAAATGAATAGGATCAGCTCTACGAGCCATGTGCCCCGTTCATTGTCACTTCAGCCTCGCGACTGGCTACGTCGGTGACGCTGGTTCTTCTGCCGATCTCCTCATTTCTACTTTGATCACGCAGATATACTCCAAGCATCGCCAATAATATGATAATGACGATGAACAAAATCGAAAATATTCTATCGAGTTAATATTTTTGTATACCTAATACATTGAACAGGTTTCCACAAGAGAACCGATCAAAAGCTCAGGAAGGTACTGACAGCTTATTATTATTCCTTCCGTATTTTTTTTTTGAACCTTAATAAGATATATGATATCATCAGCATATAAAGTGGTCGTCCACGGGTGAATGGAGTGATTTTTTTTTAAATTGTTGTTGTTACAAGACATATTATTTAGTCTGTGCCCCTAAATGCCGCAAGCAGCCACATTGCTTCGCTGCCATTATCTATAAAAATAAAAAAGTAATCGATATTTTCATTTATTATGAAATAAAAGTAATAGTTTTATTTTTTTACAATAAACAGAATAAGATAAACATGTCTGTTCCGAAAATGTACATTACGAATTTTATGTCGGTATCGTAATTTATTTCTTTGTCCGTCGTCCACGTTAATAATGAATTCTTTGCGTAATGACTTCGGTAGTCATCGACTTCTACACGTTGTTGTTTTATTTTTTTATACGCAGCACCTTATTGTGCTCGTCGCCTTGAGGACAAGATATTAAGTGTCGTTACCCCAGTAATGTCACAAGATACAGCCGCCTTCAAACAAAACACAGTAACGTTTGTATAGTGCTGTCCGTCGGCTTCAACTGGCGCATTCGCCAATTTTTCTCAGAAATATAGAAAACTACTTCATCTAAAGATATTACAAAATCAATGGTAACATTACTATTATTTTTATAGATAAGGGTGTTGCGCAGCGCTAAGCATCCCCAATCTGCTATAATGTTTAATTGTTCTAACAAAACACAAATATAGTGTTATCGATAACTTATATTGCTTCGTCGGACTAAATCAGCGATTCTCAATGTTCGGTACGCGTACCCTTGGGGTACTGGTATCCAAGGGGAGCAAATGTTGATTCAGATAACTAATATAAACATAATAAAGTATTCAATATTAATTTTAAAATTAACCTTATAATTGAGGGCTTACTAAGATGCTAGTTGAGAATATCATCATCACCATGAGCCGATAGATGTCCATTGCTGGACATAGACCTTTTCCAAAGATATCCATATGGATCAATCCCTCATCCTGCGCAGTCCGCATCCAGGTTCCAGGATCCAGGTTGGCTTTGATCCCGTGAGTTGTTGTGCGTGAGCCCTTCCACCTCGTAGAGAATGTAGAAAGAGATATTATATTACAAAGTTAAGATTGACTATAGATAGATATCGGACGAGTACTACGTGATGCTGTTTGTATCATTCTAACTATGGCCACATTATTATGAGCAGGCGTATCACTTACCTGATGGTTCACCTGATGATGAACGTCTCCTCGTCAAATAAACAAAAATGAGGTTTATAGTTGTACTATGTCAACATTCGACTACACTGTAAAACGTTTACGTGCAACCTTATCTTCGTCGGCCATTAATGAGGTTGCTGATAAAGCTGAAGTCATCGTCGCCTAAAGTACAGTTTGCACTGTGCTGGCCGTTCATCGGCATTTAATCAGCATAATAATGGCTTCACGTACGGACTATGGACCAAACAATATCTATTTATATTGCGAAACAGTTATTTAAATACAATATATCAAACTGTCTATTGTTTTCATAATCATTGTAGGTAGATAGTTTTAAAGAAGTACTTTGATCATTCATAAAAAGCCAATTTACGTCCCCACTGCAGGGGCACAGGCCTACCCTCAACATGAGGGCGATTGGGCCATAGTCACCTCGCTGGCCTAATGCGGGTTGGTGACTTCACACATACCTTAGAATAATTTCTAAATCATGTGCAGGTTTCCTCGCGATGTTTTCCTTCATCGTTTGCATTTCGCTGTTGTAACTAAAGTCCACAAATGTACATGATTTAAATATTAAAGTCATCGGTACATGGCGAGATCCGAACCCGCGACCATCGGAATGAAGGCCGCGCGCTCTAACCATTAGGCCAGTGAGCTACTTTGATCGATTTGATCAATTCCACACAAACACCTTTCTTTGCTTACTTCGGCATATCTCCGAAAAGGTTGTATTGAATTTGGTGAAATTTCATCATCATCACAACCGCTGGACAATGGGTCTCTTCCAGTTCCATGAAACACGGAATATAGCTTTTTGAGTACATTGTCTCACTGTTCGTTTACATTGCTTTTTAATTCTTTGAACAGATGACATTATAAGAAACTTTCTTAGGAATAAGTTATTTTAAAATTATTGTATATTTTAACAGGTTTTTATTTCAGGATTGATACAGTCTTCCAGTGTTTCAGCACTAAAGTGATCTGAGTCTATAAGTGAATAGGGAATTACACTTTACCTGGGGTATTGTGATTCCGGTGTTATTTTGTTTCGAATTTTACGTTCATTAGAAAATTCCAGCCAATTAGAAATATGAAGATAATGATGATAGAGTATATAGTTGATTAACATGTAACAATTAAAAAAAATTTCAGCATCATTATCAAATTTTTACAGCGGCCGACGCTATCAAAAATATTGTATGAAAAGAAAGGTTGAAGAACACTGGAAAAGACTTATCTAGACATTGTATGGAATCCTAGTCTATACGATGTGATAAAACAATATTTACATAAATCCTTAAACAATTTTATGTTATTAAAGTTGGATAACATAACGAAATTAAAAAAAAATTATAGGTATTTTTTGTTCGGTATCAGTTTCCTTAAAGTTGTTTATAGCAATAACAAACTCATCAGGCATCGCTAAAGTATATCCTTGAAATAACATCGTATAAGAATATTATTCTTCTCATGTTAAAAACGTTGTTTAGAGTCTGTCGGTTATTTATTAATCGATTAAATTGCCCTTGACATTCAGCCGACGGGTCACTGTCTCCTACTGGCGGGGCTGAGCAGCGGTGACGTCATGTACCGATTCCGTTTTGTTATTTATTAGGAACTAGCTTTGTATTGTTTTGTAAACATTTGTTTATTTACAAATTTAACTCTGGAAGTTTGCTTCAGTTTTAAGTCTATGTTAAATTTTAAGTTTTTGATATAAATCATTTTGAGCTTGAATCTTCTTTTTGTGACCCTCCAACTAATGAAGATTGTGCACCAGTTCCGCGAGTTCTTGGACTTGATGTCTAGCAATAATTCTGTATTTATCTATAGTGACAAGTACATTAGTCATAAGTACATGCTCTGTAATGTTCGCTGTAAATACTATCGGTCACATTGAAGGTGCACGATCGGATGCCACGGGGGAACCGGAGCGTATATGTCCATCCATGACTTCACTCGCACGCATATGCATTACTTCAAACACTTCGCCTTTGTAACCGGTAAATTGGTCTCAATGCCCATATTGTACCCACGGCAGTAATGGTCGGCCGCTCTATACCGGATGTTGTCGATGAATATGTTTACCTAGGAGTCACAGTTCAGCTAGGTAACACCAACTCCCAAAGAGAGGTCAATCGACGAATCCAAATAGGGTGGGCAGCGTTCGGGAGGATACGCAGCATCATTTCTCGAGACGGCTATGCTCGTAGTTTCTCTGCGCGATCTAATTGGAAATGAGGTCCGCAGAAGAACTAAGGTCACTGACATAGTTCAAAAGATTACTAGACTTAAATGGCAGTGAGCAGGGCGCATTGCTTGAAGGACTGACGGCCGATGACGCAGTAAAGTGGCGACCGGGTACCAGTAGAAGTAGTGCTGGCAGTCTCCCACAAGGTGAACCAATGATCTAGTGAAGGCGAAACCGATGGATGCGTGCAGCGCAGGACTGACCGGTATGCTCGCTGGCTGGCGGTACCGCTTTCGTTGTGAACCTATAATGAATGTATGCAAGCACGTCTTCTGCCCAGTAGTTTCGAGCTATTAAGGACTAACGTAAGATCTGTCTGGAGTAGAGAGCAACTAAAAGTATTTTTGGTATCGTGGCTTTGAACCTGTGGGCCTTCTTTACTCCTTAAGCCCGGAGTGAACGACAAAGACAAGGTGGTGATGTATTTGTTGTAACAAAGCGTGGATGCCGAGGAGGATTATGACCGTTGCTGCTATATGATTAAGTGTACTGCAGGGGAACTGGTACGTTCCTTTGAAGATCCTGAATCCGGTCGTACTGCAATGAGAATGAATGGGTATAAATTCCACATAACATTATTTTCCCTCCAGAAGCAAGGTATCTTTAGAAGAGTTCTTCCCAGTAAAGGAGTGCTCGCTCTATTATCATATCTTTTTTCTCAGAGACTGGTGTGCTATCATCAACTTCCAACAAATGTACTAAGCGGATGTCCACTTCAACTTGATCTATCTTGAGTGGACTTAGTTATTGCTACTTAAATATTACCAGGTGAGGATCTGTCATCGATTCCGGTGCTGATAGCGGACGTGGGCGACGACGCGTCGCTGCGCGCGATGTGCGAGCGCGCACGGGTGCTGGTGAACTGCTGCGGCCCCTACCGGCTGTACGGGGAGCCAGTGGTGGCGGCTGCGGTGCTCGCGGGCGCCAGCATGGTGGACGTGAGCGGAGAGCCGCAGGTAACTATTTACCTAGTTTGTGGTTTTTTTTTAATGTTTATTTCACTATTTTGACTGTTTCATTTAAAATATTACATTTACTGATTCTGAATGTAACAATGTTAGTCTCAAGTTTAATTTTAATGTTATGCGTATCAAAGTTTAATTGAGAGTAATGAATAATTTTACATATAAAGAAAACATCCGTGGGGGTGGGGAGACCGCTATATTCGTCGTACCATAAAAGGCTAAAACTCCACGGAAAGAGCAGCATTCCCTTGTGAGTGTTACCATCACATTGCACATATCAACGCGTAAGCCAAGAGCTGCTAGTATGGGTAAACGTTTTTTAAAATAAATAAAAACTATATTAAAATCTTGATGTAGGGACGGACACCTTTCTTTAAATCAATCTGTTAATGGTTTGTAATCTTTTTTATTTAACGAAGCGACGATACTCGCGGAGGGTTCACAGGAAGCGATATACGCCTGCCCATAACAACATGATTCTGGTTAGAATGGCTCAACACCACATAGTGTTCGTTGCCTTGAGATATAAGATGCTAAATCTCGTTACCGCAGTACATAATTTGCCTAGTTACAACTCAATCGAGCCGGAACACAGTACTATTTTCTGGCTGCAATAGAAGTTGCGGTGATGTCTGCCTAGCTGGTCTCTGTCAGTAGAAACCTACTCATATATTTTTGATGAGAAATTAAAAAGAATTTCCTTCAGTTTTTTCAAAGCATTTTCCTTGTAATTTTTCAGTACATAGAGAAAATGCAAATACGCTACAACGAGGCGGCGCGCGACGCCGGCGTCTACATCATCAGCGCGTGCGGCTTCGACAGTATCCCCAACGATTTAGGGGTCATTTTTCTCGAGCAGAACTTCGATGGTAACTTTCTGTCTTAAAATTAGCATTGTAAATATTATTTATAGTAAGCCGATATATTTTACGTTGACCAAACGGTTGTTACGGAAGTTTAAATACTTTCGTTTTACTATAGCTTACCGCTTGCCTTGTAACGCGGAGGTTCCTGTTATAGTTCTGGTGCCACATGTTTGGATCGTACCAGAGTTCTAATCCATCTAATCATTATTTAAACGACCACCACTGAACATGACCTTCCCATGAGCAGTCCTACAACGGGCGGTTTCTCGTGACCTCAACCAGATCATGGGTCCACTTCGTGGACGGCCGGATAATCCAATATAAATGATAGATATAATTATTTCCAAATAGTATACAAATTTTTACACAATCGATGACTACACACACACACACACACACACACTTGGCAGTGCCAGTGTGAGCTGCTTACTTGAACTCCTGACTATAGTGCGATAACCAAACACATGTGTGCAGCCTTCACAACGCCACCTTCAGCTATATACTTGCACAGCACGCTACAGAGATAACCGAGTATAATATTATGTCTTGCAACATTACGGTGATAAAGAGTTTTTTTTAACGAAACGACGAGACGTGCAGGTCGTTCACCTGATAGTAAGTGATACATCTGCCCATAGCAACGTGGCGCTACTTAGGATGATATATGCTACACCACATCATTGTACTCGTGGTAGGTATATGTCGCCGAAGACCATTTAGAAAGGTACCACCGCAGCTCCTATTGCAGCCGACACTACTATGTAAACAATACTGTGTTCTGGTTTGAATGGAGCTGTAGCTAGTGTAATTATTAGAGTAACGAAATTCAATATCACATGGGTCAAGGCGACGAGTACAATGCGTTGCTTTGTATGTCATCCTACCTAGCGCCGTGTTGTTATGAGTAGGCGTATCACTTATCATCAGGTGAAAGACCCGCTCGTCTCGTCGCTTAGTAAATTAAAAAAAAACCTAGTCTTATTAGCTAGCCAAAGGTTTCCATAGTAATGTTATCAATGTTTTAATACTTTGATGGATGACTTGGGATTTGAACCGGACTTCTTGTGACTTCTTGGAAGTTAATCTTAGCAAAGGAAATAATTAATGTAATTATTTCAAGAGTCGGACGGAAACGCGAAAATAGAAACTATATAGGTTTACACGCTTTCCATGATCTCATAGTTCTGGTATGCGCGCGAGTCGGTATCGCATGATGTTATGAACAAAAGCGCTGAATGTACCCGCAGCGCCATCTCTGACCTGTTCTAATAAACTAACTGTCTCCTGTTAGGACGTGTGCACACTACTGTGCAGTAGTGTGCATACGTCATAGATTCTTTATGAATAACTCGTAAAATTTTTATTATATCACAAGACTATTTTACTTATGGGTTATAAACTACTCGTTTCGAAATTACTACATTTACATACAAAAAACATGACATGTTCCTGCGGGTATAGTGAGTCCTTTACTTACTTGCAAGTGATACCCTTGGTCAAAAACAAATGGCGCCAGTTAACATACACAGCACCACATCGTGTTTGTCGCTTTGAGACATAATATGTCGAGTCTCGTTACCCCAGTAATTTTACTAGCTACAATATCCTTCAAACTGGAACACAGTAATGTTTGCGCAGTACTGTTTGGCGGTAGAAATAGAAACTGCGGTGGTACTACATTACTGCTGGTATCCGGCAACAGATGCACTAGTGATAACCCAAAGCAGAAGACTGTGTTAAAGCAAAGATGGTGGTGTCAACCGTTGCATACACAAGTTAAGATGTAAGAAACAAAATCGAAAGAGATCCAGAGTGGCCGAAGTGCGGCGCAGCATTATGAATGTCCACTGTTTCTTTACGTCACCAGGGACATTGAATTCGGTGGAGTCCTACGTGAGCTGCCACGTGGCTGAGCCTGCGCGAGAGGCTGCGCGCAAGCACGGCATCATACACTACGGCACTTGGGCATCAATTGTACACGGGTCAGTTCATGTCGTTACCATTTAATCCTCTTCTCTTGAATGAAGCCTGCAGGAAGCCATTACAGAAATAAACTGTTTTTATATAACTTCGGAGTACCCTGGTTTGATAGCGGGCTACAGTAGTGATCTTTTGTTGAAACATTCAAGCTCCTAGTTTGTAGTTATCCCATCAATGTTATGATCCCAGCACTGTAGTGTTATAGCTAACAACCTGACATCAGGTACTTAATTTTTTTTATTATTATATAACATTAAATTGAAAGTAATAGTAAAGTGTTACGTCATTGTAGGTAAATAAATAGATCTATAACACTTTGTTTCAAGGTGATTGATACAGAATGAATAAAAAAAAATGTTCCAGAGTGTCTCACTACAGCGAGCTACGGCCATTGCGGAAGCAGCTCTACCCGGATTCGCTGCCAACCTTCCGCCCAAAGTTGGAGAAAAGGTATAAAGAAAACACATTGAAAAAATAGTTTTTTACTTGTGGTAGACCGTCTGGATAAGACAAACAGTCAAAAAGTTACAAAGCGACGATCATAATCCTAATTAGTACTACATTATAGTGAACCAGGCGTATATCACTTAGTGCCAGGTTCTCCTCGGGTCTTCGCTTTGTTGAATAAAAAAATTTAATATGTAAATTAAATTGATGTTATTATTAACTTTATACTAAATCTAAAAAGATTTATTTTTCTTTGGAGCCTATGGATCTACAACCGCAGTATTGGTGCTTGATGTTTTGTCAGTGTCCGAGGAGCCCATGGAATAGTATAATCATAGTTTTCGGATATTATGTTCCTTCTTCTAGAGTAGCTTGCTGGCCTAATGGTTAGAGCGTGCGGCTTTCATTCGGAAGGTCGCGGGTTCAAACCTCGGCATGTACCAATGACTTAATATTTAAGTTATGTACATTTGTGAACTTTAGTTACAACAGCGAGATACAAACGGTGAAGGAAAACATCGTGAGGAAACCCGCACACTGATATCATCTTTGTGTGTGTGTGTGGGGTGGTCCCAATAAAGTGGCAACAGGCTCGCCCCCTGTTACACTGGACCTAATCTGACCACATCTGGCGAAATGTGGGTGTTCATTCAGATCTGCTTACCCCTACTGGGAAAAAGGCGTGACAATATAAAAAAAAAAAAAATATTCCTTCTACTGACACCCAAGACTTCTCATTGGATGAAATTTAATGCTTGTTTAACTGAACCTGTTGGCAGGTGGGCGCTGCACAGGCGCGATGGGCACTGGTGTCTGCCGTTCCCCGGTTCCGACGCGTCCATTGTGTACCGTACGCAGCGCGAGCTGTACACTAGAAATGGAAAGCGCCCGGTGCAGTTCCGCGTCTACACCGACTTTCCAAGCTTATTGCTCGCCATTGCGGTTGTGCTCACTGGCGGATTAGTGCTACTCTTCACGCTCAGCGCCACCACCCGCCGGTGGTTGCTTGATTACCCGCGCCTCTTCACTTTCGGCGCAGTCACCAAAGATGAAGTCAAGGAGGAGGTCATGGAAAACACGCACTTTCAGATGGTACTGCACGGTGTCGGTTGGGAAAAAGGGGCGGATATAGAGAAGACGCCGCCCAACAAGAAGATGGTCGCCAAGGTAACGATTGAACAGTTTACTGTTGTGGAACTTTGGAAACTCATGGATTCATTAAAAAGAATTTACAGTTAAATTTGTGTATATTACAGGTAATGGGAACAAACCCGGGGTACGGCGCCACGGTGGTGGCGATTCTGCAATCTGCGCTCACGGTCCTTGATGAGAGAGACAAGCTTCCACAGCCGTACGTAGCTTCATAATGTTTATAACAATCCACGTGTTCACACTGTTAGGACTCGTCTTCGCACGCAAGAAGCGAGTTAAGACATACCACACCAACCAAGTGCATGTTGGTGGATCTCGAGTGTCCACAAAAACATGTTGTATTTGGAATATGTCGGTTTCCTTACGATTGTTTTCTATCACTAGAAGATGAAGCTCAATGAGAATATATTCTGCGCCTGGAATTTATTTGAAAATAAAAACAGGCGGAGTTCACTTTTTCTTATCATCATCATCATTCAAACTGAAGTTTGGCGATCAGATTGAGAAAACCAATTCGATCCTCAGTGATTCCTGTTAACTGATGGTATTTTGTTTATGGTATATGCCACCAATCTTCTTCTGAATAGAGTAAAAAAAAACAACGATAATCATGTTGAGTTTTTTTTACTTCGGATCTACACCGCCACTGTAATGCTGTACAACTAATAATTGAAATCATTGTGTATAAAAACCAATAGTAATAAAACTATATTTCCTAGGGGAGGAGTGATGACCACGGGCCTCGCTTTCAGAGACACCACGCTTGTGCGGAGGCTCCACGAGAACCAGCTCAAGTTCCAAATAATCGATAAGTGAATGTCAGGCAAAACACAATAACCAAAGTAAAAAATATTTTACTTCTTTATTGGCGCCAAGATAGAGGTTTAATTTTTTCTGATTCATTATACTGTATCTCATTCACTCATTATAGTATGTACCTCATTTGCAAGGCTTGCTAAGCGAAGGCCTGTATGTTCGTGCTTCGATTTATTCCCCATCTACAAGCCCCAAGTTGCGTTGTTACAAAAGAGAGTAGCTGCTGTAAATGTAGAAATTCTATTGATCATATCTTCACAGATTCTCATGATAAAAAAGCCACTGTTGTATTTTAAATAAGTACATGAAGAAGTATAACTTCAAGGAATTTAAAAATCTTAATATCAATATTTGTTTAATATAGTGAAAAATCTTTTTTATTGGGTTCTTAAGGTTTACTAAATATTTTTTTTGTAAAAAATTTTTTGTTTAACCCTTTTTTTTATATGGTTTGATTTATTAACTATATGTTATTTATCAGTCCATTTTATCTCAAAGATAAAGTGCGGGTAGTAAAGCAAAAATTGTAGACCATAAAGAGGTCCTAGTTTTAACATACACATTTAATAAATACTTATTTATAACACAGTTTTTTTTTTTTTTTATTTAGTCACGCCTTTTTCCCAGTAGGGGTAGGCAGAGGTGAATAAACACCCACATTTCGCCAGATGTGGTCAGATTAGGTCCCATGTAACAGGGGGCGAGCCTGTTACCACTTTATTGGAACCACCACACACACACACAAAGATGATATCAGTGTGCGGGTTTCCTCACGATGTTTTCCTTCACCGTTTTGTATCTCGCTGTTGTAACTAAAGTTCACAAATGTACATAACTTAAATATTAAGTCATTGGTACATGCCGAGGTTTGAACCCGCGACCTTCAGAATGAAAGCCGCACGCTCTAACCATTAGGCCAGCGAGCTAACACAGTTTTATATGGATTTAATCTTGAAACCTTATTCATTTTTGGGTAAAATCAAAATGACTAGTAAATAGTTATTGTGTTTAATGTAATAATGTTTCTCTTTGCTCGAACGAATCAGAAAAGGGAAGATCCGAAGAATAAGATTTACCCACACAGTTCATCGAGACGGCAAGGCAGATCTGGTAAATAGCCGAGCATTTAGCTTGTAGAGCCGATGAATATTAGGAACCTAAAACAACCATGCGCCTTTGAGATACTACGCCACTAGCGGCGTTGAGATAGGGTACGGTGGGGCGACAGTTCAGGGCCATCAGATCAAGTCTTATCGTTCATTAAACGAGGGTTACTTACATTTAAATTCCCAATTTGTAGCAAAACAAAAATCTATGTTGCCAACACTAGAATAGAACGTAATGTACAATCGGTGTATTATAGGTCTATCAGGATCTGATGGCAAAAAAAAAGTTTAAATAATAGCGATTTGCATAAGACAACAAAAAAGATGTCATCTGTCAACTGAAATTTCGAGGAATTGTTTTTGGTTTGACTTCAAAGTTCCTTTTAAAAATGGTGAAAATGTCGAAGAAATCTCTTCGATAACAAGCAAGAAATGTTGTTTTCAATGTTTATCAAAAAATACTTGATGAACAAGGTGTAGAACAAATACAATCCTCGATATTGAGCCATGTGCAAGCGTTCAGTGGTCAGTAGGAATGACATCTCTTGATACTTTGGTTTATTAACGTTAAAAAACGTTTGGTTGATTAAAAACGTCAATAGACCTGCAAGTGACATAAAATCTTTAACAGAAGAAGCTTTCTCTCAAATAGGGATCGATGAATGGAGAAAATCTTGTGAACATATTAATAAAAATTGAAAATCAGTTCATAGAACAAGATCGATTAATTAAGATGCAGGAGGACAGGTTTATCCTAAATACTGCGCCTTCCCCGTCTTCCTCGTCCGATGAAGACTTTCTTATGGATATGCAAGATTTGGAACCATTTTTAAGTTCTGATAGCCTATAATTAATTAATTAAACTCGTGAACAAACAGAGTAATTAGAGTTTTAATCTAAATTTCGAACCCCACATTCGCCACAGTAAGATTTCCAAGAATTATCCTTGATCATTGGATAAATTTTTATATTTGCATGTATCACACACAGAATCAGCCGCTATAGGGAAAAAAAGTTTCAAAATTTTTACTCCAATTTCTTCAGTATTGCTACCGTAAATTATTTTTTTCCGTTTTTGCCATCAGATCTTGGTAGACCTATACATGCGGTTTATTTTAACTAGATTTCCCAACCATATATAAACACATTATTTATTTCTTTTTATATTAATTTAAATATTAATAGTAGTTGGGCTGTAGACATCTTATCTAGGGCGCTGGTAGTTATAAAATCGATAACTGCTTGTCCCGGAACGCACAAACTTAATAGAATTCTCTCTAGGTCAACAGAGGACATCGAAATGCTCACAGGGCACCCACCGCCCACCCGAACAGCATACGACTGAGCTTTGCGGAATATATTTCATGAGATGCTATCTCCAGTTGTGGCCCATTGTTTATGATGATGACAATGATAAATGTTAAATAAATAATAAAAACAATAAAACTTCAATTGAAAATAGATATAATTAATTTATTGAATAAGTAAAAGATTCTAACGATAAAAAAATGTACACACAATGGTTCCGCCGCATCGTCCCTATGTACATCCCCATGTGCCTAACGACATGCCCTCCTATAGCAAGCGCTTAATAAATAAAAAAAAAACATCAGCTTTGGTCTAAATTATAAGTTTGTACAAAACTAAATATGTAAAAAAGAAATATTACCAATTTTGTTTTACAAATAAATGAAATAAAAAATAGAGTTGGCAAATAAGAATAGGTAAAAAAGTCACATCGCATTTGTCTATGACTCAAGTTACATCTTAGTCTATGGCGATATAATCTCGTCGATGTTTAAAGTAACTTATACAAAAATATTACGCACGTAGTTAGAACTGCACTCGTTCAAATAAAAAAAAAAGTTAACTATGTTACATTTTTATGACATTATTTGATATGTTGTAATTTATGGTTCTAAAATGTATTTACGGAAATAAACTATTCTAAACTTGTTTATGGAAGATGGCGGGAAATTGACATTTAATGACAGATCTTCGAAAAGTCAATTTTTGCAAAATTTTAGGTTAGTAAAGTTCTTTATACTTCAGAAGCTGTTTCCTGTGCTTGTAAAAAGAAATCCCAATTGCCGTACTCCTGTTGCTTATTGTAAGACGTTACCAGTAATTGGATCGCCGGTCTCCCTTAAGCACGACATGAAGTAGCAAAGACAAGCTATTCAGTGAAGCCATCTGTGTATGCTACATCGCATTCTTTTAACGAGCGATCACAATTATCTTAGACATTAGTTATTTTTATAGTGTTATCACTAAATTCAGTAAATAATAATGATGGAATCACGCAATTTGCAATATTAGTTACTTATTAACCAAATATATAATATATATATATATATAAATATATATATGCTACTTTGACACATCCTATGACAAATGTACGCGTCGGCGCTTGTTTGCATTTATTTCACTTCAAAGTCCACACAAATCACAAACGCACGTCGAAATAAAGCCTCCTGATGTGAAAGAAAGTATTGTTCCAATAGTCCTTGAAGCAATGTTCCAATTGGCTTTAACTGGACTCCCGACTATTCTCACTTGAACCCATGGGATTGGAATGTGAAGAAGTTGTCGGCGTGACCTCGGGCGCGACGATGAGACCTTCTTTGATCCTTTTCTTCTGCTTCATCCGTCTGTTTTGAAACCATATTTTAACTTGTGTCTCGTTGAGTTGCAGGGCTGATGCGATCTCTATTCTTCTAGCCCTGGTGAGGTATTTGTTGAAATGGAACTCCTTCTCGAGCTCCGTCAGTTGCTTGTTAGTAAAGTTTGTCCGGCCAGTGTTGTTGAGGTTGAGCAGAGGGTTGGCTAACATTTGGCTGCCAGTGGGGGTCCGGATGCCGTCCTGGGGGCTGCCGAGAACGCCCTGGCTCGTGAAGTCAGTTGGAGGTATCATCAGTTTCGGAGCTGAAAAGAGAAGCGATATATTACTTTTTTTGTTACATTTAATCACGTTGCACGTCGAAAAAGTTATTTTAATGGCTAATTAATAATTTGCAAATATTTAATACACCCAAGTCTAATTTAGAGGAAAGAAACCAAGTTTTTTTATAGTATTTCATAGCGCGTACTAACCGCTGATATCGTTAAACTCATTAAAAAATTTATTCTAAATATTTTTTTTCTTAAAATAATTTCGTATGTACAAAAACAAATTTAACGCAAGTTTGAATAATGTTATATTTCTTAACGCCTAAAATTTGGCCCATTTATGATGTAGTAATCACATGTATTACTTAAAAAAAATCATTACCAGCATCATCAGCCAATAAACGTCCACTGCTGGACATAGGCATAGAAAAAAAATTCAAAATCATTATGTTCACATTTTGAAAGGACAGTGTTGACATAATACTTTGTTTTATAAATGATATTTCCTTAAAGTTTGTCCCCGAACTTGTCATTAATTACTATAAATAAGCAATAGGTAAATATTTGGGTACAGTCACTTTTTTTTAAAGGAAAAAAAAATGCGTTTGTCGAATAAACTGATTGCGACGTAAGCGTCCGAGAATAATAGATGTTTGTCCGGAACAGGTATGTTTACACAAAAGGCTCATTGCAAAGGATAATCTTGGTAAACGCGCCGGAGATCAGCCCGTGGGAGCCGCTCCGATGTCAACCTGTGACAGGTGTCAATTTTTTGTGGCGCGCACAGAGAGAGATATAAAAGACATTCGGGGAGCGCGCGGCGCCCCGCGGCGACCATTTCACGGTGCAAGTGAAGTTTTGACGTTTATTGCAGTAGATGAGCAAACAGGTATTGTACCATACCATCAGCCATCAAACAGCATGCCTTGTGGAGCTTTTTCTATTCGAGGAAGCGAGAATACGAGTACGCCGATTCATCTGATTATGATACGTCTCATCATAACTAGATTTAGATGATATACCACTACACCTCATTGTGCACGTCGCCTTGAGACATGATGTTAAATCTTGTTACTCCAATAATTTAAATAGCTACAGCGCCGTAATGTATGTAAGCAGAAAAGGCAGGTGCTGCGACGTTAAGTTGTAATAGCGATCTCTGGTAACGAAGACCTTATTGACCTTTTAATACTTGATAAATACTATAGTAACCATTTGTACTTGCAATGATTCTTCTAACCAGGTATCACTCATATTTACGAAGCGACACGTAGAGTTTTAGCCGATAAAAGTCCAGCTGAGTACAGGCTCCGTCGCGGAAGAATATCCAGCACAATAAAAAATATAACGAGGTTTTATCAAAAAAACAACTATTTCGATACGGTTACGATATGATTACTGTATCAGCACTTGATCAGTAACAAAACAAAGATTTCATTCCATATCTCGGATTACAGATTAAAAATATTTGATAACGTTTCAAATGCACACTGCTGCGGACGGTAAGCCGCTACCTCAGATCAATATCACGGCTTAATCACTGTTACGGAATCTTATCTAGTACGAATTAAACTAAATAATGTATTTTATAGTAAAAATAAGTCACCCGAAGTCTTACAGGCTTATCACATGACCGCAACTTTGTATGATTAGGGTAGTATTTATGTGTTCTGAATGGTAAATGTCTGTTCTAATCTCATCAACCCGCATTGGACTAGCGTGTCGGGAAATGGCTCAAATCCTCCCATGTGACGCCTACAAAGAAGGACGCGAGAAGCCGCCGGATGCAGGCAGTGCAGAACCGATCGATGTGGAGGCCTTTGGAGAAGAATGTTAATTTTCTGTTTTTATAATAAAATATTATTACCAATTGTGTAGTAACACTATGCGCAGGTGTTTCCAAGACGGAATATGTTTATGTTGGCACGCTGATGCTTTGCAGCTGAAACTATCGTTTCCTCGCTACTTACAGAAACCTTCTAAAGAGGAAGAAGTTGTCTATCAATAACGGTTAAGTTCGTTTTTTTAAATCAGACGATAGACATCTATTTAGATTTTGCATTGCCCCTATTCATGTTCATAACGGAAATAATCTACCATTTCTAAAACTTATAGTATTGAGTGACACATGGAATCAATTAAAACTATATCTAATGTAATCACTGATTAATTGATTTAAAAGTTATTTGGACTATTTCCGTTTGTGTAAATAAGTTTTGCCAATAAAGTTGTCAAGTGATGTGGTGTGGTGCGACCCTTCCTGTCCGCGCCGTATGTTCCGTTGTCTACATTTAATCCTTCTAAACCTCGCTAATTGACAAACCGGACCAGCCCTGACAGCGACAAGGGGATGATTCCTAAGACATACTATCTCATTTGTCACGGCGCCGGCGTTTAATATTAAAACTCTGTCCGACCATTTGTTTTAATTCACCATGAACTCCGATTCGCGAGCCCAGTATTAGACGAGCTGCTGTTTAAGATAAAATTAATATCTAGAAATATAAATCATCAGAAAATAGAGATCGGTTCTAATCTACGATTATATATATATGACCTCGTATCGATAGTGAAGTACTGAGTAACACTAGGTAAACTTTTCACGGTATGGTCTGCAAGGAACAATCACTCCTTACCGAATGCAGAGATTACAAGCCATCAGCTAAAAACTGGTCCAAGGGAACCATTCGAAGGGTGAGTGTTGTGTTTAAGTTATGGATTCCACGGCTAAAATGTTTGCTCTGTTGCGAACACGACCGGCACCTGGCCGGCTCCGGATCCAGCGGCCGGCGTTGCGCAAACACGCAAACAGGCAGGCGGGCGGACGGGTTGCGCGGCACACGGGCCCTGTTTGTTTGTCCGCATAAAACTAGAGTTGTGTTCGTAGAAATCGGCAGTTATCATGTGGAATGGTCTTCCAAAGCGTAAATACTGACCGATTCAATGAATTATTTCCCGTAAAGATATAACGGTACTGTGTAAATATATATGAAATGGCGAATCCTTCAAATCATTGTACTGATCACATGAAAACTGGCAGATATGTATACCTGAGGATAAACGTTCTCAATCCAAACACTTGCAGATTCTGCTGAGTATAGCAAAGCCCTTCTTGTTGAGGAAGTTTACGATCAAGAGCAGATCCCAATGAATCAGTGATCGCAGCGAAACGTGTTTTTTCTGTATCTTTCTCTATTATCCGTTAATTTTATAAGGTACACATATACTTATTCTTCAAGTTATTCAGTCTGCGTGTACGTTTATTCCTTTTTTTGCGACTTTCGATGTCACATGGCTTTCACCTTCACGTGACATATCTGCAGACCAGTATCATTATTGGCCTTTAATAAACCACTGCTAGACATATGTCTCCCTCAATATCTTTCATCAAACGCTGTCCTCATTTCAAATTCATTTCCTCCGCCGTAATTTTTTTGGCGATTGGTAATTTGATTACAGAGATAATAAATATTTTTTTTATTCTTTGTAATCCTAATGTCAACAATTCGATGATTTCTGTCAATGAGCAATGTTGATTTTAACACAATACCGCAAACTACATATATGGTACGGTTTGACAAACTTCAGCAAGTCGCCGCGCGTCTCCATGTTTATAAACTCGGCGCCAATTTCCGCAAAGCCGGTTAATGTTCAAATCGAAGTTTATTTAAGTAACGCACAGCGCCATAATATAATCAAGGATTAACTTTGCAATCCGCGTGCGTTACACAGCTTGAGATTTATTTAAGTAATTGGTCAATATTTACAAGCGGCCGTTTCTCTGTACGCGTTGCCCGTGCGCCGCGTCCACTGTAAATTTACTAATTACTTCTGCGAAATAATAACAGAGATCAACATATAACAGGAAACAATGAAATGTGTAGTGCTTTTTTTTTGTTGACCCTTAAATTAAGAAGCCGGCTACACAACATTACTGATGGTATGTCTGCGGTACCACCATAGTGCCTATTTCTACCGCCACTGTACAATCGATTTTATGACACAATATACAGACACATATATGTCCAGCAGTGGAGTAATGATGATGATGATACAGACACACTGATTCACCAGCAGGCAGACATCATGATAGATCTCTGTTGCCGGACCGTCTACGTACCACCGCAGCGTCAATTGCAGCCAACCACGGTACTGTGCCACTACTGTTACGGTTTAAATAGCGCTGTAGCTAGTGATATTACTGTAGTAACGAGACCTGATATTGTATGTCTTAAGGCGATCAGCACAATGTGGTGCAGTGTGTACCATCTTGATTAGCGCCACTTTATTATGAGCGGGCATATCAGTTATCATTAGATGAACGATCCGTGTTGTCTCGTAGAGTGAAAAAAAAACAAGTAACTGTGACTATCTCGCATATACAAGTATCCACACAAGGAATGGCAACAAAAGGATAAATCAAAAAATTATACATTTTTATAATTTTTTTTAAGATAATTTCGTTAGTTATACACATTTTTACGTACTAAATAAAGATTTGAATTTTTTTTAATACTTTCTTCAAATCAGGTATGTTTGTATTTAATTCTAAAAAGTATCTTATTAGAAGTAGCCCTGTGCTTGCACTGCCGGGTGTATGTGAATATTTTAGCCAATTCTTCAAACATAATACAATATATATATATATAATAGGTTGTCAAATATCTCCCTTCCGCTTTTTTGCTTTTTATTCAATGCTTTATAAAAAGTGTTACAGTGATCGGATTTAGTTCAAATATGCGCCGTTTTGTTCGATAATCTGTTTCCATCTAGACGGCAACTTCATAATACCTCCCTCGTAGAAGCCCCCCTCCTTATTTGCGAAGAACTCGGACAGCCACTTTTCACAAGCCTCTTTTGAGTTCAACTTTACACCACCAAGGGCGTTCACCATGAACAGGAACAGGTGGTAATCACTTGGCGCTATGTCCGGGCTATATGGTGGATGCGATAAAACCTCCCATCCGAGCTCCCGTAGCTTCTGACGAGTCATCAACGAAGTGTGTGGTCTGGCGTTGTCCTGGTGGAACACTACACCCTTCCTGTTGGCCAATTCTGGACGCTTCTGGTCGATCGCCTGCTTCAAGCGGTCCAGTTGTTCGCAGTAGATGGTAGAATTAAGCGTCTGGCCATATGGGAGCAGCTCATAGTGGATGATTCCCTTCCAATCCCACCAAACACACAGCAAAACCTTCCAGGCCGTCAATCCCGGCTTGGCCACTGTTTGGGACGATTCACCGGCCTTCGACCACGACCGTTTTCGCTTGATATTGTCGTATGTGATCCATTTTTGGTCGCCAGTCACCATCCGCTTCAAGAATGGGTCGAGTTCGTTCCGTTTCAGCAGCATATCGCAGGCGTTGATTCGGTCCAGAAGGTTTTTTTGCGTCAAATCATGCGGCACCCATACATCAAGCTTTTTTTTGTATCCAGCCTTCTGCGGATGGTTTAAAATGGTTTGGTGACTAACTCCCATCTCCTGGGCGATGTCACGAGATGCCACATGCCGGTCTAACTCGATGTAGTCCATGATTCGATCGGTATTTGTCGTCACAGGTCTTCCGCCGGCTGGCTTATCCATGGTGTCGTTTTCACCGGCTCTGAATCGTCGAAACCATTCCTCCGCGGTTCGAAGTGATAGAGTACCATCCCCCAAAACACCATTAATCTCACGGAACGTTTCTCTAGCGGATTTGCCTTTAACGAAGGAAAACTTTAAAATAGCGCGAATTTCGGCGTTAGTGAACTCCATGTTTACACGTCTATAACTGTTGAACGCAATATCCAAACTAATTATGCATAGCGTCGTTTTGTAGCTTATGTCAAGACCTTTCAAATTATGTATAGTATTGCCAGATACGAGCTCTGTAGCGCTTTGTACATAGCCGCGAAAAGACAAAAAGGCGGAAGGGAGATATTTGACAAATGTTACGGTACTAATTACAGTTCCTAATAAAAATAATAAATCATTAATAATTTTTTTTTTTATCCAATGAAGGGACAAGACGAATGGAATGTTCACCTGATAATAAGTGACATGCCCGCCCAGAACAACGTGGCGCTAGTTAGAATGATATACAGTGAACCACATTGCGCTCGTCGCCTGAGACATAAGATGTCGCCTCGTTACCCCAGTAATCACACTAGCTATAACGCCCTTCAATCCGGAACATAGTAATGTTTGCACAGTACTGTTGTGTACCTAGATGATCTCCGACAACAGATACCTACCACCAGTAGTTATTTTGTGAAATTATTAGAAATATAAAGATATTTTCCGTTATAATCTTCGTGCTTTTTTAATCTGCGCAATGTGACAATCTGTGGAACGGCAAAGGGTGGTGGTGCGCGGTGGTGGGGGTGGTCGCGCCGCGCAAACCCCCAGTAACAGTAGACGGCCGCCGCTACATCGCTAATCCATTACGCTGCCGGCAAATGTTTGCGGAGCAGCGACTGACAAACCATTTTTGGCTTTTACCAATCTCGTTTCCGAACGGTCCGGTGTTCGGTTCCCGGCGGTTGCGTAACGTAACCAGCTTTGCACTGAATCATTTTTTGTTCATTGCGATCATCGATACCTTTAATGAAACCGCGTTTACACGGCTCGTGCATTACGTTATAGAGGAGATAATGTTTACGTGTTTCTAGGTTGATGGTAGAGTTTTTCGACCCCCCTCTGGCTAACCACCGCGGTCGTATTTTAATATAGTTTCCATAACAGGATGTTCTAGGTATCTACAAGTGGGAACTAAAGTGTCCTAGGCGTGTACACTTTATTTTATTTATTTCCGATTTTCCCTGATATTATTATTCAGTGCTTCACCATATCCTATTATTTACAACATATTCACTAATATTGGCTATTTAAATTTTTTCTAACATTATTATTATTATTCTTTTTTTTACATATATATACTTATGCTATCTAATTGTCTAATATACACAGAATATTATTGTGTAAATTTAAAGTAACTTTACTTATCCTTATTCCTATTGTTTGCTATCTTATATATTTCTAAACAAACATTTTTGAACTTACTTCTAACAAATTTATATTTTGCTTTCATCATTCAAAATCATACCTCAAGCCTGTGTATATGGCGTGTACACTTTACCGTGTACGTCCTCATTGTCATTTAACACTAAGTGAAATTGCTGACAAATATAAAGTACACTATTCTTAGACATAGTAAATGCAGTAAATAACCATAACATAAACATTAAACGGCTTTTGCCAACCGTTATCCGAACGCAAACTCCTTTCCGTTTGACATTAATACATTTTATAATATCACTCTGCCATAAATGTTTTCAAATAACAATTATATTGCGATATCAGTCTATTTACAACTTTTACGTTTACCCCTTTTATTTACAGCTTCGATGCGGGTGGTGATCCATAAAAGTCCTGCTCGTTTAACAAAATTACCAGTAATACAATTAACTCAATTGTTGAATCTGACTGGGCGAAAAGCGGCGCGTCAACGCCCTATCAAAGGGAGTCAAATGCGTACAGACAATAATAATAATAAAACAACAGCCCACTTTTGTTCCCACCTTTGGGACTTATAAAAGGTTCAAGGCCGTTTATTCATTACGCAGGCCAACTAGCGGTCTGATGGATGTCCATGTTGATGAACACTATTATTTCCTCTCGTTGTTTCCTTTCAACGAAACAACAAAGCACAGATAATAAAATAAAAAAAGTGTCGCCTCAACATCTGTCTATGGATTATTTAGATAAAAATGTACTGTTTTTTGTAGCTTTTTGCTATTTTCCAGTTTTATATCCAGATATGTTTTATGGTTTAAGTACTATACGATGTTCCTTAGCCGAAAGTTAATGTTGCCATAAATAATATAATAAAATGTTTAATTATCGCAGCGCGTGCAATCTCCATTAAATTCTTTTTTTAATTTACACACATGTACACAAACTATAAAAAAAATATTTATTAACGTTTTAAAAATGTGAACGTAGATTTTTTTTTTAAGTGTAAAGAATATACAATCCAATGCCAACTTTGTGTATCAGCTTAATTCGGACGTCTGTCAGTCAAGTCCGTGCCGGGGGTGCGCGAGACGATGCGATTGGTCGAAAATTGGACAATGCGGCAGATGCGTTCACAATGTTACATTTTTTTTTCTGTTAACGCGGCCATGTTTGCTCAAATTCTTTACCGAAAAATGGGTGTACGTTACATAAAAACAGTATATGGGCAGCTGAACGTTTCAATTTGCCGTGTAGAGAGCTGACAGGAGACGCGAGCGATTATATCATGGGTGAAATTTAAATGTAGCTGCAGTGGAGGAATCGGTAGGAATAATTACGAGCGCGCGGTGTGACGGGCGGCCGGCGGTGATGTATCACTTTCGGCTTTTGTACTTATGTTAATAGGAAATAAAAAAAATAAATTAAGGTATACTTGTATCGGCTTTGTAATATTTAAATGTTCGTAACAGTGAGGAATGTCAAGAAAAAAATTAAGCAAGACATAGTTCCAACAATTTGAAACTATTCACATCATCACTATCAGCTGATAGACGTCCACTGCTGGACACAGGCCTATTCGCATACAAAAATATATGTATTTGGGGTAGGTCTCTATTGCCGGAGACCGTCGAGATGGGTACCAGTAGTCTGTAAACATTACTGTGTTCCGGTTTGAAGGGCGTTGTAGCTAGTGTAATAACTAGGGTAACGGGACTCCACATCAGGCGACGAGGGCAATATGGTGCAGTGTATAATATTCTAATTAACGCCGCGTTATTATGGGCAGGCGTAGCACTCATCATCGGGTGAACATCACGCTTGTCACGTGGCTTAATTGTATATAAAAAAAATTGTATATGTAAGCTTTTAAGCATTGAGAGACGTGATTAAAGTAAAGGTGTAAAGAACCATAGAGTAATACCATAAATAACATGGTCCTTTTAATTCTTGTTCTTTGTAGTCATAGAGCCTATATAATAATGAAATTTTGACTAATTTTTTTTTTACAAATCAAACTCCATCGAGTTTTTTTTATTGTTTTTTTAAAACAATATTCTTCCTTCAAAAAAGTGTTTTAGTTCTATCAGGATAGATCATTGTATACGCAGCTCAACCCTGTTCAGCTACAAATGATGCAGATAAATCGTATACCGTGCTTATGGTATACCTGTCGCGAAGGTTAGTTCTAATCAGACGGAATCGATGTGCTGCTATTATCCTTGTAGATAAAAAAAAGCAAGCAAACAGCTGTACGTGTTTTTAATAAACGCGTTATAATCACCGCTCCGGCGCGCTATCGCCGCAAATTGAACGCCAGGACAAACAAGCGTCAACAATATCCCAAATCCGGTAATCCCTCGGCTTCCGTCCACACGGCACCGTATACCATATCTACGGCTTGGTATCGAAAATACCTTCACAATTTGCTATATTGAACTATCAGCCGTTTCCCGCCCGGCCTGCGGGCCGTAACATCCCCACAACTCCCTTTAGGGTGGAAATTTTGTAAAATCCATCATCTGACCTCTAAATGCCGGAAGCAATGTCTCTACCAAATGTTTGAAGGTTTAATAGTTTCTCAGATGTCGTGATGACTCAATGAATTCTGGATATCTTCTATGTATGTGTAGGAGATATTCAAACAGTAGATGAACATATTTCGTGTAGTTTGTATGGAGTACTTTTTGGTACATAAAGGATGTGAAGACCCAAATCAACCTCACCAGCTTGTGGTGCACCCTGCTAATCAATAAAGGAGGCTCTGGCTTCCACCAATCAGCATCGAGCCAGCGTGATGGTAAATGGCCCAAATCCCAATTTGAACCTTATATACGACGACCCCTAGTGTCCAGCGGTACCACACGCCATGCTGATTGTATGGAGAGATGGAGGAGGCTTTTGTCCAGCAGTGGACGTCTATCGGCTGATAATGATTCTTTGATATCAGGTAGAAAGCATTCGAAAAGATACTATGCTTTCTAGAGAGGAATACAAGCTTTATTAAGAGATGATTCCTATTAAAACCTTATGGGTGTTTTGGGTCGTTTTTTGGTGTAGTTCCGAAATGTCTGTTCACAACAGACGGACGATTTTTTTTTAACACAAACAAAAAGTTCACCTGGTTAATACATAAAATATACACACATAGTAGTGCATGATCGATGGAGAGTGTTAATTGGATTTCACTGGATTTATATGGAGATATTTCAATTGGACATTCAATGGATTTACCCATCATTATTTCAGACTGATTTTCGTCCACAACTGAATATAAGCTTTTTGTTGGGAAAGTGGGCAAACTATACACTTGACGATATGGAAAGTAATCACTCGGTCGTTGTGTAAAATGGTATGCTTCTTTATTGAAGGTATCCATGTTGTATTGCAAACTGCGTCCAGAATGAAGTTATGCCCCCTCTATAGAACATGTCCTGGTTTTTGGTGCCATTTTGGATTTTTCTTCCAAAAAATCACGTAATTGAATATTACATGACATGTCATTGCCAAGAATTCTAATGCTCGTGGAGGCCTCAAAGTTTGAACGGAAGCTCCGTGGTGGTAAACACGTTCATTTGGGTTTTTGTGTGGTTAAAATGGACTAAGTTTATTCGTCTCCAATAGGAGACTTTACCTAATAGTCTTGACTTCTGTGTCTACGTCGACAATTGAATGCTTCGGTATTTGTCGGAATAACACACCTATTACTGGTATTCTGTTGCTGGTGACCATCTAGTTACCACCGCAGCTCCTATTTCACCAGCCAATTAGTAATGTGCTAACAGTACTATGTTCTAGTTTGACGGTTGTAGATAGTAAAATTACTGGCGTTACGATGAGCCTAATGCTTTGAAGTGTGAATGCTAACTATCGCCACATCGTTGCGGGCAGTAAGTAGTATTACTTACTATCAGATGAACGTTAAGTTATCGTGCTGGTTAAGTAATCGCGCGGGATGGCGGCCCGACGAGAGTCTCATTTCTCTCACGCAGCCAGCCCCTAAATAAATAAAGCTTGGCATTTTTTGGCAACGGCGGCGTCGGCCGGTGATCAGTCACTGGCTGTCGTATCGTAATGCGCGGGTATGACGTTATTAATATTTCGCTAGGAGGGAACACTTCACGTCTGCGCGGTGTTGCCAGTTAATTGTAAAGGTTTTCCTTGCAAAATAAAATCCCGAAAAACTGCTATAATTATTATTAAAAATATAATTTGGTTATGTGTTTGTTTTTTTTCGTTTTTAAATTTCATAATAACAAGCTATAGGGTGGTAAATTTATTAAGTACAGTAATAGTTTAAAACTATTTACTTATGTAAACTCTTGCTATTGACATAATACGTAAATGCTAAACATATAAAAAGTTTATAAAACGTGTTATATTCTTTAAAAAAAAACGGTTTTCCTTATTCTTTCAATATTAAACCAAAATTGTAAGTAGGCGTCATAAGATTGTTGTTATCAATGCCTTTGGGCATAAAAGATCCATAACCACCATAACACGTCTTTTTTAATACAACAAAAAAAAACCTAAATAGAAAATCTTTTCCCCATATGTCAATTTTGTTTTTACATTCAAGAAAAAAAATTACATACGCCAGAATATCTAAAAATTGTATTGGAATGAGTTCAATGCAGCAGAATCCAATCCGACTCCGTAAGATATTTGATAAAAAGCAATTTTTTTGTTTTAAATGACAGAAAAAAAATCCGAAAAAATTTTTGAAATGTTAACAGTTCGACAAAAACATTAGGTGTGTTTTCCATTTTTTTTTTTGCAGATTTTCCAATTTTTAATACACGAATGGACCGAGCCCGAAAACAGCAAGATTGCATTAAAAAGACATTTTAGCAATAATGACGCTTCCGGGCATTAGCCAGAGACATCGATACGTTTGCGTGTTTATAGTGTCGAGCTTCCGAAACGGCTGAACCAATTTTGATTTAACTATCTGGTTGAAAAAATTTTAAAAGTGATTTTAACTATAATACACAGAGAAACTGTTGAACGTTTGAAGCTTATTTCTAGTTACTTTACCGCTTATTTCTAGTTACATTACCGGTGATGTGCTGAAACAGTAACTACGTTATATCATATTACTCTATATAAAACCTTAACTGTGCCATATGTTATTTAAAGCATCAATTTTAAAAGATTAAGTTAGAAATCAAAATAAATAAATAACCGTAAAAAAATTAAAATGATAGGATAAGGACTTATTTTTAGTGTTTACATATATGGTATATGTGTAAACAGTTATACAATTTGATATATTAAAATCCGGTACTAAATAAAACATAACTTCCATCTTTTATATTTTCGCATAGCAGAATAATTTCATTTTTCGATTATCATTCAAAGCTTGGAACAGGGAACGTAAAAAAAACCTCTCAAGATAATCACCCCGCCCGGGAAGCTAATCCCGGACCTTGGCTAATATTTGCCAAATTAAATCACGCAAATTTATGCGGCGCGGGAGGGACCCCTGCATCACGCGGACAGCGGGAAACGTCTTGTTACCCCCTTCTCAATATTTATTGGTTCATATAAGTGTAAGGATTGGAACACTTACATTACTCCCTTTATTGTAACCCTCTGTTCTTTGATGTATATCGTTTGCTAGTATTTTTTTTTATACACAGTATCTGATACTTGCTACTACGGATCAACTTATACCAACCGTGTAATCAATTTTATGACCTAACAAACGGACACGCTGATAGACAGACTTAACTGGTGGTAGCTCTTTGTTCACTGTGACAGGTCTCTGTTGCTGGAGACGACCTAAGTAGGTACCACCGCAGCGCCTATTGCAACCTACAAACAGTACTGTGCAAACGTTACTGAGTTCCGGTTTGCAGGCCGACGTACTAGTATAATTACTGGGGTGACGAGACTCAACATCTTATGTCTCAAGACGACGTTCACTATGTGGTGCAGTGTATACTATTCAAACTGGCGCCATATTGTTATGGGCAAGCGTATCACTTATCATCAGGTGAACGTCTTGCTCGTACCGTCAAAAAAATAAAACTGTCGACTGTGACCACTCTGCCAAAAATAGGGTGATGAAGAGGAAGATGAGAATCGACTTTGATAAATTCCTACAATCCACACTGTAGCCAGTTTTGGAATCGAACCCAGAGACTCCACGTTAGAAGGCGAGCCGTTAGCCACTGCACCACGGCCGGCTCTCGTTGTAATCGCACTGTTAATTGTTTAACCGTGCGCCGGCTGCGCGCGGCTACTTGCTTCGCGTTAGAAATTATGAAAGTTACAAGTAACTGAGACACGCAGTCGTACGTGAGCACGTCACATCGCGCGTGCAACTGGATTACGCTGTAGTGTAGATATTCTATTACAATCACTAATAGTCTATGTAGTCTCTGACAGAGTTATATTCGTTATGTTTACTGTAGAAACTACAAGAGATCCGCTTTTCTTTTTACAAAGACTTATACACCATCACTTAGGTATCACCGCAGCTCCTATTGCAGTCGACAAATAGTACTTGGCAAACATTACCGTGTTGCGGTTCGAAGGGCACTGTAGCTAGTAATATTATTGGGGTAACGGAGCGCAGTATTATCGGTCTCATCGCATTATAGTGCTGTGTATATTGTCCTAACTAGTTAGAGTTATAGTAAAAATGTAAGTATCATTGTAATAAAATTAATATTACCCTATTTGCTTAATATGGATACTTCCTACTAGTAAATACTAAACATCCGTTTTCAGATATCTGTATGGGACAAAGAAATCTATATATATAGATAATAAACACTCAGTTTGGTATAAATGTTGCTTTTGCCGTTTAGTGGGTAGGTAAAAATGGATTTTACGAAATTCTTTCCCCCAAAGGAAGCTGCGGGGATGTTACGGCCAGTAAAGTGGGCGTGGAACGGAACAGCTGGTAAATAAATATAAGGACTGTGAAAAGAATTACAAGCATTAAAAGAATATTATTCTATGTAAAACGAATTCACAATACTAAATATAAATAGAGGAACAAAAATAGGAGGGACGCGAACACATCCCGCGGGAGGCGATCAATCGGCGGCGGCGCGCCTCCGGGGAGGGCTGGGGGCGGCCGCCGCCCTCCGACGCGCCGCTCCCCCGGCCCGCTCACCGGAAGCGCTGAGTTTCCCTCACATGTGGAAGCCATTTCCAGATTGCTCCCGAAACGTTTTTACTGATTGCATTTGTTACTCTGACTGAACACGTCACGTCCGGTGTGCGGACGGCGAGTAAATAAACTACTATTCCTCGATAAAGTAGATTAAAAAAGGAATACCTTAATCTAGATTTTAGTTTGCTATGGCGAAATATTAAATAAATAACGTTACAATCGGCTAGGATTAGGACTAGGATTTATACGGATATTAAGATTTATAGATATTTACCTTAACATTGACTAAGTTATTATTCACAAGTTGTGTACTTATTCAAAGAATGGAAAAATCCATACATTCTTAGAGGATAGATCTTGCATAACCTTTTATCTGGTTCGGATGAGGTTAGCGCTACACAGTGTGTAAACATTGTAACTGACGTATGTTGGAGAATGATGACTTAAACTTACGGAGCAGTGAATAGTGTCACGTGTAAGTTATAAGCGACACCTGTACCGACTGCTGGAGACTATTATGAGGAAAAGTCCTGGAAGATGATCCAACACCATAGTTTCCTTTTCCTTCTACGGTAGGTCATCTCAAAGACGTTCGCGACGGACAGAGAGAGGTTATAATTACTGATTGGGTATTATTAAAAGCGGAAAGGTCGAGGTGGTAAGAGAAGAAGGGAGATTCTGCCCTGTTCTCTCTTGCTATTGATAATAAGCCCGAAGGTAAGCCCGCCTGTTGTAGAAGGTGACTAAACAGGATAACGGGTTTGTGGGTTTTGAAGGTGGGTTGAGGTCTCATAGCCTACTGAGCGAGTCTATGGTGGATGATTAAAAATAAGTGGTCTTGTTTATGTCGTAGCATAGCGTGAGGGGCTGAGGAGTGTTACAGTCCTCCCTGGGACGTTCTTAGGTGTAGTGTAGAGAGGTACCGGTGCGGTGGATAACCACCGAAGGGGTTTCGATGGATTCCCTCATAACCTTGTCTTCACCCCAGAAGCAAGATATCGTTAGATTTCTCTCTGATAGTAAAACAAGGTAGCATGAGTCTTGTCTAATTAAATAGAAATGATGATGCAGTATTAATTAGGAGGTTGAGGAGTGGTGTCGCTGCGCACTTGGTTGTGACGGCGGCGGATGTGACGAGGTGATAAGCTATCGGAAATCTCCGCTATCGGCGCGGCTTGCGACATGTTGTGATAGCGGCGCCTCCGCGGCACGACCTCGCCGCGGCCACCGCAAACAACCGCTCCTTGTTCTCCGTCCAGGTGGGGAGAACTACCAATTGCTGTAACAGAGCAGCAAAGCTGAAGCCCTGCTTCGATTCCACGGCCCCATGAGAAGTTTTAATTTGGTAGGATAAAGTGTTATTAAGGAGCAGGCTTCAGCATCAACGACCTCATTGTCATTTAACATCATTTTAGGTTTACGGTGGAAAGTTCATCTGATGGTAAGTGATACGCCCGCCCCTAAAAGTGGTGTTGAATAAGTTGATATACACTGCACCACATTGCACTTGTCGCTTTGAGAGCTAAAACGTTGTCCCGTTACTTTATTAATTTCGCTAACTACAGTGCTGTGCATACTGAAACACAGTAAAGTTTGCATTTTGCTGTTTGTTGGCTGCAATAGGAGCTGTGGTTCTACCTGACGGTCCCCGAGACCTACTTATATATAGTATTTATAGTAAATATGTGTTACAGAAACCAGGATGAGGTTAAGGTTGTTTTAAATATATATGTTTCTTTCAGTCATCATCTTCATTATCAGCCTTTGTTTATCCACTGCTGAATATAGGTCTTCCCCAATGTCTTCCACCAAATGCGATCCGCGTTTCTCGCATCCACACATTTCCGCCCGCTATGATGATGACCAGTCCATCTGAAGGGATTGCGTCCTACTCTTCTGCGACCTGTATATGGCCGCCACTGGCACAACAGACCTGTCTGGCCACCGCCACTTCAGCTTGCAGATGAGAGCTAAGTCGACAACTTTAGTTCTCCGTCGAATTTCTTCGTTCCGGATTTTGTCACTTAGAGAAATGCCAAGCACAGATCTCTCCATCGCTCGCTGTGCTACTTTGAATCGGCGGACCAGCCCGATGGTCAGGTGCGATGTCTCTGCGCCGTATGTAAAGGGTGACGAGGACGCAGCGGTTAAAGACTTTCCTGTTGAGACATTGGGGTATTTGCGAGGTGAGGATGTGGCGGATTTTCCCAAACTCTGCCTAGCCGAGCCGAATGCATATGTCCATTTCAATTTATTTGACGAAGGGTTATTTATCAACAACAATTAAAAATATTACTGAAGACTAGGCTAATGTTTAAGCCATTTAATATATATTTATCTGATTGGTGACACGTGATCCAACCTTTTCTTACTTATTGCTGTTTCTATAGTTATTTCTAAATTGAATTCGCTTAGTCCAGTTTATAAATGGCTTATTGTATTTGTTTTATTCATTTATCGTCAATATTATATTATCAAGCACTTTGTTTTGTCAAAGAATTCGCGAAAAACCAGTATCTCTCCTCGATAAGACGTTTGAATGAAACATACGAAAAGTTATTATTGTAATCTTGATCCGATTGCTGCATGATGATGTCGTTATGTGAAATTGTTAAAAATAACAGACTATCCTTATACTAAGAAATTTTCGATTAAATTTAAATACCTTGTCTAATACAAACTAAATGTATATCCATCGGATATAATGAGATGGAAAAAATGAACAAAACAAACAATAGAGATGACGGTTGCTTACTATCGCTGCTTGGGTTCACGTTATTCATCAAACGCCAATCATACCTCTAGAAGACTACAGGAAACTATGAGATCATAATGCGTAGATTTAACTGTAAACAATGTTTGAAGAGCTGCAGTTACTCCGTGATGAGTATGAGGTTGGTGACTCACAGCTCAGACCTCTTGTGGTTATGCCTACTGCTAAGCGGTCGAAATGTCGAGTTGATAGAAAAATTAACTAAATGCCAAAAATTTTAGTTAATTAACTATGCAATATTCGCGTGAATATAAAAAAAATCATTGTTGTATACTTTGATTGATGTTATATATAGATATTGTCATCAGCTACTGTTTCATAGGCCTTCTCGGCAGCTCTCCACCGAGACCGGACGACGTTACACAGAAGAATGTAATACGATTGAAATGGTAACAAAGGCTTCACCTGAACGTTTCAACAACAATGCGTATGTAAATAACGGTGTACGGTCTCCACAATATAGACGTCAACATCGACATCTCGGACGGTGACCACTTTGAATACAGCTGCAGTGCTCATCGATTAGGTCGGCGGCGATCGATCACCGCGGACACGCAGCCACTATCGCCTGGTGTTTAATAATTTATTATATTTGGAGTCGAGCTTCCGGAGCACCGGCCTTACAGTGTCAACACTCAATAAATCAATTAGGTGCCCGTGATGTCTCCGTCGCGAGATAAGTGCAGCCGCGGGGACTCCTCCATCCTAAACCATTGTTACAAATAAACCATATAAGGAAAATCAAAAAGAATCTTGAACTTTTTATAACATAACGAAGAAAATAGATCTTGAAGCTATCCTTTTTACGGTACCACTGCTAGCTCATACTCCCAAACATGCTTACTGTCAAAGAGTTGTGAAAACTTATCCCATACTTGTGAACGGCACGTTCAAGCTTAAAAATGTTGTCAGGAGCTCTTTTATAATCCAAAGAAAGTAATTTTTTTTAAACCAAGTTAACAAAATCCTCAATAGTATAAAGAGGTAACTAGTTTTTCGAAATGCTCTGTATATTTAATAAGAAAACATACACATAGTTTGTATCTATGAATTAATATTTATTCATACATGTATTTTAAATAGCAACACCAGATTAATATTATTTTTCATTGGTGCTCATGCGCTGTAAACAATTTGAGTAAATCATGAAGATCGTACATGAGGAAGATGGGGTCCGAAACAAAAATTAAGTCTCTATAACACGGTCGGCGATATTTCCGGTCGGCGGCTGTTTGCCCCCCACCCCATCGATCAGCTCTATCGCAAAGATTCGACGACAGCAGCCCATCTGTCAAGGTGGATCCGGGGCCGGGTACACGGCAATATTTCTATTCGATACCCTCTAAATGTCGTGTGAAACTGAAATCGCTTGTTTCAATGCAATCCATTGATATTTCAATATATAAATGCACAAGCTGTTCCCTTTTCGCTTTACTGGTTGTAGTATACATTAGAATAACACTTGAAATTTGTCTGAAATATTCCTTGACAGCAACAGCAGCCGCAAATGACTTTCGCAACCGTTACTATGGCAACCGCGTAAATAATACCAAATGAAAAGGTTTATATATCCTCCTGCCCATTTTCCAGCTATGCGGGGTCGGCACAGTGTGTACTTCTCTTTCATATCCCTCTATCAGCCGTCATATCGGAATTCACACTCTTTTTACACATGTCATCTTTCACACAATCCATCCACACTTTCTTCGGTCTTCCTCTACCCTTATAACCATCCACGTTCACTCTCATTACATGCCCGCACCACGCTAACCTCTTACTACTTAATTTCTCTGTCACTGGCGCAACTTTCAGACTTCCTCTAATATACTCATTCTTAATTTTATCCATCCTCATCACACCACACATCCATCTTAACTTCTTTCATCCGACCCTTTGGTGGACCAAATGAAAATGTTTATAAAATAAATTAGAAATGAAATGACGAAGGATCTATGAAATTCAACAATTAAATAGCCTATAGTTCCCATATCGATACGTTCACTAGTTTTCACGTGATTTGTGAACAAACAAAACACATTTTCATTATGTATATATAGATAAGTTATGTTTATATGTTTCAGTGCATGTTTACATAAAGATGTTAAATAATAATATTTTTCTTGAAATCCTATATTTAAAAGATTGACCAGGGCAATGTTTAAGATACTTGTACTTTGGATACTGTGGCTGTCGAAAGGTTCTCTTTCCAATCCACTGATAGAGGACTTTATCTAGTATATCCTTCTTCGTCACACGCCACATTCCGTACACAGTTTTCCTTATATTATTTATATTGTACGCTATCGGGCCGTGTAAGGATTAACACGCCAAAAATGTGACATTCATCCTACTACAGAAACACTATTTGTGATCGCGACCTTCGTGAGTTCAGTGCGGATAAGATTGCGCCTAAGCACTTGTCAACACGAGAGAAAACATATTTTGATTGTGATTTATATTGATTACATTAAATTGTCCGCGACCACTTCATCCCGACTCAACAATTTGTTACCAGATAAATCCAGGAAAGAATGTTATGGCTGTTCCTCAAACGAAGAAGTTTTACTTTTGTGTCGGTAGTTTTTGTATCAATAATAGAGAAACTTAGATATATTCAAATATGGCCAATTACCTCGGTAATTTCATTGGCTAGTGCACACTTCAAAACCTAAACTTGATATTTTGGACCATTACAATTGGTTGGAAGAAATAGGAACTGCGGTAATACCGATCACTAGTAAATGAACTTTATCAGCTCTTTTGGTTTAGAAATAGTCCTTGTATTAGTACTTTATTGTAAGAAGAAGCGTCTTTTTCTTCTTAGAGAGAGAAATGCCACGGTCTGTTCATATAAATATTTTCATTTCTTATCAAATGATTATAATAATGAATATGAAATTCTTAGTTGCTGTTGAATAAGGTATATTGTCTGTGGACCTATCTCTCTGGTAAGTACAACCGACAGCGCGAGACAATTACATGAAAAAATGATGTAATATACAAGAGTAATGGAGACGGTATCTTATCTTAGAGTAATGGTTGAAAAATAAGGAAGTCTATATACTTGTTAAGAGAATAGATAAACGTCTAACTTGTCTTCCGGCATCTTAAAATGTTTAATTTCTCGGAAACTAAAAGCGTACTTGGTAACAATTTATTTCGTTAATTTACTTTGAAAATGTACGATAAATACAGCTATTGATTATCTTTATATATATATATATATATATATATATATGCTAAGTATATCAAATTTTTAACTGTAGTCGTTACGTTGACCCAAGTCTGTTATCATATCTAGAAAAGATATGAAGCAAAGTCCAGTATTTTAAACTACTAAGCATAATTTTATACTTAATATTATAGCTTTACTTAGATTATAACTTATCAATTATTTTCTATTGTCCTTTTGCTTTTCTAAGCGACTATATGATATAATCATTCAAACGATAGTTATAATCTCTAAAATTATTATTATTAAATATAATATAAAACTTATTTGATAACTTGACGTAATGCTTAAGTTTACGAAGTACGGACAGAAATTTGCTAATTTTCAAAGAAAAGTACTCTTATCTTCTTTACAAAATTACTGCTCCTGAATTAACTTTGTGCTTGAGATACCAATACAATAAGAAACTATTATCAGGTTCTGTAAGTCGCAGCACAGCTTTAAGAGCAGTAAATAAGTAAACGTCTCAACATAGCAGACCAAGGGATAGACCAAAGAATAGATGTAAAAAAAAAACTTAGAAGAATGTGAAAATTTAGTGGATGGAGGAAGAAAACAAAGATTTGCGACACGTGAAGGTGAATTTTACAGCACACAGAACTCACAAAGTGTAGTAGCGCCATCGAGTAATTTAAGCCATTGTCAGGTAGATAATTATAATAAAATAATATTAACAGTTATACCAAGCCTTACTTTAGCTATTTCAGTGTAATCTCGCATAGGATGGCAATACGTTATCGCTTCGAAGCCTGCGCGGTGCCCAGCCGCGGGCCGTGACCGATATCCGACTTCTCGTCATAAATCTCGCAGCAGATTACCGGCCGAGGTTTGCGACGTAAACACTCGCTCGAGTGCTCCGATATTGTGTATTTGTATGTCAATGTTTGCTCAAATGGGATTACCGATATCGAAATCGCATCGCATCGTCTCGCCATTATCGCGGCTCGAGCTTAGTTTTTTTAAAATTAGACTCGAACTCGACATTTACAATATTGTTCACGTTACGCAGGCGTCAAATAAACACGAGGATCGCTGCGGAATGTTTTAAACTTGTCACAATCTACATATTTCAATATTAATTTGTCTACATAACGTAGGGGTGTAAAGGTTTTTGAACAACCGACGGGATCCAAGCCAACCTCATCTGCTCCTGGTGCAAACTGCTAATCAACAAACGAGGCTCAATAAGGGGGTAAAGGCCGTTAGGGGATTGATGTGGGATTCTTTGGGGCGACCTATGTCCAGCAGTGGACGTGTATAACGGCTGATGATGATGATTAAATATTTAACTTGTATGTAGTAAAAATTAACAAGATAACTTATGAAACAAACGTCAAGTGATGACATTAGGTATGGATTGTCTTAGATTTTTTTTTAATTTTTTTTCAATACAACGCTTTGATCTAAATAACATTGCTAGAACCGTTAATCTTAAAGTTAATATATTAAATACAGGATCCGTCAAACTAGAACACAGGAGAA
Organism: Troides aeacus; assembly: GCA_033220335.2. NCBI lineage: Eukaryota > Metazoa > Arthropoda > Insecta > Lepidoptera > Papilionidae > Troides > Troides aeacus. The sequence goes on from CM067280.1 coordinate 11,590,082, forward strand.
GGACTTGCAGAGTGGCACCCGCATAGGTGGTTTTGTTAGCAGCACGTTCCTCATCATCATCATGAGACGCCATCTTTAAAGTGAAGTTCGGCGGTCAGATTGAGAAAAGTGATCCGGTCTACATTTTTTTTAATCTAGTACTACAAGAAAAATCAATTTTTAGTAATCTAGATACTTGAAATACTTTTCTTCGATAATCTTTTGATAACGGTAAATAACTTTTAGATTTTATTGCACAATAATTTCCTTATAAATTGAATGTTTAAGGTTTAGGAATATTTATCAAGTTTTAAAATCATAGATTTAATGTTACATTCTGTTGTTTTGAGAAATTGATCACACAGAATTTGAAGTGCCATTGCCTTTATTCCCAGTTATTTAGAGGCGGTCTTCTTTGTCCTAAGTCTCAAGAAGCCTTTGCGGTAAGACTTTAGGGTTATCTGGTCGTCTTCAAACATGGTCATAGCGTTTTTCAATTACTTCATCAACTAAACTAAGGCTCATCGCTGTATTGTCGACTTTTTCTCGCTCAGTGGTATTATTTCGTCACGTAATGACTCTTAGCTGTCTCAAGTCTTCTTAATAAATACCAAAAAGTTTTTTATATTCGATCACTGTCCTTTCTCTTTTATGTTAATTTTTCATGCCTTTGTCTTCTATTTCTCAGCATTTTTCCCATCTTATATAGGATCTGCTTTCGTATTTCTTTTACTCCTCTTAGTTCTATTCTCAGCTCCTTATATCTTTTCTTACTATACATAGCCGTCGCAATTATGGTCTTCGTCTTTACTTTACCGGGCATATATTTATATATATATATATATTTCCTATGTATTAAATTTAAGTTTTTAAGGCGTAATCATGTTCATTAAACTCCATTTCAATTTGCCGTCGGCTCCTCTTTATTATAATATACTATCTTTTATTAGCGTATCAAGAGATATTTCCTAATTTACATGTTCAACAGAAGCGGAATCTGGTAGCAATGATCAATCAAGCTCTGTAATATGATATACTGTTGCTGCGTTATCTGCACCATCGAACAGAATATATTTTTCACAGTTTACCGGATCTATTTGATCACAATTAAAATGGTTGGCGTCAATATACCGTAATAAAAATCCGATGTCCCCTCCTGAATACACGCTCGAGATAAGATAGCCGGAGTGATTTGTGAAGTGGCAACAAGCGATGATACCTAATCAGCGGCCGGGCCGAACCTGTCCAATTTGCGATAATCGCTCGATAAACGCTAAGTTACGAAACCACGAAATTTCTAATCCGCGTGACGCAAAACTATGTTTAGGTAAAGCGGGCCGCAGCAAGTTGTCTACACTACGTTACTTATCATAGTTAAGCATTTCAAATGTGGGTGCTGATGTTATTTTACTATGTTCACTTTAACTTCTTCCTTTTTGATCGATCTTAACTCTCCTTTTGAGCGATTTTATTACTAACACTTGATATATTTAAAATATAAGAGCGTGAGCTAGCCAGGTTTGAAAAAGTTTTGCCCCGGTAGCTAAAAGAATCACTGGGGCAATGAATGAGACATCCTATGTCTAAGAGCAACAGGTACAATATGGTGCAGTGTATATCATCCTAATCAGCGCCATATATTTATGTGCTGCCTCAGGATTTTTAAGTAAAGGTCTTGCTTGGCTCGATGGATAAATCAAAAAAGTACTGCTGTTAGATAAATAACACTAGAAGCATAAAACCATAAAAAAACGGTTTCAGCTAATATTAATCATCATCATCAGCCGATAAACGTTCACTGCTGGAAATAATCATCCTCCAAAGATCTAGGTTTCGCGATTCTCTCCAGATCGTCGGTCCACATTGTGCGAGGCCTCCCAACACCAAGTATGCAGGTACGCGGGCGCCACGCGAGGACCTTACTGCTACATCGGCCGTCGGTCCTTCGAGTAATATGTCCTGCCCACTGCCACTTAAGTCTAGCGATCTTTTGGGCTATGTCGGTAACCTTAGTTCTTCTGCAGATGTCTATATTTCTGATTCGATCGCGCAGAGCAACTCCGAGCGTATTAGGAAGCGTAGTATATTTGAAATAAATTTTATGTTAAACGAATTTAATTGTAATCATTTCTTACTACCTCCCAAACTACTTGAGTAATGGAATGCAAGGTTTAATCCTATGATAAGGTAATTGATCGGGAGCAGAGGACGTAACATGCATTGTGGTTCCGTATAAATACACAAAAGAAATAAACGACGTTTTAATTCGTAAACAATATACATGTCAACAACAAACAGTTATGGGTGAGGATGTTTACACTAAACCTTATTGCCTTCGAAATACATTCGAAAATCAAAGTAGAAATGTTGTTACTATAGTTAAGCGTAGGAAAATAGCGGTAGTACTAATTATTTCTCTGAAATGTATTTTAAGTCGCACTATGGATTTCATGAGCAATCCAAGTTCCAATTTCAGCAGAGAACAAGTTAGATCCAATTAGTTTTATAGAACCGATGAATTGAAAACTAAACTTTGTGTAAATAAGTCCAAAAGATTGTTGTTATTTTTTGTCTATTTCCTGCGTCAAAAACCCATACAGAACCCCATGAATCTGGGGTTATTAATGATTTATTCAGTATTATTAATATAACATCATCTCCCCATGAGCCTCCCACGTTCTGATTCATAATACCCTCGCTGCTATCGTCCCGGCTGGGAGACAATGGGGCTATCTATCGGGAGTGCATTTGAATCTATTTAACCGTGTGGGTTAAACGTCCGCTGAGTATCTACATTACTGAATTGAAAGCCATTATAATGAGTTGCGAGGGATCTGTCTAATCTAGATCTGTTACTGGTAACTGAAGAAATATTTAATGTCAAAAATGTATAGTTAGATTGAGTTATGATAGTATAAATTATATAAAACTAGCTCTTCCCCGGCCGCTTTGCTGGGCATAATAAAAATATAGCTTGAAATTTGTCTGAGTTATTCCTTTAGACCAACCGCAACAACAAATGTCTTTCTATAGCAACAGTTACCATAGCAACTGCGTAAATATTAACGAAATGAAAATGTTTACAATAATTAATTAAAATAAAATGATGCCTATAACCATCTACAAATCATTCCGCGTCAAATGTTCATGTTTCCATGTCTATACGTTCGCTAGTTTTCGCGTGATTGGCGAACAAACAAAACAAATTTTTATTATATTTATATATATAGATATATTTAATAGACGCATTTGTTTGGCTAAAATGTCGGAATCCAAACTAGGTTTATTTCTTTTTCTTTTTATTGTTGTTCCCTGGCTGGTCGTTGGCGAGGTGCGAGTGGGATAGGGATGTACTTTGTCTGCAGTGTATAATGGCGTCTTGTGCGATTTAATAATTTCTTTTAATAAATAATATTATTGATTGTTCTACCTAATATTTCAATTCATATTTGATTATTCGCTTTGTTCTTACTTCGTACATTTCCATAATATTTAAATTATTGTGGGTTATGAATAGAGAAAGGGATGCTTGGACAGCTCGACTATGTTGAAAGAATGGATGAAAGAAGATTAACGAAAGAGGCATATAAGGTATAAATGACTAGAAAAATCGGTGCAGGTCGACCTAGGCGGACATATTCCGATCAAATCGAAGATGTCCTAAAGAAAGACCGGGTCAAGAGTACTCGCAACCGACGGGCATGCATGAAGACGATCATGAAAGTAGAGGAAGCGAGAGATTGGTTGGTAGAAAATTAAAATAAAATTGTCTTGTGAAATTGCGGATTAGAATCAAACGTGTCTTATTTCGTACCAGTGAAACAAAAGTTTATAATTAAATGTAATGGCTTTCGTGTGATTAATGGAAACGCAATGTCAAGCGAGGTTTCAAATTTCAATAAACAATACATGGAGATTGAAAGAACAAAGGTCAGATAAAGTTATGTGAAATTTAATAATTAGTTATGTCTTAAGTAACTCTAATATATTTCCTATAAAACTTCGGGCAAGCGATAACAATCTGTGGAAAATTTACTACATCTAACTCTAAAAGCAAGCATGCGAGATAACTTAGACTATAGCAATAATTTCCCATCTGGTGAACTTCCTGTGCGGAAACCCATTGACTGAAATTTGTAATTAACGCAAGTAAATTCACAATAAAAATAATTTGCTAGTTACCGTTTCTTAGCATTAAAATATAGCTTTAGTATCTTTTTACGTCTCTAAAGTGTCGACTAGTTAACACCCTCATATGAATACTGTAGTAAAGTAATGGAATAAAATATTTGAAAGTTTACGGCCAGGGTTAACTGAAACTCGGTAACAACGATCGCTAATAATATTATTGATACGAGGCAAGTGGTGGGGTCATTACCGGGACGGAGAGTGGTGGAGTACGGCCGAGTGGGCGCGGGGGTCGCCCAGGGTTGTATACTTGCTCCACTATTAATTAACTATTGACATCTAACAAAAAGTTTTTTTTGGTGATCTCTTAATATTTTAAAGAAATTATAATTTACAGGGCTATTTTAAAGTTTAAGTATTTAATTCCCTTTGTGGCTCAGTAGCTCACCGTTGCCTTTCGGAAGAACCCTGATTCGATTTCTAGACTGATAAGGTGTTTACGAATCGGTCTGTTTAGTTATTACCACTAATTTAAAAATAGTATTGCTGTGTTTTGGTTTTTAATGTATTATTTAGTTATTTGCTAGCGAAAGTTCTAAACAAATCAGCTGTTTTTGAACTACACTCGAGACAGAAAGAGCCTATTTTCTTGTTTCGATTTTGATTATATACTCGAAGAAATAACGGAGCTGGAGACTTCAGTGACCTCGTTTAAGTAGTTGTGCCTTTTTTTAAATCTAGGTATCTAGGTGTGTAGGGAGCTAGGAACGGACAACCCTGCGCGTTGCGTGCTAGATGCCGCGATACGGGCCCGGGCCCCGCCGCCCGCTTGTAATCGGTTTACTGGGTCCAGCGGCTTTGTGGTGCGACCCCAGTCATGACCGTTGCGGCGAAAAAAAAATAACAAAAAATGTCACACTAGTAAAGTCATTTAATTAAGGAACCACATCATCATCAGTTGGCTTTATTCCTTTCTTAAGGTCGTCCACCAAATGCGGTCTTCCCAACCACTCCTTTCCAGCCGATCTTATAAGCATTACATCTGGAAGCACTCTTTGCCGCTACATCTCTTACGCGACTCTCCTCTTTTCTTCTATTTAAAAAACATCAACATCATATGTTTTTAACTTGTTTGGTCAAAAAAAAATCTACAATTGCCCTGTGCAAATCTGTATCAAGAAGGTTATAGTTGTATGAGTCAGTCGAATACAAGTAAAAACATCTAAATTTTAAGAGGCTTGTTGTGTAGAAATTTAAATATTTTTGTCTATGTAAACGTGGTGACCTAGATGGTTTTCGGAAATACTGCTGATGAAAGCTAGTTTTCAGTGAGTTAGACCACACGCCGACCGTCGGCTAATGCAGGTGACTTGCAAGCGTTAGCTATTAGAGTCCTCCGCCACTTTGGAGCTGTAATGACCACCACCGCGAACTCAAAAGTCAGGTTACCAGCTAAAAGCCCTGGACCCTGCCATTATGGTAATAGAGGATTTTAATATGAAATATCAAGGGGTACGACGTGGCGTAACAATTCTTAGCGGATACGCATTTAATGTGCTACAGCGAAGAAAATATAAAATATTTTCAATGATTTTCTCATGGAAGGTTTTTGTTGAGACCGTCTCGGTAGGCATAGTATAATGCAAACATTACTGTGTTCTGGTTTAAAGGGTGCTGTACCTAGTGAAATTAGCGAGGTAACGAGACCTAACATCACGTGTCTCAAAATGATAGGTACCTTTCGGTGCAGTGTCTTTTGTACTCTTTTATCTAACTGGTCTATTATTTATTGGTCATCGTAAAAATCACTTTAAATCAAGCATACGGCCAAATTTTCTAACAATTGTCTCCTTACCAATAATTCGGTTGACGGAGGAACTGTAACGATTTCAGCTGTTATCAACATCATCTTTACAGTTGGACGTCCACTGTTTGACATTGGTCTTGTAACATATTATACAAAATACAGTCTTGCGATCTTTGAGTTCGGTGGATTACAGCAATGCTTTCAGCTGTGATGACATCAAAACTATAAAATTCTTATTCTGCTGCAGTTAAAAAGTGGCGTCTTTAGTTTCTTCAGAACGTTAAAACATTGATTTTAATGCTTCAAAAGTATTATTGTTAATAATAAACAGCACAACACGAAAACAAAGTAGTCGATATTTCGTATTGATACCGGCTATCTCGGCGATCTGCTCGCCGAATCGCTTCTCAAAATGATTTCATTTTGTTGACTCGGTAAAAAAGAAAACGCAAGTTTAAACTTGAATCGGGTCGTTGTAACTTAAATCTTATTCACTCAGGTTTAAGGATGAAATTTAAATGAAACAGGTGTATGTATTGTGTGAGCCGAGCGCGATGCGACATCCGCTCCTCATACGGAATGACACCGAGATAAACCCGGCGCAGAGTTAAATTTGCGACGGAATAGAACCCGCGGCTGTCGCATTAGCAGTCGCCTAACGCGAGACCGGCCCGCGGAGCCCTGACAACCCGTCCGCGTGCCGCGCGCGGCCTGCGCGGCCTGCGGGGCCCGCTGGCTCGCGAGGAGGCTTTGTGGTGGCACACCATAGATACCATCGATACACCCTGACAGCGCCGGTGTGGCCGCACGCACACACGGATATACCACTTTAGAGGTAACTTTAACCAACGGCGCGAAAGGTTTATGCTACGAGTTTAACGTAAATCACAAATTTGATTTTTTTTTATTAATAAATCTTATTAAGCGTTGTCAGCTTTTAATGGAAACCTTTTAGATCAAGCTTTTGGATGTCATCTCCAACGGTCATAGCTTGATTGTGTAAAATTTAAAGGAATTTTAGGATACGAGCGTGATCATTTCTATGTCAAGTATATCCTTTGTATATTCTTTATCTGTGTTTTTTTAATCAAGTGACGACACGAGTGGGACGTTAACTTAATGTTAAGTGATTCTCCTGCCCAGAACAAAATGCCGTTAGTTTGGATTTTATCTACTTCACCATATTACACTTGATGCCTTGCGACTTAAGATGTTGTATCGTCGCCCCAGTGATTACACTAGTAACAGCGCCCTTCAAATCGGAACACTGTAATGTTTGTACACTGCTGTTTGGCGGCAAGAATAGGAGCTGCTATGGGATCTACCACCAGCTAAATATATAATTTATAAGTTAATCTAGTATTGGTTGCAAATGTATCACCGGTTTCTCGACAGATATAGCGCAGACTACAATGGCGAGTCATTTGGCGGAATCGAACCCGGGATTGGGCTCGACGCGCGATTCGTCACATGTGAGGTGGTCCGGCGGGACGGGCTGGTCATCGTGACTCGTGACTCGTGCATCAGGAACCCCGGGTGGCTGTTACATTGTCAGGATTAACTTTAACCGGCTGTTGCAATACGAGGTTAGTGCGAGTCATCACTGTCACGGTTCGCGTTAATATCAACTTCTTAACCGTTGCAAAAAAGGAGAGTTCTTTTATTGGAAGAAGAAATGCCTGTTGCTGTTCACAAACAGTATTGTGTTCCGGTTTCAAGGGCATTGTAGCTAGTGTAATTATTGGGATGACGACACCTAACCCTTACGTGTGTAAGCGACGAGTATATGTGGCGCCGTGTATACCATCTTAGCTACCGCCTCGTTGTTACGATCGAGCATGTCACTTACTATCAAGTGAACGTACCGCTCGTCTCGTCGCTTCGTATAATATTAAAAAAAAAACGTTTATTGTCGCACCTCATTGCGCTCGTCGTCTTAAGACTTATGTTAAGTAGTTACCGCGCTAATTTGTACTAGTTAGAGCGTCCTTCATACCGGAACACGGTAATGTTTGCGTGCCGTTATCGGCTGCATTAGGAACTGAGGTGATGCTTAGACCGTCGCCAGTTGATATATATGTGTGTGTGAAGAAGTATTTGCGAAACGGCTGAACCGATTCGGATGTGATGATCCTCATTGCTAAATCCTTCGTGATTGTTTTCTGCTACAATGTAAGTGATGTTGTTGTTTAGTACTTTTTGATTTATTTTAATGATATCCTTAATGTCGTTGGAACGGAACTGCGGACCCCTTTCCGCGGTCGCGTGCACTGACCACAACAAACACGCGCCGCCCGCCCGGCGCGGGGATTAGCGGATACGAACCCGGGACCTCGCGTGCGCCGGCGGGACACTGTCCCTTTTTCCGTTTCCTTTTTAATTACCTTTTTTTTTTGGGTTAAACTGTTCCGTACAAACACTTATACAACAACAAAATGCTAATCAACTGCACTCTGCTACTTGGTACCGAAAAACTTTTTTTATAAATACATTACAATTGTCCTTAAAGAGGCGCTGGTTAGGATGTTTACATAACACACTATTACAATGAATGTTATAACATATTTTTTGTCTAAAGAAGTGACGAGAAGAACAGCACGTTCACCTGATGGTAAGTGATACGCTTGCTAATAACTATATGCCGCTACTTAGGATGATATACCCAGCGCCACATTGCACAAGTCGCTTTAAGACAGATGATAAGTCTCGTTACATAGTAACTTCACTAGATATAGCGCACTTCAAACCGGAACACGGTAACATTTGCACACTGCTGTTAGCCAGCTGCAATAGAAGCTGCGATGGTACATAGACGGTATCCTTCAAAAGAGGCCTATCACCAGTAAACATCTCGTTGTCCTAGTAAACCTCTAATAACGCTTTCAAAACTGTAACATAGTAAAGTTTATCTACGGTGTCATTATTGACCTCAATGTATCACCATCAAGGTTAAGTGAAGGTCGTGTAGTAAACTTAGATTGGCTATGATGATGAAGGACTGTATTAGCTAGATACTAATGTAGCATGTATTTCTAGGGTTGTCAAAACAACTCGCAGGATCCAAGTCAAACTCACCAGCTCGTGGTGCAGTCTGCTAATCAAGAACGAGGATCTGGCTCCCACCAACCCGTATTAGGTCAGCGTGATGGGAAATGGCCTATATCCCCCCATGTGACCTCTACACACTACTGAAGTAGCTGGATGCGGACAGCGCAGGACTGTTTGATATGGGGATCTATGTCCAGCGGTGGACGTCTGTGGGCTGATGATGATGTATTTCTTTTTGTCGTAGTGTAGAAACCTGTGTTCCATATTGAAGTGTGCTGTAGCTAGTGGAATTACTACGGTAATCACACGGCTTCAGGTCAATTGGAAAGGTATTTAATAGTATTTACTGGTGGTAGATCTCTGTTGCCGTAGACCGTCTAGGTACTGTGCAAAGATTTCCGTGTTCCGGTTTGACGGGCGCTGTAGCTACTTTAATTACTATGATAACGAATCTTAACATTTTACATTTCAATGCGATGAGCACAATGTAATGCAGTGTATATCATCTAGTGCCACGTTGTTATGGATAGGTATACCACTTAATATTAGGTGAAAATAAAGTGGCTGGAATGATGATGATGATGTTGCGAGTATTTTCAAGCTTTCCTCATACGAGTAGATGGTCATAGTTGTGCCTGTGTTAGAATCTGACTGAACGGTTGAACCGATTATGAGCTACTTCATACATTTGAAACTTCCGCTGCTGTAATAAATCTATTCACCTCAAATAATGTTGTACTGTTTTCTTTATCGCGTCATGTTTTTGTGTATATAGACAACGGGTGTTCGGATTGAACCCGGTACGTCCGTGAGCGTCGGATCGGAGCTGCGCTGTCAGTGCTCGGCCGAGGCGAGAGTCCGTCCGTTACAACTGTACAGTGTCATAGGTCGCACGCGCACGTCAGCCGGAGCCGGCTGTCCGATGCGCGCCCGGCGCCCGCCCCCGCGGCAACCCGGTGACCCACCCGACCCACGCGACCCACGCGACCCACACGACCCACGAGACCCACGCAACAACTGCGCCGAGCACCTAATTAGTCAATATTTTAACTGGCAACTTCTGTTTCATTGAATCATGGGACTGATCAATGAGGCTCTGTTTAGAAAGTTCACGCAGCGTAATGCTCATCGCCGTACACATGAAATCTGGTAACTTAACTGGTGGCAGGTTTCCTTTGTCTCTTGCAAAGATACCACCACATCCTATATAGTAGACAGTAGCTGGGAGTAGTGTTCATGTCACCGAGTTTCAGTTTAAAGGGGGCTGTAGCTCGTAAAATTAGAAGAGTAACAAGAATTAATATCTTATATCTCAAGACGACGAGCGTAATATTGTGCAGACTATAACATCCTAACTAGCGCCTTGTTAAGTTATTCTTGGCTTGCGTATCACTTACTATCAGGTGAACCTCTCGCTTCACTCGTCGCTTCGTAGAATAAAATAAAATCACCCGATATAGATCTGAACAGATCTATAGTTAGTTGCAGATCAATAAAACTATTATCTCATCAGATCCAAGGCAGATCCAAGATTGTCTTAGCTCTAGTGAGGACTTTTAGTAATCCATTAGCCGTTCCAACATCCCTATACAAACACACCAATTCGCATTGGACCAGCGTGGTGAGAAATGGTCCAAATCTCCATATATATAGAGGTTTATCTCTATAAACAACGGATACTTGTGCTCGGCGATACCGGAAGCCGTACTGAGTGTAGACCGATGGATGTGGAGATTTTTCGGGAAGCCTACGTCCAGCAGTGGACTATTATCGGCTGATGATAATGATAATAGTAATTTTTATGATTTTAAGACAAAAAATTTAGAAGTCATGTACTGGTGCAGTGTGGAGACATGAACATCATCACAACCAAACATGTACACGATGAGTTGTAAGGATGAGAATGGATGATATAAGGGTAGAGAAAGATTGAAGAAAATGGGGATTGAATGTGTTGTAGAATACAGTAGAAATGATTTTTTTTAATTAAATTAAGTTACGATACGAGCGGGATGTCACCTGATAGTAAGTGATGCGCCCGCCCATCATGAAGTGGAAATGTTGGAAAAGTAATGTTTGTACACTACTGTAGTATGCGGTGGTCTCTGGTGGGTGACAGAGACCTGACTCCAATAACGGAGATAGTAATTATGTTTCCTTAAATAATTGTTTACTGGAGTAAATTATTTTCTTAATATCAAGTAGTTTACTAAGTAGTAGTTACATCGGATTGGAGAAATAATGCCAAGTGTTCTTTTAGCTTTTTTTTTATTCAATGAAGTGTCGATACGAGCGGGATGTACACCTGATGGTAAGTGACACTTCCGTCCATAATTACGAGGTGCTAGTTGGGACACTGCACCAAATTGCGCTCATCGCTTTGAGATATAGGATCTTAAGTCTGATTACTCCAGTAATTTCACTAGCGCAACTCCTTTCAATCCGGAATACAGTAATGTTTTCACACTACTGTTTGGAAGAAACAGGAGCTGCGGTGGTACCTACCTAGACGGTCCAGCTTAAAAGTAAGGCCTGTTATAGTTTGCTAAGGCTTTCAAGGAGAATGTAAAATATATGAATAATAATAATAATATATATATATATATATATATATATATATATAAACTAAGTTAAAAAAAAATACAACCCCTTTTGATAATTTTTATATTGATTTTTATCAAAGTAAAATTAATAGCAGCAGTTAATTTCGTTTAGAAATATGGCACCCAGATAGTTCTTAACAATTTACGTTAAGTAATAACTTAGCCGTTGCAATTGAAAAGTAACCAAAGTATTGATATTAAAATAAACTCGCCAAGAAACATTCTCGATGTAAACGTTAAAGGAATGAACTTAAATGTAAATGGAATGAGGCCAAAGTTACCGTTAAGTACGACAAGTTGAGTTCATGTTAACGCATTAAAATGTACTTTGTGTGGGATAAAGGTTACCTGCTTCAGATTATGATAACGTTTGTAGTACTAAGTGTGCACTGCGGGCTAGGCGTGGAGGTGTCGTCTTTATTTGATGGGACTACCAAATATCAATTTGGACTTAGCTTTCATGAAAATGCTGAGGCTACCTAGGTTTTAAACATTAATTTTATATTTATTTATTCTTTAAATGGAGCATAAGTACGGATACTTAAGTAAGTAGTTTTTACGTAAGAGTTGGCTTGTTGTTTGCCGAAGCAGTGTAGCCGCGTGGGAGTGCTGGGGTCGGGGCCGGAGCCGGAGCCCGGGCTCCTCCTCAGAGGGTGTGCTGCTGTGCTTCGGTTCATACAAAAATAAATAATAGAACATGACGTAACAAGTAACACTCACCAGAGGGCTTGGGAACATTCCTCTTGACCTGCATCCACTTGTAGGTAGGCATCGCGTGTGCGGCGTGCGGGGGGTGCACCATGGGGTGCAGCCCGTGCTGCGCGTCCTCGCCCCTCGAGTAAGGGTCGCGCGGGCCTCCGAACTCCTCCTTCGGCTGGTACGGGTCGAACTCGCCGCACGGCAGCGGGGGGCTCGCGTGCGCGTACTGCACGGACTCGTCCACGAAGTGCATGTTGTACTTCGTCTCCAGGTAGTGGTTGTCCAGCTTGTGCTCGTGGATGCGCAGGTCGTCGTGCCGCGGCGGCTCCGCGGCGTGCGGGTGCGGCGGCAGCGCGTGCTGGTACGTTTGCTGTAGCTCCCCGTAGTCCAGGTTCGTGTAGCAGAGGCCCGCGTCGGTGCTGATCACGGGCGGCGCGTGCTCGGGCGGCGGCAGGCCCGCCTCGTAGTACTGCGCGGGCGGCTCGTAGTACCCCTCGTGATAGCCCTCATACTGGTACGGCTGCTGGTAGTAGTCACCGCTGTACCCGCTCTGCTGATTGTTGTACATACCGACGTCCATAGTCATCATGTTTGGCACCGCGCGTCACTCGCACATCACTAGCGCTCGGCGGGTCGCGCTCGGCGGGCTGCGCTCGCGCAGCGCGCGCGCGCGCTCACTCACCGGTGGCGGGCGGCAGCGGCGGGCGGCGGGCGGGCGCGCGGTCTCTATCACTAAGCGCGCGAAAATCGCGCGTAGGACATCCCTGTCCGGCGCGCGCGCACCGTGCGGCGGCAGAGAGGGAGCGGTCGCGGCCGGCGGGCAGCGCGCGACGGAAGCGGGTCTCGCCGGTGTTGTTCACAGCACGGTGTCGCTGGCCGGCGACGCGAGCGCGATTGCGGCGCGCCGGCGAGCGGGCGGCGAGCGGGCGGGGCCGCGCCGGGTGGAGCCGGCCGGGGGTCGGGGGTAGCGGCGCGGCCAATGGGCGCGCGGGCCGCCCCCGGAGCGCGCCGGTTGGCCGCCGCGAGATAACACTTGCGAATCTCGGAGGCTGGATGCGGTCGCGGCGCGTTTTTTATTTACTGCGGCGGCCGTGTACTGCGCAGTGCACTGTGCCGGGCGGCGACTCGCGCGGCGCGGGATCGATCCCGGCCTGCGAACTCGTTCCAGTCCGCAGCGGGCGCTGCAGCTTTACTAATTACATAATTACTTCCATTTTCTTTCTCCTTCTGTGCCTACGACTTGCGCATTATTAAGTAAATCCATGTACAAAAATACCTGCCTACTTTTAAAGCTGCACGCACGAGTCCGTCATTCAACAATCAATATGTGTGACGGTGTCTCCTATTTACAGCGAGTTTTTCAGATATTTATATCATATTCTCAAAAACGTAATAATTCTTATAATGTTAATCATTATTTATCTCTACAAGAAACAACAGGCCATTTTAATGATGAGAATCTTTTCTTTAAGTGTTCTAACGACCCATAGAGTCATACTATTGTAGCTATACCCGTCTATTCTGTGCCTGCTGATTTGGTTACTTCCTCCAGCTTTCACGAGCTATTCTATATCTCTCTCTTTGCTCCACCTGTCTGCAGACGAATTACACTACTGTGTAGTTCAATTTTCACCCCATTACAAATAGCTAGCCACGACAATAAAATAGCTGCTGAACACTAAATCAGGCAATATCTACCGAATGTTGTGTGACTTAGAGTAATAAAGCAGTAGGTGGATATACAATTAAATGTGCTACAATTACATACAGACAAATAAGTATTACCAACAATATTTATATAGTTACCATCTCACCACTTATTTCTGCTGTTAAACAGTACTCTGTGAACAAAATAGTTACAGTGTTCCGGAGTGAAGTACTTCGTTATAATCATAGTTTTAGCAGTTGAAAGTATAAATGCTATTTTATCTTACATATTTATAAACAGTAATTTATTAACTTACTTCTAACTATTTCTTTTATTATCTCGGATAGACCAGTTATATCTATACTTAAGCTTGTCTCCTGCTCAAAGTCACGTCTCCAGCATCTATATATAGGACACTCCGTCAGCAATAAATGCTACTTATACATTTACATATGCAAACGGCAATTTAATATTATATAAAATTGAGTGATTAAGTACAGGTAAGTACACAGTAAATATACAGTACATAGGTACTAATAATAACATTGTTGGCATAGTATACGTAAAGTTAAGAAAGACAGTAAATATTAGCAATAACTTATAACTGGATCCAGTGTTTCAAATCGATGAGCACAATGAGGCAAATGTCAAAGAAAACATTAAAATAGAGTATAGGTACTTATGTATGAATTATAATAATGGTGAAAACGGAGAAGAAAGTTCAGCTGTTGTCAATATGTTAAGCAATACAGCCACTTATCTGGTGACAGGATATCGAAGGACTCTCTGTGAAGCCAAGCAGACAAACCGACAAGATCCAACGTCCATACCTCGTCTAGCAAAAGTCTATTCTTAATAATGAAACGCTGGTTAGATTGTTTACACAACACGAACAGTAATTTTGTTATACTTGTTATATATACTATGTCATTAATATTAGGTAAATTGGAAATTCTCTAATTTTAAAATCCTTTTACATAAAAAAAATTGTATATTACTTACTGGCGGTTGGTCTTCATTGCCGGAAACCCTCTAAGTAGGTACCATCGAAGCTCCTAATGTAGTCCCAAATTGCAACGTGCGAACATTAGTATGTTCCGGTTTGAAAGACGCTGTAGCTAGTGTTAACGAGGGTTAACATCTTATATCTCAAGGCGTATCATTTACCATCAGGTGAATCATCTGAAATATCACTGCTTAATTAGTTAAAAAATAAATAACGAATCTGCTGAAGAAATGTGCTGTTCTGCAGAAGAACTAAGGTCAGCGACATAGCTGCTATAGATTGCTAGACTTATGTGGCAGTGGGTTGGGCACATAGCTCGAAGGACCGACGGCCGAGTAAGGTCCTCGAGTGGCGCCCGCGTACCAGTAGACGTGGGAGACCTCCCACAAGGTGAACCGGCGATCTGGTGGTGATTGGGGGAATCCACTGGATGCGAACAACGCGGGACCGATCGATGTGGAGGTCTTTGGGAGAGGCCTATATCCAACAGTTAACGTCTATTGGATCATGATGATGATGATCTATAATAATCTAGTTAGGTCAAGGCAATAATACATATGAAAACAAACTACTGTATAAGTAATTTCCTAAACGCCTCCACGCGAAGGTTTGCTGAAAAAGTACTCTACTGGAGTTACTCTTGGCTATATAAATACATGTATTTAAGAATATACTGAACACGATATATTTAATTCGACGAAACTACGAGACGAGCAATACTCTCTTGAAGCACTATGCTACACGTACATTGTGCTCGCCGCTTTTATTCATAAGACATTGTCTCGTTACCGCAGTAATTTCAATAGCGACGGCGCCCTTTAAATCAGATAATAGTAATGTTTGCATACTAGTGTTACTCGACTGCAATAGGAGCTGTCTTGGTACCTCGAGGGTCTCCGCCAACAGAGATCTACCGCCAGTGAAGTATACAAAGAATATAATAAATAAATAAATATTGGGTCCTTACATATGAAATTGGCCTTTAGTACGGGAGGAATATAAAGTAATTTTTTTTTTTTGTAAAATATATTAAATTAATCAAAATATGCACCGTTGTTATGTACGCACTTTTGCCATCTCATAGGTAGTTTATTGATCCCTTTACTAAAAAAAACATGGGGCGAGATTCAATAAATTTTTTGAAGGTTATTTGGACTGCCGCAGCGGAGTTGAATTTTTTTCCTTGTAAGAAGTCCAAATTCCGGAAAAATGGTAATCTGTTGGGACAAGGTCCGAGGAGTACGGTGGATGTCGCAGACATTTCAATTTTAGTTCATCTAACTTAGTGGTTGTTTGTTGTGCAGTTAAGCGATTGACCAATCTCGGTTGTTTAGCAGCTAGTTCTTCCTTCATGGTTTGCAGTTGCTGACAAGAGATCTGCTGTAATCGTTTGGCCAGATTTTAGAAAGCTATCGTGAACGACACCGGCGCCAGTCCACCAAACACTCACAAGTAACTTTTTCTGATTCAATTTTTGTTTAGAGCAGGATTTGCCTGGGTCTCCAGCGTTCAGTCATTACGACGAGCGCTTTCGATTATCGTACAGTATCCACTTTTCATCACAAGTAATGATTCGATTTAGAATCCCTTCATTATTGTATTGGTTGAGCAAAGTAACGCAGCACGCGACGCGACGCGTGTTTGCAAGTCGATTCACTCAATTCATGAGGTACCCATTGTTCAAGTTTTTTTACTTTCCCGATTTGCTTCAAGTGGATTAATACAGTTGTGTCACTTAGCCCGAAGACTGCAGCTTTCTCTGAAGTGCTTTGTGATGGATCCACTTCCAGAATAGCCCTTTATTCTGCATTTTCCACTTTGGCTCCGGCCGTCCACGGGGTTGCTTCTCATGGTCGAAATTTCCAGTACGAAAAGGTTGCAAGCAAAAACGCACCGTGCTTTCTTTTGCGACACCAGCGCCATACACATAATTAATCCTTCGAGCTGTGTCTGCAGCACTGGTGCCACGGTAGAATTCGTACTTGTAAATATACCGATATTTCATGTTTTCCATGGTGCGGTAATAAGCAACGCCGCAGCATAATGAGGAAAAAACAAATGAATGCATGTTTACAAAACTTAAATGTATCAGCTGAATGAATTTATAAAATTGAATTTGGTATTCTTAACCAAAGAGGAAATGTTTCAGATCAAAGTGTTGTCAGTACGACAAAACGCAAATTTTATATGTAAGGACCAAATATAACAAGTCACGGAGTACATCAAACGTGTCGCAACGTCACCCAGTGATAGCAATAGACATCGCCACACGAAAAGTCATCGCGATAAGCAATAGGTGACAGTCGCCTTCTGCAGTTGGTTAACAAACTTTGTGTGCGTACGCCGTCGCCTCTGACTCAGTGGTGTAGAGGCTGTTTCTGTGTGAACGTCTGCTGGTTTGTGTGTCTGTTAATATTTTAATGAGATGAGACGTGTTAATGTCCGAGGCGCGACAGATAACGGCGGATGTAACAGATTACACGATCAGGGATGCGCTGCTGTATCGACGTCAATATATATATATTTATATCGTAACGGTCTTATTTAAGTTTGTAAATACAGTTAATGTAAATAATAATCATTTGTTATTCCCACAGGTGGGACTCGGGGTCTACTCTCACGAGAATCTATGACATTTATCCACCGCGTAGTCTGAGTGCGGATGGCGGATTTCACATATACAGAGTTGATGTTAAAACATATCGGTTACCTGACTTTGAAAAAAATTATATATTATATAATATATGACAATAGAAGATCCATTGTATGATGATATGATACTTAATATATTTCTAAACAAACTCACATTGTTGGACTAAAATCGCAATTATTCATAGCAATATTCCGCCAATAACATAAATATGGTAAATTTTAACATCCGTTGTCCTCTTATGAAATTTGAAACTATATTATGTGAAAAAAAACAATATTACTGGCATTATTATCTAAGTGTGTGTAAGGGATCCCGCACAACAACTCCAGGATCTAAGCCAACCTCACCAGCTCGTGGTGCACCCTGCTAATCAACAAACGAGGATCTGGCTCCCACCAACCCTCACTGGGCTAGCGTGATGGGATATGGCCCAAATCCCCCTACGTGAACCTTTACAAACGATTGCTCTTAGTGCCCAGCGATACCGGAGGCCGTGCTAGCAGTGGACCGATCGTTGTGGAGATCTTTGTCCAGCTGTGGACGTCTATTGGATGATGATAATATCTAAGTACTATACTGTTATTAACTTTCAATAACTGGTATACGTAAATATTTAACGCTCTGTACGGAAGTATAAAAGTTCCTTTATCACGGGTCGTTGACCAAGAGACTAAGAATATAAAAGAAGGTAAGAAAGGGAGGGGAGGTAAAAAAAGAGTTTATCATTATAATATTTTTTGTTATGATTGTTACATTAAAACACAAGGAGGCGTAGAGTTATTCATCACGGGCTTTGAAAGGCTCCCTGTCACTTGAACGATAAATGAAAATATTTTACACAATTATAATTGTGGAAAGGTGTATAATTAGTCTTTGCTTTTTTTTTATCGATAGTGATCTTATCGCCCCCGTCCCTACAGTGGGCATTCAATTAAGCTGTTGAGTAGCGGCCGCGGTCCCGCTCGCACCCGCGCCGCCCGCCCGCGCCCGCCGCGCCCGCTCGCGCCCGCCAACGGAAGCTGTCGTTATGTGGTAATGATTAATGGCGATAGGGGCTGCTCGCGCCGCTGAAGGGTTACCTCGTACTTTATTTGTGTAGGACAATGAAAAGGCAATTAAAGTAGTCTCAAAGTACATGAGCTTGTACAACTGGTACCGCTGAAGCGGCGCCATAATTAGTCCTGTGTAATTTATTATAAACGTATCAACTATACAACAGGTTGCTTGGGGTGAAGAAGACGGAGTTTTTGTTATATTTGCATTATTATTCTTTAAACTGTTTTGATTTTAAGTAATATATAAGAAGATGATTGGATATAGATCGATAGATATCTCGTTTATTTGTCCATGATGTGAAAATACATATAAAAACAAATACTTCGTAATAAAATAGATATACACAAGAATCGCCCTAACATTATTGCATTTCGCAAATTTTGGCTGCTGTTAGTACTGCAATGTTGCCACTTGGCCTCAACTCAGTGTAAATGATGCTTTAAAGTTCACATTAATTTTCAGCTACCACCTACTAATAAAAAAAAATCGTGTTTTAGAGACCAACTTAACCGTTATATAGCTCAAAAGGTAATACAAAAAGTAATTATTGTTTAGAACTGTCTGAATGCCACCATGTTTCCATCCAGTTTTTACATGAGAGCAGGGGCAGATTAGAGTTTCGGGAACATAGGCATGTGCCTAGGGCCCGTTGGTTATTGAGGCCTGAAAATTAAAACCAAACTACCAAACGTAAAGTATGTACCATGACGGAAAAATAGACCCTTAATTGCAATCATGTCTAGGGCCCGCATTAGCTTTAGTCCGCTCCTGTGTGCATGGGAGTCTTCAAGAAAAGTGTGAATTAAAGAAGTGAGGTTATAGCATCAGATGGATAGTAGTCCATATAATTATAATACACATAGGAGTAACTTGATTGACATATTTTTCAACACGACGACTAACGCTATGTGCTATTGGATAAACTAAGAGATATTTTTCATCCCAAGTAAGAGAGTATATTTATAATAAGCGATATCTCGATTATTGCGAGAAACAAACGTCACTCGATAGCGTCGCCCACTTAAGCCTGCGTTCCACTAAACAGAACAAATAAACGCGAGGCTAATGAAAGTCCGGCTTTATCGGCGCTGCGCCCTGACAGCCGACGTCTTCATGCCGCCGCGTCCGGCTCCGAAACAATGGCCTATCACTTTACACGTTATTAAAGCCTCCCATCTGAAAGTCTACTTTATAAATAAGCACCCAGATAACTTTTCAGCTTGTACATAAAGTGAAAGCTCTTTAGATATAAATTAAGTTAAATGTAATCAATAAACAATGTTACTTGTACAACAATAGAGTTCATATTTGTTTTTAAATCAAATCGGTGGTTAATTCTGAAACATGTCAAGTGTTGTGTAACGTTGAAACATAAATTATACTTTATGTTAATTGGTTAGAGTATAAATTGTACTGTTTTAGCTGCTAAAAGGGTTATTAGGTACTCCCGAGTGAGCATATCATAGTGTTTTGACGCATCATTTGATTAATAATGGTGGAAGCGTGTTCTTGTTCGTTGAGGTTTTTTCGTAATGTTGATATAATAATGTGTTTCGCTTTTAAGTCGAGTTTGTTGGGATCTCGACCGTGGGCGTATCGGATGATATTATTTATTAAAATTGTCGAGTGGGCAGCGGTTTTAAAGGTCCATACTGATGTGGGACAATGAAAGCGTATTCATTAATTTAAAACCTATTATGTCTTCTACTCTGGCAATCCCAATCGTTTATATTTACATCTACAAAAAAACATAATCTGCTGTATTTATTTCACTTTCCATAAATTAGTGGGAGAGATTTTTTGCCTTAAATAAAATACTCCTAATAGATGTAAACGAAAACTACTAAGTAACTAAAACTAGAGAGTTAACAAAAGATAAATATCTTAAAATATTCTCCAGTCCCAAGTCAACTTTCAAGTGAAATTAAAACTATATCAAAATATGTTGAAATACACAGTAACAGATAGACACACAGATTTGTATGATAAACCATTTTCCATTCCCGTCCTCTCGTCTGCAGATAAAAATTTGAATTTTAACAGCTCCTTCCCAAGTGCACTTTCATCAGTCCATCAGTCAGTGAGCTCTCCGTCAGCGGAAGTAACGAATCAATCAAAGCCTACAATTAAAACGCGAAGCAACTTGTAACTAATCCGAACAATTTGTTGTTTCACCGACTACCCCGTCCGCGGCAAACGGTCCGGACCCCGGGGCTGTCACCGGTGACAGGTGTCAAATTTGGCAGTCGTCAAGTTGACAGCCCGGTGATGGATCGGCGGGTGATTAATTAGCGGGAGCGTAATTGATATAAACTCATGTACTAACTGCGGTGGCGGGTCGTCTTAGTTGTAGCAAGCAGTTTAAATATTTACTGTTTCTCTTATTCTAGTAAACTATTAGCAGTCGCTAGTTAGCAGTTTGTTTACAAAAGTTATTGCAATATTCTTTTTATTAAGGTGATCGTTCGTTATCAGCTGATTTCCTATTGTTTGGCTGTGTATAAATACCAGCTTTACGGTTACTACTGTTTTTAACAAATGAGACTTATGACTAGTAAATACTTTGGATAGACGAGGTTGAGATGATATTAAACCTGTTAACTTGAATAACAATAAACTATCCTTTAGAAGCCTTTTTATTGGTTTTACTGGAGACAATTATTAATTGCAGTTTTGGAATAGCTCTTGACATTAATTTCGCGTGGTACTAAATGATAATAAAGCCGAAGATGATGTCGTTAGTATGGAACTACAGCAAACTGTTATAATAGTAGACTTAGAAGAAGTAACATAAGAAAAGCAGTAATCGATTAAATCCTTGTTTTATTGTAGGCTAAGGATATAACAAAGAAGGTGGATTAATGAGAAAGATTCAATTCCTTTCTTATACTGTTCGCGGTTCATAGGATTATCATCAGCTGACAGACGTCCACTGTTGGAAATAGGCCTCTCCCAAAGATCTTCACATCAATCGATTCTGCGCTGCCCGCATCCAACTACTCCCCGCAATCTTCACAAGATCATCGAACCATCTAATGGAGGGCCTGCTAATTCTGCGTCTTTCGGTACGTGGGTCGCCATTCGAGGACCATGGTGCCTCATCGGCAGTCAAGGATTATAACCTTAAATAAAGTCCTGTCGAGTTATTTCCGATATATATATTCCGATATAATATATTAAAACAGAAAGAATTTTGTCTGTTTTAATAAAATACGATATGAAGTCGATTTCGATTCGGCCTCAATTGTTTCTTTGTTAAATGGTGTGTTTTCTTCCCTTTGATAATATAAAATATAGGATGTGAAAGTAACCCCGGTGGCCCGTCGCGGGGACAACGATCGTATTGTTTTGAAGGAATCAATAGACAAATATTTCCCAACGTTATCAGGCGGCGTTATCTCCCGCGGTGCCTTTACCTCCTCCTGTACCGTGCACGCAGTAAAACCAGATTAATCTATGGCCGTGGGAATACCGCTCGGGTCCTTCAAGAATCATATATAATTTATATACTAATTAAACTTTGTGGTGTTACTGTATCGAACCTAAATTAATGAAATGAAATAAGCTTTATTGAGGAGACTAATTAAGAGACGTCTGTTTGATTTTTATTAAAATTACTAAGATAAGGAGATTGGATGTTTTAGTTATTATGACTAGTAAACATTTGAGACTTAACCGGTTAGCAAGTGACTTTTTGTTAGAAATAGGAGTATTTCTTCTCAATCACCATTATATTCGTTAGCTCTCTACCGCAGTACATAAAACATTTATTAAAGATAGCCAATGTCTTTGGTAAGCTGGTGGTATGTCTCTGTTGTCGGGAACCGTCAAGGTTGTTACCACCGCAGCTCCTATTCTACCAACAATCAGTACTGTGTGAAGATTACCGTATTTCGGTGAGACGGGCGCTGTAGTAAGTGAAATTATAGTGTATATCATCTAAACTAGTGCCACGTTGTTATGGGCAAGTATATCATTTACCATCAGGTGAACGAAAAAGCTGTAGTGGTTGCTATCGTGGACTACATACTTCGAAGGTACGACGCCTAATGGCATGTAAATGTACTTCAACGTCGGTACATACAGTATGAGATCAACACTACAGATGGACTGACGTATGAGTTGGAGGATAACGATTGTATCTATTAGGATATTTAGGCTTTTTTAGATGGACAAGATAGAGTTTCTTGGGTGTTGATGCAGTCCGTATGTGGCGGTGAATATTTATCATCATTTGAGCCGCTTGCACATTTGCCTACTTAGAAATAAGTAAATCTTAAGTCATCATGTATGTCTGGTCATCGTCAGTCGTGGTGTATGTATGTACATATGAGCGCTCCATGGTGCTGCCATTTAATAATATTAATGTAACAATATTATATTGTTTATCTATATTTACCTAGATTTGTATAAAATTTAAGAGACTTGTTGCTGACAATTCCGTTATGTTGACACTTGGTTATTTCCGCTATACATCAATGCGACTGAGGACTAAATTAATTACTTATGTCTTTTAGTTTAAATAAATCGTAATTTTATATTGTCGTTGTAATCACAGTGTCAAAATTATTTAGATTTGTATTAATATTAAATATAATCATACTATCGATCGATAATACAGCTAAGGTATAAAAGATGCCTGACCAGACCTTACGGGCTCACTGTTATTCTGCTTCCCGGTCTGTACAGTTCTGATTCTGTATTAAACAAATTATTTTTGTACTTCGAGGTAGTTTTTAATTTTGAGGATAACCGTTACGACTCACCGACATATGTTTAATAATCTGTTAAAATTATTTACATGTACATACAGTTCTTGGTGCAATACATTTCTTTTCTTTAGTTATTCATTACTTATTTCCTATTTTTTGTTTATTCATACATTTTTAAGACTGTAAAACAATAAGAGGCTTTAAGCTGAGAGTAATAGAACCACGAGACAGGAGCGGGGTTTAGAGTGGGGCCGAAAACGGCATTGTTCTATACTTTCGTATTAATAAATAAAAAAAATGTGTTTTATTCTACTCAGCAATGTTATAAATATATATTGGCAGAACTATTCTATTGAGTATGTCTAGTTAAAGTGTAAATACTACACTCTGTTGTATACCACGGTATATACGTACCCCGGTTTCCCCGTGGGATCACGCAAATTTAACGCGTCTGAGTCGGTCCGGCGCTGGAACAAGACGGATGGTCCCCGCGGGAGGAGTTCCTCGGGACATGTTAAAAAAATATATACAAAAACCACTACAAGTGAATAGTTAGTTTTAACGTTTAACAGCGAAATTGTTGGTGACGTGCCGCGCTGTTACTTTGGCAACATTGTGTTGGAATATCCGTCGGTTTGATAACTAATAAAACTTTTGAATAATTCAGTCAAATACACAGCATTTCTCTTGAACTAATTTTATATCAACGATCATTGTTTTTCTGCAGTTATTGTCTGAATAACTGGTGACAGACCGTCCCCAAAACGATGTGACGTTTGTTCAGTGTTGCCAATTTATAATTAACATCGGTAGTGTTATCTTGTTTTATTATTTTTCGATAACGCTAACAATTACTACTTCAAACAATCGTGCAATTAATTCGTTTTAATTATTTTACAACAAATGTGTTATTTAACATTAAATAACAAGAAATATGCAAATATTTAAACAATAAATATTTAATATGTGTTGCCATGCGTTAGAAGTGAGTTTTGTATTCTCTTTAATTTGTGAGCGAATCAGATGAATGCATTGTAGAGGAGATAAATAGAGTGAGAGCGATTCCTAGACGATTTTTATATTGGTTAGAAGTAGAAAAGGGCGAAAGAAATACTAATATTTTAGTAATGACATGTAAAATACTTTTATATTATATACTTTTACAACGTTCGTTGTACATTAACACTATTATCATTGCCGGTTATTTATAAATTTGATAGTAGGAGTAAATGGTAACTAAATTACAACATCGATGTTCTAGATTAAGTTTTATCTAAAAAGTTTTCAAAATTGATTTTCTATATAAAGTAATTTCAAGTAATGAAAAGTGCGTGATAGCTATTACGATTAAAAAATAGTCCTATAGATTTCGAGGTTTACATCTCTCTGTCATTTCTTCGTATATTTCGGTTATATTTAAACTGTAGGACAGACCTTGGAGACTAGTGTCAGTGGTGTTACAGTACACGGCGGGAGAGCGGTGGGCACACCGATGATAGCACAGAGGAGATGAGGGATAGGTAAAATAGATTCAACCCGATATAAACATGTACAGCTATTTTTCTTTTATTTTCTAAAATCTAATACACACAGTTCCAAAACATGTTCAAAAAAAAATATCACGCATAGCCCGACATGCGTAGAATGAGCTAAACGTGTCTTGAAGTGTTTTAGTTATTTAATAGCCTAAATACATATCTATATATGTCAATATTCAAATATTTATTGACTTATCACAAGATCTCTGAAAGGAGTACAAGTAAACACTCAAAATTTGGTAGAGAAATGGCTTTTGCCATTTAAAGGTCAGCTAAGAATGGATTTTACAAAACTCCTTTCCCAAAGGAAGATGCGGGGTGTTACAGCGGGCATGGAACAGTCAATTATTTGCAATATATGTAATGTATAAAAAAAAGAGGTTTTTGTTTAATATACTATAAGTTTAACAGCGTAGTTGATACAATCTATATTTAAAGCAACGTTCAACTCGTTATCACGGTATGAGTAATTATCAGCGTAAGATTTGAGACGACGAGCGACCGGCGCAATCTTATCGCGCATGAAACTCCTGGATTTATTCACATGACTGTGAAGGTAACCTTTGGAGCTTAGCTGATTGCATTGCTTTTTTGGTTAATAATAGATCTGAATTTAATATGAACAAATGCAATATATACGAGTAAGTCTGAAAGTTGCTACATTAACAGAGAAATTGAGGAGCAAGAGGTTAGCGTAGTGCGGGCATGTTGTGCGGAGGGATGAAGGACATATAACAACGAAAGTAATGAGAATGAACGTGGATGGTTATAAGGGTAGAGGAAGATCGAAGAAAGTGTGGATGGATTGTGTGAAAGATGACATGTGTAAGAAGAATGCGAATTCGGATATGACGGCTGATAGAGTGATATGGAAGAGAAATACATACTGTGCCGACCCCGCATAGCTAGGAAAAGGGCAGGAGGAAAAAGTTAAGTAACAATTGTGTTAAAGACAGTTAAGAGCTTAAACCTAGAATACATACAACACTTATACATTGATTGAAAAATAGCGATGATGTCATGGGAGAAGGGAAAGAAGGAAGGTTTCAGCTAGACGGATAGTAGCAAGCTAGAGAGCTTATAAATGACTACAGTTACTTATATTTTCACTATATAATTGGTGTTTCCGGTCACTGTTTAGGTATTCAAGGCAACGTAACCAGTAGAGTTAATACTATCATCAATCAGACATAAAATATTGTCTAATTCGTTAAGAGTAATGTGGTGTTGTGTATATATCCGCATTAAAGCAACGTTATTACAGATAGATGTAATAGTTAACGACCAGTGATTGTTTTTATTATTACCGTTGCATTTTCAAAAATGCAATTGGTTATTTGGTAGGCATTGAGTAATTACTCATAAGGGAAACCTGTCTCCGACCTTGGTCTGAACTGATCAGGTCTAATACAGCTACTGGCTCTGTGCTAACAATGATAAATTGCTCGCGCCAAGGTAAAACGTTACAAGTGGCAAGTTGCGTGGGCACTTGTTCCATTACAAGCTAGTTGCTAACAAAGAGCTTCCAGAAGCTTACGAAACAACTTCTAGACTAAAAGCTTATTTAATTAAGAACAATCAATATAATTTGTTAAACAATAGAACGCATAATCAAATACTTCCATTAAACTTTTCTTTGTAAAATGAAACGATGTTAGCAAAGAAGAGATATTGTATGAGTATTACATATACACGACAAAACGTCAAGTTCCATCGTCACCACCAGGATGTTTCAAGCGCAATCATTTACTACACTCTATCACTGTGTGGAATCAGTTGCCGCCAGCGGTATTTCCGACCCAGTACGACATGGGGACATTCAAAGAAGGGTGTATTATTCCCTTAAAGGTGAGCAACGCAGCCGTAACCATCTGATGCTGTGACTGTCCATGGGCGTCAGTGATCACTTTGAACCAGGGGAACTGTTCTCTCGAATAAGTAAGTATACACAAAGTTCATATCGCCTAGATATATCTCAATGAATATATTTTTGATCGCCTTTTTTTTAAGAGTCAATTTATGTCTCTACTGCTAGGGCACTTGCCTGACTACCTCACTTGCCTGACGGGGCGATGGGCCGTAGTCACCTTAGAATATATTTTAATTCATGTGCAGGATTCCTCACGACCTTTTCCTTCACCGTTTGTTACTAAAATTCACTATGTACATAACTTAAATAGTAAAGTCCTCGGTACCGGAAGGCCGCAAGCTTTAACCCTTAGGCCAGCGAGCTACTACATCATTACAGATAGCATATAATAAAAGAGATTTCCGCCTATGTAGAAATTCATCACGATGTTTCTGGAACCATAATGCGTGGAGATTTCAGTTTTACAATGCTAATGTAGAAGAAACATGAGAAGAACCAAAATAAATATTATTGGCATATATCCAGCAGTGGACGTTGATCGGCTGATGATGTTGATATATATCACGCCTCGTTCCCAGTGGGGTAGGCAGAGACCACTTCTCTCCACTTGCTACGATCCTGGCACACCTATGATATACACCTACACAGTTATGATACTTTCTAAAAATGTTTTTTTATACAACCTAAATACATATTAAGGACATTCAGGTTAAGGATATAGGTCCGCCTATAATACATCCCAAATTATGCTTAAAACATTTCAATAGTGAAAGCTGGAGCGCCTTTGATGCTGCAATAGCTAATTGCTGCTTCACGGTAGAAATAGGCGCCGAGGAAAGATCTACATAGGCCATATCCAACACTAAGAAATTTAGATCCTAAGTATTCAAATTATAGTAATTAGTGGGTATAATGACTGCGAAATTTCTTCAAGATATCAGTTACGAGGTTCGGGGTAACGTGATGTGAACAAAAAAAAAACAACAATCAAGAGCACAAAAACCGTCAACGCAATCACAACGTCTCCGCATTAACCTCTCTCAAACCCGGCCGTATCAGGCCAACGTTATAAAATGGCAGTGTCACCCGAAAATAATATTTCAAAAGCGGAGGAAACAAAAAAAAAAAAACACCACCGTTCAAATGATGCCTGTCAAAAGCCACTGCGGTTAAACCCACCAGCGATTTAAACATCTACCATCACGACCATAAAGTACGAAGTCGACCAGCAACCTAAAGACAAGACTGGTCAATTAATATGAAAAAAACCCCCTTGTCTTTCTAATTATGTAGTGATGGAGCCAGATGACAAGGTGAGGAGATAAACAAATAAGAGGAGCGTCCGCCCGGGACACCAAAAAAGTCGACGGCAAGAAAAAAATCACGAAGCGTCAGTGCTTTTATCAAGATCGGGGCGAGCTTTTCGGTTTTAGCTGATACGGACACTTTGCTCGGTGAATCCGTTGTGGTACTCCATAAATCGGGACAAGCTGGTGACCATCGGAATGCCTTCAGACTTTTGATTCACAGACTTCAGGATTGGCTGTAGTGCTTAACTTCCTTTTGTCGTCAACGAAGGGACGAGACGAACGAGATCTTTACTTCATAACCACATAGTGGTGAGGTTGACATACACGGCGCCACATCGTGCTCATCGCTTTGACACATAAGATGTTAAATCGAGTTAACTCGGT
The DNA here is from genome assembly GCA_033220335.2 of Troides aeacus. Lineage (NCBI taxonomy): Eukaryota > Metazoa > Arthropoda > Insecta > Lepidoptera > Papilionidae > Troides > Troides aeacus. The sequence continues at coordinate 11,618,523 of CM067280.1, forward strand.
AACGTCTCTCTAGCTGCAACAACCTTCAAGCCGGAGCACAGTGATATTTGCACGCTAAAATTCAACAGCAGAACTAGGAGCTGCGGTGGTACTTACTATCTCCGACTTACTACCAATAATTGTCTGATCGTACATACAGAATATTTTAGTACCTGGTTCGATCCCATATATGGTGTAGTTCGGATGATGATAGATTTTTTTTCCTGAAGAACTGTATATAAAATATTGCTGTGTTTAGCTATTAACGTGTGAGAATCTCTTCTACACTTGCTAAAACAGCCACCCTCAGACCTGATGAATGTAGACTGCTGCTTAACAAGTACAGTAATAGTATTATGAACATCTTTTTCTAGATTATCTACAGCTGATAAAGGCCCACGGCCGGACATTGGTCTTCACAAAGATTCCAATTGTTGAAGTATTGCGCACATCTAGCGGTTTCTCGTGACCCTCACCAGATGGTCGGTCCACCTTCTTGGGGATTTCAATACTTCCGCTACCCGTATCCGGCCGCTATTCTAGAACATTATTATATTGGTGGCTGTAGTATGCTGGTAAAGATAACTAGGACGATAGTTGCTCTTGTCCGTGTAGTATTCGCTTCTTAAGTCATCTTTCAAAACACACCGTGATCGGTGGAGGGAATATGCCAACCAGTCTCCGACACGAGGACTTTTTAACAACGTCTGTTATGACAGTCTAGTATGGCTATTTTATATTACCAGTGTTAGTACAATAACTTACGGGACCTAACCTAATCTACTCATGGTGCACCCTGCAAATCAATAAGCGAGGTTCTGGCTTCCAATACCCCGCATTAGTCCAATGTGGTAGGAAATGGCCCAATTTGTCCAACATGAATCCCTACCAAACGATGGCCCTTAGTACCCAGCGATACCGGGGACTATGCTGGATGTAAGATCTTGGGAAGCTGCTGGAAGCAGGCGGCCCTTGACCGATTGATGTGGAGATCTTCAAGGAAGGCGAGGTAGAGGAAGGGGTAGTATTCGTTTAACAGAATAAGGGTGAGTTGTTGAAAATGTATATTTTAATAAAGTCGGGTGCACCGCCAACAACGTCCTCAATCATCTCGAGTGCAGGTTACTTCACAAGTCACAGGGATGCGATTCGTCCCCAGGAATGCGAACTCCCTCGGGGATACAATTCTTAGAGGAGTGAGCTCCGAACAATGCTGTCCATTGCAATATTATAATTTGTCCTGTGGTACCCTTTAAACCTTATTCTGTCTCAGTAGGGTTGTGTTTTGTGCACAGTAGTTCCGGTGTGGATTTCTTAACACGGTGTCAGTGAGGAGTCGGCCCATTGTGTCGGACACGCGCTACCAGCCGGTGGTCTAAAAGCCTGATGCATCACAGGATAAGTTTTTTGCGTCCTGCGAATATATCCTGCTGAGAATACTCTTATGTAGTTATTTTTAAAAACGATATAAATACTGATACAGACATGTACTCGTAAAGGATACTCAGAAGCCGTTATATTTTTCTTCTTCGTAAAACTATATTAATAACCTTTTGCATCTATTCATTTATCATAGATAAGAATGTTCTAGATTTAGTTAATGTAACAAGCAAAAGTAAATAAACCAAAATCTTTCAAACGCTTAACTACGACGCTTCAGACATAGACACCCATGTTAACCTTGTAATATCACTCTGTTGTGCGTGTGAGGGGATTCTAAACCACGCACACCCTCAGGTTACACGACCGCACACCGCATTCGGAATCGAACCCGGTACCTCCGAGAGGCGCAACAGTCCGCGGCGTACACGCGTCCCCGTCCAACCTATCAACGAACGGATCGAGTTACACATTTAACTTAAATTGACGTAAAAATAAAACTAACGCGAGATCACACTCATTGGTTCTGTACAAATAATATTTCCTTTATTTCCCGAGCGTAATGTGCTGCTGTACATATCCTAACTAGGACGTGATGATGAGTTCTGTCTGTCGCGTCGCTCTGTAGGTCGCGTGCATTTAGAAGACTATAATAGATCATCATCATTATCAGCCGACAGACATCCACTGCTGGACATAGACCTTCTCCACATCGATACATCGCGCGCTGCCAAATAGTGGTTATATCTATCTAAATCTAAAGAGCGCTAGTTACGATCTTTACACTACGCTCGATGGCAGGGATGGCGGGACAAATAGTCGCTGCGGTGGTCGATACCTTGACGGACTCAAGTAACAGATACCTATTACTTACGACTAGCTTAAGGCGGAACCCCTTTACGATGTTAGGTGGAGGTGGCGGCCGCGGCTGCGCACGCGCCGCTGCGCCGGCGCCTCCGTCTCCTGCCCACCCATTAATCCATTCCGACAACTGTGACGTCCTCATGACTTGTACTTAAATTTGTTATCGACCACAACCAAAAAAAAATCAAGTAGAGTCATTGACAACTTGAAAGTTTTATCTCTAGTGTATAGTAAGAGTAAAACCTTTCTATCGCTGGACACCGTCTAGGTAAGTACTGGTGCTCTCATTGCTCACAACCAGGTATAAATGTAAAACGCTGCCCGTCTGAAGCCTCAAGGACATTAGCAAAATACTGTGCTGTGTGAACAACCTAACGCTTCATTCTTATAGAAATCATATCATCAGCCGATCGACGTCCACTGCTGGATAAAGTCCTCTCAAAGAACTACAAATCGATCGGACTTGCGTTGGCCGTATCATGCCTTCCGGCACCGTCTACTACTAAGTTGGTTGTAAGAGTCCATTTGGGCCATTTTCTACCGCGCTAGCCTTATGGGTTGGTGGGAGACAGGGTCTCGTTTATTGATTACCAAGCTGCACCACGAACAGGCGAGGTTAGCTTGTGTTAGTTGTTGCTTGAAGCACCTTACACGTCGCCGTGGAAACCCATATTACCAGAGTCAAACTCTTAACACTTTTTTAGATTAAAAAAAATTTAAAATACTTTCTGAGAAGCCAGGGTTATGTGGGACTTTCAAAGATAATAGCTTTATCGATGTCACGGTTATCACATTAATCCTAAGTACTCCTCAGTGACGAAAGTTTCTTGGTAAGACTTTTTTACGAGAGTTAATATCCTTACTAATAGAGGAACTGAAGATGTTACGGACCAAAAGAAGCAGTTAGGATCCAATGAATATGTTTGTGACTTACTTAATAAAAATAAGTATTAGAGCCGAAACTTGAGGTCCGCCGCGCCGGGGCCCGCCGCGGACCGAAACGAGAGACCCCGGCTGACATTGGCGCGGGGCGCGTCACCTCGGACCACAAAAAACCACTCGCCTTTCCGAATCAATGAACGATTCAATATTTAGCCAGTGGACCTCAAACTGGCCACGAAACAGGACAAAGTAGAGAAATATTAATAACTTCATTTGATCTTATGTCTTTGATAAAAGCTTTAATGGTGGCATGTCATATGAAGTTTTAAAGATGAGTAGAACATAAAAGAGTAGAGAGAATGAAATATGAGTATGAGTAGGAAATAGAACTAGAAAATCCTGATGGTAAATGTAACGCAGACTAAAAACTCTGACCGAACACACACAGGGGAACGAAAAAAAAATGGTGGCAAGACTCTGTTGCTTAACATCGTTTAGGTACTATCGCAGCTCTTATTTCAATCGTCAAGTACTGTGCAAATATTAATCTGTTCCGGTTTAAAGGATGCTGTCGGAAGAAAAAATTACTGGGGTAACGAGATTTGTTTTATGGCGACGACCATAGTGTATACCATCCTAATTATCATTGAATTGTTATGGAGTAACACCACCAAGTGAGTCGTTTAGTGCATAATAATAACGACAACCATGTCCAGCAGAGGACGTCTATTGGGTGATGATAATGTCTTTTTTGTGGCGTGGTAACTACTAAAATACAACTATTAACAAGTGCTAAATAATAGATTTTAATCTAGACTTTATTTTGAAAGCTAATCTAAAATATTTAAAATAGAAAATGTAGGAGTTAATCTGCTTTGTTGTTTAAAGGTTATACAACAAAAATAACCTTCTGTATTAGTTTCTAAGCTTTAAATTATAAGTTTAATTAATATACAACAGGGTTGCAATAGCTCAGGTCTTAATTAATGATAACAAAGATCATGATATTGATTGTTTGATCTTTTAGAGAGGAGAGTCCACTAGTGGGCGTATATTGGTTGACATCCTGATGATTGTGTAAGCAGGTAACAGTTTTACTTTCGCAACATATCAAACCTGAAATTAGTAGTTTGCTTTAATTGCAGTAACTTTATTATGTGAAGTTACAAAAGTAATATATCGTAGAAGACTTAACTGCAGTTCGCAGCATCATAACTTGCTGTTGTTTGTTATTGTTAATAAGTAGTATAGTTGTAAGTTTGAGTGCCGCTGCAGCGTCCAGTGGAGCGCGCGACAGGTTGCATTGCTGTTGTGACAGCCCGCCGGGGCCCCGCTGCATTATAACAATATAATACAAATGTAGCAATATCTGTCCGTCCGTCTTCGGAGAGGATGACATGTCGACCCAAGTATTTATTAATACCTTCTATATTAAGTATACATCTCGTTGGAAAAGTATAAATAAAGTTACGCAGTACCACCGTGCGAGAAATCTTGTATCGTGTGTCTCTCCACGGCGTAGCTGATTACGATCAAATGTTTTCATAACTCGACCAAGATTAATGTAAACATTCTTCTTCATAAAGAGCCACTCCAACTAGTGAAGGTTGTCGATTAGCGTGGTACAGATCTTTCTATTTTTGGTTCGACGGAACAATTCGGACGCCCCAGATATGCCAGTCTATTCCCTGATATTTCTCAACTACGACTTTATTGTCGCTTATAATGTAAACGTTGTAAACAGACAAATCTTGCGTACGATCTTCGGCCAAACCCAGAGAGCGTACGGTGCGTGGCGAGCCCGATGCAACATTGAAGTCGAGAGGCTGGTTAGCGAACAGAACGTCATGGCAAAAGTCGAAGCTCACAGCTATCGCTGGATGGGCCACTTGATAGAGATGGGAGAAGATCGTAGTGTCAACAAAGCGTTGATCGAAACGGCGACCTACGTGGGCTGCAAGCAGCGGATTCAGTCAGTTACTGTGCGGCGTGTCTTATCAAGGAGTCACAAAACTACATTTTTGTGAAAAAGGAGTGAAAACATCAAAGTGTGTCAAAAAACAGTCTAGGATCATGATGTGAAACCTTTCAGCAGTACACTTTTTAAAAAAATACCGTGGTCTTTCCAGCAGCACTCACAAGACACGAACTACCTAAGCCCGGCTGGAAATCAAGGTTCCGTACTTTATAAGAGCTGAAGACTGGCCCTCATCTAGCCTTGACTTCAACCCTTTAGACTTCAAATTATGGTCAGTTTTGGAGGACATGGCCTGCTGCTGCTCTAAACGACACAGCGACATTGAGTCTCTTAAAAAATCTTTGGAGCGAGCAGCAAGTAGTGGCGGTGGCGGAAATTTTCCTTGGAGATTGCGTAAATCCATATATTCGTGATACGTGGCCAAACAGATTAAAGGCATGTGGCCCAGATAAAAGCCAAAGGTGGCCATCCCGAATAGAATACTTTTTTTTATTATTTGCTGAGACTAATAAATAAGCAAGTATACACTTTAATAATATAATATTACTTCATGAAACAAATACAATGCATTTTTATTCGTAACAGAACTCATGGCCAGACTTGGTATATATTAGTTCATTAGATAAAAATAAAGGATATGCTATTGTTACACACACACACGCCACTACGATCTCCATCAGCCGATACACGTCTACTGCTGGACCTCCCCCCTAGGACATAGGCCTCCCCCAAAGATCCTCACATCGATTGATCCTGTACCACCGGCATCAGCGAGCAACAGGCGCCGTCGTTTATAGGGTTCGATATGGGACGGGATTTGGGCCACTTCCCACTACGCTAGCGTAATGCTGGATGGTTGGAGCACAGAACACGCACACAGTATCGCTATTTTATGGATAGTTCATTAATTTCGCTTAATAAACTATGCGAGCGAGAATCAATGAAAAGTTTGAAAGCTTGGAGTTCCTCATCAGAATATTTTTTTTTCCTTGAAAATAAATTGTCGAAATTTGGAATAATAGGTAATCTGTTAGAGAGATAGGAGTGATAGTACTAATACTACTACTTATCAACCGGATAACATCCACTGCTACGTATAGATCTCCCTCTAGGATCTCCACACCGATAGGTCCTGCGCTGTCAGCATTCAACGGTTTCCCGCAACCTTTATCAGATCGTCGGTCCACCTAGTGGATGGCCAACCATACGTCACCCGTTACGCGATCGACATTCGAAAACCTTGCTATCCCATCGGCCTTTAGTCCTTCGAGCGAGGTGTCCTGCCGACATCCAAGGAATGATAGGTATTGCTATAATTCAAGATTTCCATAAAAAAATTGCGCGCAAACAAATGACTTATGTTCGATATAAATATCCCCAGCCTGAACTGAAATGCTTTGGAGTTCCTTACTAAGCTGATGGTAAGTAGATGGTTAAGTACCACCGCAGCGCCTATTTCTGCGGCCAAATAGCAACGTGCAAACTTTACTCTGTCCGGTTTGAAGAGCGCTGTAGCGAGTGTAATTAATAAGGTAACGAGACAACATGTCTCAAGGCGACGAGCGCAATGTGGTACTATAACCTTCTTACTGGCGCCACTTTATGGAGTGGCGTATCACTTACCATCAGGTGAACGTGGCGCCCGTCTCGTCGCTTAATGATATAAAAAAACTTCACGAGTATTCGAGATCAATGCGGGTAGTTCGATTAAACGACAATTTCATATTTCACATAATAATTGATTAATTGACAATAAATTATGATAAACGCGACAGCCGTTATCAGGGACGCTGATAACGGGATCAGCGGCAAACGGCGCCAGATAAGCTGCAATGATTTTTATATACCTAGTTATTACGGACCGGATTGTCCAAGTCTAGATTCATTTAGGGCTTACGATAATGAGGAATTACACTACAGCACATTAGATTCTTCGCGTTAAACTCCATTCAGTACAGCCTCCTATAAATACAACGTTACGTTTGCACATTACTGCTTGGCAGTGACTTTACTGATTATAAAGTGACAGTAATCAGTTACTACTTACTCCTCAACAGTAGAGTAATATAGCAGTCGTGGAGTCACTATTCTTTCTTATTAAAGAATGAATCGCATGCGATGTTTACACTACATCATGTTACGCTCATTACCTGGGGACAATAAATGCTATTGAACTTATATACATACATATAAAATACATAACACATATAATTCGGACCCCTATTGTAGCGACACAGAGGTCTTGAATATTGAATGAATTAGTCACTATACCAATTAAGATATACAGTTTTAATTAAAAAGATCTTTTTACTTTATGTCTTATTAAAAGGACACAGATAAACAGTTTTAAGATAAACCGAGATAATTAAAATACCGGAAGTAACGAAAAAAGTGGCGGAAGTACAAACTCCTGTGACAAGTATTGTAGCGCAATCTGGGAGTAGATGAGTTGTGTTCGGAGTTTTATTGTTTTGTATACAACCTCCGTTTCCATGGCGACTGTTTTCATATTAAAACAAAAAGTTGAGTACTAAAGAGCAGCTAAACTCTTGCCTAATAAACCAGTAAACGTCCCTGGTTCATTTTTGGAGCAAAGGAGTTTGGTTGATAGTGGAGTCTAAACTAAAACCCCATCGGTGGACTGTATCAGCGCATTTCGAGAGGCTCCGGGATTTCTTACAGAACGCACCGGTATCCCTCTGCACTTTGTGTTACACGTCTCTGAGGAGAAGCCTAGCCCTCCTAAGCACCATCGCTGAGTTATACCCTGGCCCTCGCAGGATCGCTTGTTTAGCGATAAGGGCCCCCAGGCGAAACTCGTAGACACTTTTAATCGCCATCTACGACAGGTAGGGCTTACCTTAGTCTTATACTTACTAGTCCTAGACTACAGGGCTGTGTAACGCAGCAATTGGAATTCCGGTTAAGTTTTGGACTATAGTAGATAAGAAAAGTAGAGAAGACTTTGCTTGATATAACTTAGTCTTAGCCTTCTATTAGATTTCTAGCTACATGTTTAAAGCAGGTCAGGTCAGGTGTAAAGTTATAGCAGACGTCGATTTCTTGGTTTCTTAAATATTAAATTATAATCTTTCTTGTCGTGCCCACAGGAGCAGAGCAAGACTAAAGCGGGCCCTAGGCAACGTTGTAATTTGCGTTTGGTAGTTTTGGTTCTAACTTTCGGGCCACAAAAATTATGTGCCTTTGTTCTACTGAGTCAAGTGAATAAATTCCTCGACGGATTTGACGCTCGTCCACTACCATATGTTAAGTTTACACTACTATTTACGTCAGCTTATATCTTAAAAACAAATTATAATAATAACTTCAATTATCAGCAATTTTATTTTTATAATCAACGCCATCTAGCGGCGGTGTGACGTACTATTATGTTCAGTGGGCATTAAATTTCTACAACAAATATCTTGTAAGAAATAAAACACTTTACTATAATGTAAATAATATTACTAAAGTTAATATTAACATTAAACAATTGGTAAACAAATAATGTGTTCATTGATATTCGGTGAAATTAAATTTAGTGCAATTTTTGTATGAAGTCATCACTTACAAATATCTTCCACTTCTGCTTGAATAAAATTAATTCCTTTTTAATAGTTGGGTAGGGGTTCGGAGAAGAGATGCAAAATTTCCACCCACTTAAGTACTCTCGGTTGTGTTCATAAGTGTTTTATTCAATGTTCTTAGTTTTTCCTATTACCGTGGTAATTAAATCCTTTTATTTCATTACTAAAACTTTTATTTATAAGTTATAATGAAATAAAAGAAAGATAAGTGTTTGGTACACAAGTGCGTTTTAAACTATTGCTTCTGAGATTTGGTATTTTAAATGGTTTTTATTGATTTCTTAAAACTATATTACATCTATATTTATATCAAAAAGTAGTGTGCAAATATTATTGTGCCCAGGTTTGAAGGGCGTTGTATCTAGTGTAATAATTACTGGGGTACCGAGACTTAATATCTCATATCTCAGGCGATCGCCGCACCTCCTTTATAGCACCCTGTTGTTATGGACAGGCGAGTCACTTATCATCAGGTGAACGTCCCGATAGTCTCGTCACTTTGTAGTATAAAAAATTTAAAAATTGTATAAAGTTTTGTTTAATATCATTGCTACGAAGTTTTTATAAGGCGTTACTAATAAGTGCCTTATAAAATTACTAGCTGTTCCCCGGCCGCTTTGCCAGCCGCAACACTCTCGCAACCCTTTTTTGGGGTAACATTTAGTGAAAACTTCTCAGTTACCGTATACTCGCCAAATGGATTATTCCTACCAAATTTCAAGTTTCCAAGCCGTATAGTTTCAGAAATATTGGGATGAGTCTCTACATAAAGAGAAATCTCATATAATATATACACGGCAGCATTGATTATCTAAACTATTACTATGTCAACATATTTTTGTTTATCTGTGTTCTTTGATGTAATGTTTTTGTTTTTATAAGTATTCTGTACTGCGTGGACAAATAAAATAATTTATCTATCTATCTATATATTACAGATTTTAAACCTCTGATGATACAAAAGGTCTGGCTCTCAGTGTAATCAAGTTTCCAGATTTATTCATTCATTTAACTTATTATGATATATAAACTATTAATATTTTGTCTGTTGTGTTTAAACAAAGGCCTGTAAATATTTATACATGTGTTTCTCGTGGGCTTTCCGAATCCATTCAGAGCAAGAACCCTCCTTAGCCGAAGAGGCACCATAAAAAGGCCTTACTTCATATTGTCTTCGTTCATGTACTCTGTGTCTCTGTGTTTTATTTTATAACCCAACGACGACCGTACTAATGTGATGCTAGTTAGGATGATATACACTGCACCTTGTTATGCTCGTCGCCTTGAGATATAATATATTGAGCCTCTTTACTGCAGTATTTTCACTAGCAGCGCTCTTCAAACCGAAAGGCAGTAATGTTTGTGCACTACTGTTGGTCGGTTGCACTAGGCGCTGCGGTTGTACCTATCTAGACGGTCTGTAGCAACAGAGATCAGCCGAAATAAGGATGAAAAATAAATAAAATTATGTAGCTTAACTAATTTAAGGGAAGGATCAAGTAAGGAATTAGGATGGAGTATAGAAAATAAGAATGGAAGATAAGAACGGTATAGAAGATGAGGATGGATGGAGAGAATGAGGATGAAACAAAAATGGAACGAAGCCCAGTCGCCCAGCCCAGAAGCCCGAACGAGGTGGCGAGAAAAAAAAAGAGACACCAGCCAGCTGTAAATTATGTTTTATTCATTTATTTAGCCTTTAATGAGATAAAAAAACTAAGTCTAAATCTATATGAATAAACTTTTGATGTTTTGTCTGGCTTTACGAATCCATTCAGAGCCAGCATCCTGTTCCATATTGTCTTCCAATCGTCTACTCTGTCTCTATACTGTGAAGAGTCAGTGCTAAGTAAAGTTTATTTGGGTGGTGGTACCAGCGGTGGGTTTCTTCTGCTGGGGAGCCTGCAGGTAGCAATAGTGACTTGCTCTAAGGGACCGCTGCGCCCGTTACTACTGCCGAGCAGTATTATACAAACTACTTTATGCTGATATGAAGATGATAGAGATGATCGTAATGTGGGACTGTGTTATCATCCAGGTGGAGCTCCACATCTTTAACCTTACGGTTTAAGTTTTAGATAGTTAAGAAATATTTATTTTCACTAATAAAGTGATTAAACTACAAGACGCTTATCCGGCGGTAAGTTATACGTCTATGACATTGTAATGCTGTTGGAACGTTCACACTGCGTTGATATCCTCGAGATATCCTTTAAATTTCACCCACAACCAAAAAAAGGATAGTACACGCTTTGAAAGAAAAGAAACGAATTTTATTTTATTATTTATTTCATTAAAAAATTGGCACCCCCTCTATACAAAGAATATGTACAAGAATACAAAAATACAAAAATATCTGTGTGCTCGTCACATACCATGACGACTACAATTTCACAACTCTTAACTAAATTCTCATTATTAGTACGTATTAGGATTAAAAATAAATTATTTAATAAGTACCTTCCAATGATGACCTTCAAACATCCTCTAATATATAGAATATCATCACCGTTAGGTGACCTCTTCAAACTATGTTTTGGCGATCAGATTAAGAATACCAAACCAATCCTCAGGTATTCTTTTCAACCCCGATCAAATCCTACATATGATATATGTGAAAACTATTGCCAACAATTAGTATATATGATAATAAGTAAATATATAACAGATACATATATATTTTTTGTAATATATGTTGATATTTAATCTGAATGAAATGGATAGTTCATTTACAAAGAATGTCCTGAATACTTGTCATACAATCAGCTACTGATTTTACATACATCTCGTTATTACTGCATGTGACTAGTGATGATTGTTTTTATTATTATCATCATCAATACACGCCCACTGCTGGACGTGCTCTATTATGTCTGCTATTTATTAAATTAATAAATGACTAATATCAAACCACCCTTACTCCGTTAAAAGTTTAAAAAAATATATAATCTGAAGCATTATTTAGTATGACGAATGAGAAGCCTTTAGAAAGCAATGATTGATCTCCGTCATGATTTATACCATCGTCTTTAATAAGAATCAATGGTATAGTTCATGTTCTAGATCAGTCTATCACCGATAAAATTGACTCGTGTATAGTTTTATAAAAAAAACAGTTTTATTTCATTTCGTCGACAGATGGCAGCACTTCAAATTCAAGGCTGTTCCAATTTCCATGGTGACGATTACGAGCTAACCTCTGGCTTCTGTGTGTATTAAATAATTAGTGTTGGTGGGTTCAAGTATATACAGCAGTTACTGCTTGGACGCTTGGATCCTGGCGTGCGACCTGGCGCTGAGCTGGTCGTCGGTGTAATGCAGGGTGCGCTGCCGGCCGTCCGGCCCGGTATACGTGTAGTAACCGCGCACGGGACCCTCGACCCTCGAAGAGTACGGTGACCGCGCGTCTCCTTGCCACTTGTTCTGGAATAGAGAAGATGGATCTTAACATGCTGTAAATTGAAATGACTTACACCGTCAAACTTCCTTACACTCTAAGAAGGAGCGACGTGACGAATCAAACTGTCTTCTTTGCTGCACTCCTCCAAAACAACTTGGTGCTGGTTAGGATGTACAGCATCACATTGTGCTCGTCGCCTCAAGAAGTTATATCTAGTTACGTTTGTAACTTCACTATCCACCACATCAGCCCTTCAAATATGGCTTTTCATCATTTAAGCGCAAAGTCCAGCAGTGGAGTTCTGTCAGCTGATGATGATAATGAGGCACAAAGTAACACTTTCCACAAGTCCATATAAAACATATTAATATGTCTTCTTCATCATACTCTTGCAATTATATTTATTTATACATTGTTAAGTTAGGTTAATTACACGGTTAGAGTTTCACCCAGGACTGAATATAGTAACAGCACCAACCGCCACTCAACCCCGAGAGACAGGAGAAGTAGTGGGTGTATGCAAAAGTCAAATAATACAGCATCTTCTCATCAGCCAGATAACGCTCACGGGTGGGCACAGGCCTTGCTCAATGATCCTCATTGAGGAGGAGTTAAGACTTAGTCCACCACGCTGGCCCAGTGCGGGTTAGTGGGTGGTCAGAGCCTCGTCTGTTATTCACCAGGATGCACCGCGTGTAGGTGAAGTTGACTTGAGCTCTGTATGATGTTGGGCGGAACTCCTTACACCCCACACACATAATACGGCGTACTTGACTCACATTAATCAGCTGATGATGATGATGATGATATACGTATATTTTTTATACATATGTATGTATATTTTGAACTTGCGTCAATAATGTAAAAGTTCCTATTCACCACATCACTCCACTTCTCTTGTTGGATGGTAGAGTATGCCCGTCCGCCTATACCTTACTTCATCACCCTCATCATCATCGGCCCATCAACGTCCACTGCTGAACATAGGTCTCCTCCAAAAAGATCTCCGCGTTTGTTCTTCATTCATATGGGGAAATTTGGGATTTTTCCCACTACGCTAGCCCAATGCAGGTTGGTGTGAGCCGGAGCCTCGTTTGTTGATTAGCAGGCTGCACCACGAGCTGGTGAGGTTGGCTTCGACGACGTCATTTTTTATACGGGAACCGTTACACCCCTTATCTTTACATAAGGTTCAATAAATATTAAGAGAAATAATATAATAATAAATTTGTATATAAAATTAATTGCCGTCTCGGAATCGAACCTGCGACGTAATCGGGTGCTGTCGCCACTGAACCGCTAGTCCGCTATAACAATGAAGCCCGCCGCACGGCGCCTGAGTGCGGTTGTGTAATAGTACGTGGTTACAAGTTCATAACAAGGCCGCCATACTTTTACGCGCGCGCATGCGCACGAGCACGCGCACGCGCGACGCGTAGAAATTCTTGCTACCGCGTAACTCGGCAGAGATCGACGCGCACTGAACGGAACTAACGCCATTACTAACAAATATTACTGCGGTAATAAAACTTGTCATAAATAATCTCAATACGACGAGCAGTACGCTCTGCGGTGTATATTATCCTAACTAGCGTCATGTTATTGACAGGTACGTACCGTATATTGTCAAGTGATCGCTCTGATAATTTTTTTTCAATAGACAAAGCGACGAGACGAGCAACACTTCCACCTGGTGATAAGTGATATCCAATAACAATAGTGCGCCAGGTAGGATAATATATACAACATCACATTGCGCTCGTCTACTTGAGACATAACGTGTTAAGTTTCATTGCCCCAGTAATTGCACTTGCTACAGCGCCCTTCAAACCGGAACACAGTAATGTTTGCGTGCTACTGTCTGTTGCAATAAGCCCTGCGGTAGTACCTACCTTTTTATGGTTTAGGAAGAGAAATTTTCGAAAGATGCCCTACTTCTGAGGAGAAGTCAGGGTTATCTGATATTCTTAGTCACTAAAACCCCTTCAGTAGTCTGCATCAGGGTATTTGGAGAAGCCCGGGGATCTCTTACAGAACGCACCGGTCCACCTCTACACGTCTCTGAGGAGGAACCTAACCCTCCTAGCCACCATCGTTGAGCTATACACTGGTCCACGCGGGTTCGCTTTTTGAGCGATAAGGACACCTACCCTCATGACGCGAAACTCTTAGACCCTTTCAGGCGCCTTCTACGACAATCAAGGCTTACCTTAGTCCTATTCTTGCAGACTGCAGGACTGATGGTAGCACCTACCTAGACGGTCTCCGGGAACAGTAAACTGCCAATATATATCATCATCATGATCAGCTGCTGGATACAGGCCTTCCTCAATGCCATCCACCAAATGCGATTCTCGGTTACTCTCATCCATATACACATATATATATATACATATCTATATATAATATATATATATATATACATATCTATATATAATATATATGTATATACATATCTATATATACATAGTAGTGTACATATATACATACAGGTGTATGTATATATATACACCTACATGATGTCCACTACGCATTGGACATGGTTTTGCGTAAGTAAACAACCACACCCGTACACTCCCCGCCCTGACCATGAACGAAATAAGCGTGATGGTGTAACAGATGGTGTGATAGTGTTAATGACTTAACCACCTTGATGCTTTTCGTCATAACACTGTACGGTTTGAATGTCTCTGTTGGTACAGACCGTCTAGGCAGGTACCACCGCAGCGCCTATTGCAGCCGACAAACAGTACTGTGTGAACATTAATGTGTTCCGGTTTGAAGGGCGTAACTAGTGTAAATACTGGCGTAACGAGAATCAATGTCTTATGTGTGAAGGCGACGAGTACTGCGCTGTTGTTATGGCCAGGCTTATCACTTATTATCAGGTGAACGTTCCGTTCATCTCATCGCTTAATGCAAGCTTACTTAGCTTTAGCTTCATTGTGATGTGGTTTTTAAGAAAAATATCCGGATATTGCAACTAGTTGTATCATAAGGCCATTGCCAATATTCTCGAAGTACAGTTCTAAACGGAAACTTTCCGAATTTATCGAGGGTACTGGACTCCATGGTCCTGGAAAGACACCTTGAACAGTACAATTGAGCTGCAGTGGGACCACTTTCTCCCCGCACCACCATTAATACAATACGCATAATGCTTTCACTGCGCGTAAACGTCGCGCCGTGTTTGTCATTTTACTTTTACGTGCGCACGTCCGTGGTGGGGGGCGTGGGGGGCTAAGATATAGGCGAAGCTCCGCACGTTTTATATGAGGCCTCGTATCCGGCGGATGTTTTACTGACCGCGAACAAATAACATCTGTGTTAAGGGAAACAATTTTTTTTGTACCATGGTAAGAATCTTCAGACTACTCCTGCGTAAGGGTTTTGACATCATTGAAACCCCCCTGTGGGTAGCATTTGGTACGATGGGGACTGATTAACCCCCTCCACTTTCTCTTACGCTATCCTTAAAGGTATAACCGTGTAAAAATCAGTATATTTACGATATTACAAATATATTATATATATGCGAAATCTTTGTTACAAAAAATTACTAGAAACAACTAAAGCATAAATTTTTTTTTCATCATGTATGTTGTGTAAACATCCTTATGAATTAAAACGAAAACCTGCCCGTGTTTACAAATAGACACTTTATAAATATTATTATATACAAAAGAAATCTATGTCAGCAGGTCTTAGAAGTAGGAGAAATAGAAATCTCACCGTTTAGGCTGTGTGGACACGCTCTGATACAATCGGCCAGTGGTCTACGGCCGACGGCGCAGCGGTTACACTACCAGGTATCGTAAGGCTGGGAGTCGAACCTCAGCGAGGACTATTTACACCTAACTTAAGCAGGAGTAGTAATTCTTAGCTAAGACACAGATTTCGTAATATTACAGGATTTATATCCATAGCTGAGTGTTGTCTCTCACATTAATAAGTAGTTGCTGTGGGTATGTGGGTTAGTATCCCGAGTTGGTGAAGGTCTCCGCCTCTCTTGTGTCTGATGCCAAGACTAACTGTAGCTCGCTGCGCCAGAGGAAAAAGTGGTTAAAGTTGTAACCTTAAACACATTGAACTGCTACTAGATATATGCTGCAGCTGTTCCTACAGGATGCTGAGAGCTGCAGCATTTATCTAGGAGCTGTTCTCTCTGCCGTTACGACTCGCTAACAATATATTGGTGATATTCTAGCCTATCACTCACACGCGGTAGATTTCTTGGAACCTGATGATATGCTCTGATATTACAAAGTCCTTAAGAAATTTACAATCAACATTAGAAAGTGAAGCTCACTTTCTAATGTTGTATAGAAAGATGATATGGCATATGAAGGTAACTATAAGTATTTAGTTCCAAGATAGAGGATGCTGCCGGTCCTGCCTTGACTTTATCTTTTTGGGCAAGTTCATTGAAATGAGATTAATACTTGTTATAATAAAAAGCTGTTGCGATTAACTTTGTGATAATTTTACAGGCAAAAAGTTAATTAAATAAAAAATGGTGCTGTTTTAATGATAACTGAACCCGGAACCTTTCACGTCGGCGCGGGCGCAAAATTCGCGGCCGCCAGGGTCACGAGCGTTGCCTAGCGCCGCTCCACTTGCGCGCGGGCGTTACATGTCGCCACCGCCGTACACTCGCGTACGGAAGTGAAACGGTAAGTAAATAGTATAGTCTTATAATCTTAATTATGAATGTAATATCCCGGTGATAGGTCTCTGTTGCCGGATAGCGTCTAGGTACGGATCATCGCAGCGCCTACCACCGAGCAGTAGTGATTTTTTTTTATCAACGAAGCGACAGGACCAGTGGGACTACCACCTAATGTAAAATGATACCCTTGCCCATAACAGCGTGGCGCTGGTTAAGTTGTTATACGCAACACCTTGCGAAATAAGTTATTGAGTCTCGTTACCCCAGTAATTAATTATGCTAAATTCACGTTGTATCGATTTGAAGTGTGCTGTAGCTAGTGAAATTATGTCTTATCGTGTAGAAAAAGAAAGATCTATCGTTATCGGTACATTGATCGACGGCGAAAGTCAATTTGAAAGAAAGAAAAAAAACCTGTAGCCTATTATTAATGGCGGTAGTCTCTGTCGCCGATGATCGTTTAGGTAGATACCACCGCAGCGCATATTGCTACTTACATACACTACTGTCGTTCGGATTGAAGGGAGCTGTAGGTATTTAAATTATTGAGGTAATGGGATATAATATCTTATATTTCAATGCGACGAGTACAATGTGATATGATGTTTATTACTTAACTAGCGCCATGTTGTTATCGGTAACCATCTGGTGACCGTCTTTCTCGTTTAGTCGCCTAGCATAATAAAAAAAATATTGATCAATAATTTCCATAATATATTTGTTTATCATTTATTGTACATTTCGTGCGCTGTTGTACTTATATGCGTTGTCGTGTAGTTGGTAAAAAAAAATGATTTCGATAGTACGAGTCGCGTTCACTCACGAAATAATGATTGCATATTAAAGTATATCGCTTCCTTAACGTTCAAGTGTATGGTTGAAGACCATAATACAAATAAATCGGGGGTATTTATCCATTATAAAAATAAGGGTGTAAGGGGTCTCGCACAACAATTCACGGGACCCGCGCCAATCTCACCAGCACGGAAAAGAGACAACTATATATACTGTATTCATAGAGAGAAGGAGAGAGAATGAAATGAAATTCGATTATACGTAGCTTATTTATCCTTACATGAGAAAGAGATCGTTCATGTGGCATGACATACATCTACAGGTGGTAATGTTGCGGTTAGGATATTTACACAGCGACGACTTGCTCTACACGAACAGTACTTCATTTTAACTATATATGTGTTTAGTCTGAGAATACGATAAAATGCGTTTCTACTGTAGTACATAGTTACTCTATTTTTCTCCTTCTCTCTGTGATATGTGATCCACTACTCCATCTTTTACCGGGATCCGTACATTGACAGACAAACCAAAAAACTGAACTCATATCTTTACTAAATTTCTGCTTTGAGAGCTTCAATTTATCTCTCTCTTCTTGCTTTCTCTCTCTGTTTACCACCTCCAAAGTATATTCGTCTCATCTTTTAATAAATTAACTAGATTACAAACTTTAACTTGCACTGCGTGTGAAGTCATAATTCTTACTTTTATAAGTTATGAAAACTTTAATGTTAAAACAAGTAGTATTTGATTCGCTGACTGGATCAGACCGCGGTTGTATTTTGCGCTTAGAATAACAATGATTGATGATAAATCATCTGCGGAGATGACCGACTCGAATCGGTGCCAGTCCCGCGAAGGTTGCGGCGATGATCTTTGCCAGGAGTTAGGTGTGGCGCGTTTGTTAGACGAAACCTATAAAGGTCATTTGTCACAATTGTTCATGACTTCATCTACTATATGTTTATATACTAAATGTTACATTCATGTATATCTAACCGAACGATGTGGAGCTATTTAGTTGGGGAGGTTAAGTCCAGCAGTGGACGTCTATCTGTTGATGGTTATGATGATGATCATTATGATACATCGGGCTTTGTATTGAATTGTCAATTTTACAGCGACAGAAATGCACTCTGTATTAGTGCATCGTAGTCAAAGGCTATAGAGACCTACCACCAGTAAACTGTCTACGTTAAGGCGTCATTCGACTCCTTTTAAGGTAGCACTTTACCTTAAATTCATGTGATGTTAAGAAGCAATAAGAACGAAGATTATGAAATGTGCGTGCAAAGAATACAACAATAATATTATGACGATAAATAGACCATACAAAGTAAGATATACTTAGATGTTCACTGGTGGTAGGCTTCTATTCGGGATTGAAGTGAGTTGCGGCTAGTGAAATTACTTGGGTAACGAGACTTAACATCCTATGTCTCAAGGCGACGAGCGTAATGTGGTGCTGTGTATATTATCATGAGTAGCGCCATTTTGTTATCGGCAAAGGTATTACTTACCATCAGGTGGACGTCCCACTCGTCTCGTAGCTTAACTGAATAAAAAAAATAGCTCGCGGCTTCGAAGAAACTTAACAGCCGTTTAAACAACAAAAACTCGAACCAGAGACCGCTTTACATACCAAAGGCGACATTTCAAGACCTCTATTGAGTTGAAATTTTATTTGATTTAATAAACAATGTAGCAGTCCCCGTGTTAGAAAATGAATGTCAATAGTCAAATAGCAGATAGTAACCTGCGACCTTTGGATTCGAAAGCCGTGCGGTAAACCTTTACACTATTGGCGGTTCAGTTCAGTTTATGAACGTGAGAGAACTCTTACATATTACTATATTTTCTCCAACCTCCGTTACGACCTCTATTGTTGGTAAAAGCGGGAATTTCTATTGTTCATTGTAATGTATTGTTATAGTAGCACATAGATACCCTGTCACCAGTTGGAAGATTAAGTCAGATGATACGTAGCTGTTCCGGTGATGGGTACACACTAAACTTGACGAACAGAAAAAAAAATCTGGTAGATTTTACTGGACACCTTTACTAAACGCAAATTTTGTGTAACATAATAATATTTATCCTAGTTGTTCTAGTGAAATTACTTGGGTAACAAGATTCGATCTTATGTCTCAAGCAGTCAAATTCTATATTGTGAAGTGTACATCATACTAATCAGCACCACATAGCTCGGCGTATAAACTGTTGGATACAGTGAGAGGTGATGCTGTGAAAACGTCATAGGCAGGCATGTTATATACCCCTACGGGAAACTGTTACTTCCTAAGAATCTCACATGGTATTAGCTGAGTATGAGATTGAAGGTGGAAGCGTGTTCTCCTAGAATATTCCAACGATCATATTAAAGAAAAGAAAGAACAAAACTATGGTAACAGATTTCTATCACAAGAGTGGTTGCTGGTTCGCTGATTCTGAAACCGTCACCATTCATACATGGGATGTATCAGCCATTGCGCCATCGAGGAAGATAGTTACATACGTACTACATAATACATATAGAATGTTATATATATAGAATAGAACTTCAAATTTAGCTGAAATATTCTTCGAAGGAAACGCATTAGGAATTGACTTTCAATAGCAACCGTTACTATAGCAACCGCGTGAATAATTCTAAATGAAAATGTTTATAAAAGTCGATTAAAAATAAAGTGATGAAAAATCTAATAAATTCAAGAAATACTTATCCTGTAACCATGTACAGATCATTACGCAACGAATGCTCATGTACCCGCGTCGATACATTCACTAGTTTTCACGTGATTGGTAAACAAATAAGACCCATTTGCATTATATATGTATAGATAGATAATGAGATAATAGATTTCCACTTATACAGAGACTGATTATAATATCTTTGGGACGATAAGGCCCGGAGACGTAAGTTGATATGAATATTCCTGTTGCCGAGTATAGATCAGCTGATTTTACGAAATTATACCCCCAATTAGTAACGAAGGTCGGTAGTGTTAATACCGTTACCATAATACGAATCCACGCTTACCATCAGGTGGTATCGTAGTCAAGCTCTAGTCTATACAATAAAAGAAATAGAAAGTACATAAAAATAACTTAAATTATAGAAGCGGAATGAATTTGTAACACATCCACCACCGAGTGACATTTAAATGGCGAAATTAATGCAGAAAGGAGAAAGTGGTTCTTGACGAAATTAAAACGTTACTGCGACAGACGCAGCGACACAGCGACGCAGCGACACGTCACAGCGACACAGCGGACGGCATGCGGACAGGTCCGGTGTTCGATTCCCGTCAGTGATAGTGTCAATGATAACTATGTGGGACCGGCTGCACGTTCATACGAGTGTCGTAGGAATTATTCATAACGCTGCGGCGCTGCTGATGATTATACCGTAAAGTATTTAATTGTAAACAGCTGAGCTAGCTTTTTAGCTGGATAGTAGTAAGATTTTTTAAGTAATAGTCTAGTCTAGTTAGCAATGATTACTATATCTTTATATTGTAAATCTGCCGTCATAAAAACATCGCTGTCTTTTGACAGTCTACATGCGATATTTAAAGTATCCAAACCTAGTATTCATTATTTATCTTCAGCGTATTTAGAATCAAAAGCTAACAAAAAAATCATCTGTATTATATATATAAAAAAATAATTTATGTAAAGATTATCTTTCATGTTATTTAGAACTGTGTAATATTTATAATATATAATGTCTGTCTTTACACACACCGTCGTATTAATAACTTACTATGATGAAATAACAGGTACAAAGAAGATTGCGTTAATCTGTGACACCAACTTGCCAAAATTAATTAATTGTATAGATCATCAATTCTATCAACATTTTGCCCCAACTGCCCATCTCATAGCTGATTGCTAATGTGTAGTAAAGTTCAAAATGTCCAGTAATTGTAAAATGATTACAGGCCACCATCTACCAGGTCGCTGCTCCTCAGGATTCAATTAATTTCTTATGAATGTTGTTGGATAATCAGTTTAGTGAAGCGGAGTTGGTGACTTACCCGGATCCCGTACGCGTTGGAGTACTGCGGCACTGCGTCGAAGTGTTCCTGGGACGGGATGAACTTGGTCAGGTACGGGTAGTAGTTCTGCGGCGCGATGCTCTTCACCTGGCCCGGTATCTGGACGTTCTCCAGCTTGTAGAGGCTCTGCGGCCGGTCGCGCGGCACCACCGCGTTCCCGTTGCTCAGTGAAATGCCCCTGAAGTTGTAGACGCCCAAGTTCTCCCTGGGGTCCTGGTACAGCACCGGCTTCTCGGGCCACACTTGCTGTTTCTTCAGCACGATCGGGCTGATCTGCGGTATCTGGCGGTAGCCAGTGTACTCGGCCACGCTCTTCGGGTATTCGCGTATCGGCTGCGAAGGGTTGTACCTGTCGTACCCGCTTTTCGGCGTGTTCACTAGTCTTATGATCGCTTTCATCCTCTCACTCTCTGGTAGTTTCGTGTCCGGGTCGTCGATGTAGCTGACCAGGGCTTCCTCCAGGGTCTTGTAGGTGTTGTATGCGTACTCCGGAGACTTCGCCCCGGGGCCCGTGTCATCGTAGTTGTTCTCGATGGCGAATTTGATCTGCGACTCGGACGCGGCGGAGTAGTTAGGTATGCTCAGCCTCTCTTGGAGCGAGGACGCTGTAGACGCGAGGGCGAGGACCAGCGGTAACTGAGGACAAATAGGTAAATGTTAAAACAAGATTGTAAATTTTCTTATTCGCTCGAAACATTCATGTTAATATTCACACAGCTTCTAATGGAGGATAATATTTGCATATAACGGCTAGGCGACAAATGTGTGCGCCACGCATCTAAACGGTCACCCGCCATCCGAGAGAAACTTACCATCGGCGGATATTAATTTAATCGAAATGAAAGGAATCTTTATGTTCTCATTCATGAGATCATTAATTACTTGAGATTATATGTTTTAGTATAGTTTAATAGTTTTTTTATCATTTCCATAAATGATACTATTTATTTAACATCCATTTACATATATTTATACATGGAATGATTTAATTTCTTCCGACAAATGGCCGCCACTGCTGAGGATGAAATGTTGAATAATTAATATCAGGTGATTAGTTCACTTTCTAATGAAGTATGATTAAAATAACTTAACTGATCTGTATGAGTTTTCTTTATTTATATATTTAGATTAGTTAAGCTAATTAATTATGTGATTACATATTAATGCCTAACTTATTAGTTAGTACTCCTATCCACACTCCAACTATATCACTGGTCACAAGAGTCGTTGTATACTCCAGTGCTTCCAAACCTTTTTAACTCTCATACCTTTTAATAAAAGTTTTCATCTATGAGTACCATTCCCCTGATAACTCTAGATCCACTTCTGAACAATGTGCATCCTGTCTCTTAAACTCTATCTATTGACAATTTTTACTTTGATATATGCTCTATCTCTCCCTTTATTATGTAGCATCTTAGTAAATTATTCCATATGATACATTATAACAGTGTTTAAATAAGTTAACTATTTTAACTTCACAATATTATTGCCATTCAGTCATCATCATCATTATCAGCCTTTGTTTATCCACTGCTGGATATAGGCCTGCCCCAATGTCTTCCACCAACCAATTGTCGCTATTATCAATATAATTTTCACATCCGCAAATACACATCACAGGTTGGGATACACTGGTTTAATCAAATACTAAAACTTAAACTTTTACAATAAATCACAAGACATAAACAAAGTTATACTTGTAATTATTTACATAATTATTAAAAAAACAAAACAAGTATTACTACTATCGAGTAAAAGTTCAAGGTGTCACAGCTTTCCAATATACTGATAAAATCAAAAACTTAAACAAAGGTTTTACTGTAAATAGACATCTATTCATGCCGTCAAACAGTGCCAATATTATTGTGTATCGGTTTGAAGGGCGTCGTAGCTATTGAAATTACTGAGGCAACGATATGTTGTAGTGTATACTATCCGAATAAATAAAATGCATGATTTTTTTTTATGTTACGGTTTACCTTAACCAGTTCATTTCGTGCCGTAAACAAAGTGAGGTGAAAGAAATAAACGGCGTAAAGTAAAAAAAAAACCATATGTTGCGCAAGTTAACGTAACGCGAGATTGATTAACGTTACGCCGCTAATTATAGCAGTTTCGTTAACGGCTGCGTTATTAGCGCGTGACGTAACGCGGCTGCTACTTAACGCGTGCTTAATTGTTACGCGTTATATTAACGCTAACAACGCAACTTACACTCAGAACTGCTCTTAGCGGTTTCACTACAGTAAAGATACTGCTGCTGGTAGGTCTCTGTTTCTGGAGATCCTCTAGTGTGCATTCGTTACTGTGCTCCAGTTTGAAGGGCGCTGTAGCTAGTGTAACCACTGGGGTAACAACACTAACCACCACCTGTCTCGAGAGTAATGACGTTTAATATATACCATCCTAACTAGAGCCATGTTGTTATGGACAGGCGTATCACTTACCATCAGGTGAATGGCCCTCTCTTGTTACTTAACCTATACTTTATAATATATATATTAGGTAATCCGTTGCCGTGTAAACATCCTAACCAAATTGACATCAGCAGACGTATCACATACTATCTGACCTTCCATATATGTGTGAAACTTTCACACCCTCCTCCATAAGTCTGACTTCAATGCTTGTGTGATGACCCTTAGACAAATTTCACCACTATTACCTTCAAGATTACGTAAGTATATTATACCACCACATATGGTATTTACCATAATAACGATTAAATACCACATAGTTTTTTTTTATTATTCAAGCAACAAGACAACGTGGCGCTACTTAGGCTGGTATACCACCACATCGCGCGCGTCGTATGAGATATAAGATCTTCAGTCACCTTACCCCAGTAATTTCACTAGCTACAGCGCCCTTCAAATCGGAACATAGTAATGTTTCCACACTACTTTTTGGCGGCAGTGATTTTCACTGCGGTCGTACTCACTTATAAGTGGGTTCTCCGTCAACCATCAGTAAATATTTATGGTAAACAATGGTGGTTATATCACCACCATTGTTTTTTAGTAAGCGGATCGTTGATGAAGGTCTTCGCACCGCGCGTTTGAACCTGTGACCTTGATCGACGTAATGGAAAGTGAAACAAAGGTTCAATAGGATAGTAGTTGAGTCAGGGTAGCTTATTGTTTTACAGCTGTACCTGAGGTCCTATTTTTTTTTATTCTTCGAAGCAACTAAAAGTGCGAGACGGTCACCTGATGGTAAGTGTTACGCTTGACCATTCTAACGTGATGCTAATTAGGATGACACACTATACCACATAGTGCTCATCGCCTTTAGACAGTTATTAAGTTCTGATACCTCAGTAATCACACTAGCTACAACGCCCTTCAAACCGAAACACAGTAACGTTTGCACGCTACTGTTTGTAGGAAAATTTTATTAAGAACTTTTTTGTTTAGTGGTAAATGCCACGGCATAATTTATGGTAGGACTCTGTTGCCTTAGACTGTACAGGTACCACCGCAGCGTCTATTGCAGCCGACAAACAGTACTGTCCAAACGTTATTAGGTTCCGGTCTGAAGGGCGTTGTAGCTAGTGAAATTACTGGAGTTACGAGACTTAGTATGTCTTAAAGCGATAAGCACAAGGTTGTACTGTGAATATCATTCTAACTAGCGACTATAGTTAGGGGTTGGCGTATCTCTTATCATCAGGTAAAAGTCTCGCTTGTCTTCTCGTTTCCTTGAATTGTTATTAAAAAAAAAAAAACAAGTATATTTGTTTACCGCGTAGTGTAGTGTAGAAAGTAGTCTCGCGGCCTCTGCTCTCATTATACGAGCACATTACACGTTACATCACATTCGCTGATTAATATTAAATTTCCCCCCCAAGTGACCAGTTATTAAATAATTAACTACCGCCTTATTATTTTTAATTAACAAATTAGTATGACGTCCACTGCTGGACAAATGTTGCCCTCAAAGGTGTACCAAACGTTACAACAAGCGGCTATACGCGACCTTCATCAGTTCATTGGTCTAACTTGCGGAAGTTCATTCGGCAGTGATACTTAACGACTACAGTTAGGATATCGTACACTGCATCTTAGCATTGAGACATAAGGTATCAAGTATCATTACCTCAGCGATGACACTAGCAGGACCTTCACCTGTTATTACGTGACACGTCCACCCATAACACCATACATATACACAGTACTACATTGCACTCGTTGCTTCGTGACAACAATTTCATTCTCGTTACCCTAGTCATTTCAATAGTTACAACGCCTTTCAAACTGGAACATAATAACACGTGGACACTACTGTTTATTGGCTGCAATAGACGCTTAGGTGGTACCTGTACAGTCTCCGGCAACAGAGACCTAACACCAGTAAAAAATTGCGATAATCTGGAATACTGCTGTCAGAATAAGACATAACACTAAAGGAGACTACTTAGAATATTCCCAAGAAAATTCTTTAGATGCTGTAGGATATTTAAAAAAAACTATCCACAAAGACCTGATTATCCAATCATCATCAGCTGATAAATGTCCACTGCTGGACATAGGCCTCCAACAAAGAACTCCAGACCACGACCTGCAGTCCTGTTTTACATACGATTTGTGAATTTTAAGTCCTAGGTTCGAATATAACATTTCCCTTATTGTTGTGAACTTTACCTTAATTCAAGTGATTTATTTATTAACGACTGGTTAATTAAATTTTAATTATCTTCTTCTTCTTTCTTTGAAATTATATTTTATCGTATACAAAAACAAAAACGGTTAAGGAAAACATCGCGAGGAAACCCGCACACTGACATCTTTGTGTGCGTGTGGTGGACCCAATAAAGTGGCAACAGGCTCGCCCCCTGTTACATGGGACTTAATCTGACTACATCTGGCGAAAAGTCGGTGTTTATTCACCTCTGCCTACCCGTACTGGGAAAAAGGCGTGATTATATATATAATAATAAATAATAATGTAATAATATATATAAACAGAAAGATCTATCGTTAGCGGTATATCGATCGATGGTGAAAGTCAGTTTGAAAGAAAAGAAAACCCCGAAGCGTATTATTACCGCCGTTCCTATCGTAGCCGAAAAACATTGGGCAAACATAATTATATTCCAGTTTGAAGGGAGTTGTAGCTTATAAAATTACTGGGGTAACAAGACTCAAGATATAATGTTCCCAGGCGACGAGCGTAATGTGGTTCTGTGTATTAAATTTTGATTTTCTTTTAACGCTGTATGAGTAGACAGTAAATTATAATACAAAGGATAATATTAAAATGAGATTGATAATATTTATAATTGTGGAATAAGTTAATAATAATACTCACGGTGTATGTAAACATTTTGGTGTGATTAATACGCGCACTGTAAATATCCTAAGTTTGAATTGCGATCGTGAGCGGTCGGGATTGACGGAGGCTGCGCGCGCAGACCGGGCGGCCGACAGCGTGTGACTGGCCGCCGGCGGCGCCGACCCATCCGCTATCAACCCGCGCCGTTCCGCGCCGCCGGCAACCGGCAACCGGCCACCAGCCACCGGCCACCGGCGGTAACCACAACAAAAACAAATATTCACACAAACACTTTGTAGCGCCGTCCGCGTAACGCTTCCACGGTATCAACATTAACGACTCAGTTCCGGCTTACTTTACTACACACTAGTAAAGAACGCTGCTTGATTTTGTTGTCTAGATATTTTTTATCTGTGCCGATCGTATCGACAAGTGGATTTTTTTTTTTCATTCAACGAAGCGACAGGACAAGCGGCGCGTTCACTTGGTGTTAAGTGATACTAAACAACGTGGTGCTAGTTAGGATGGTACACACTGTACTACATCGTGGTCGTCGTGTCGCGGCATGACATATAGTCTCCTTACCCCATTTCTCTAGCAACAACGCCCTTAAAACTGGAACACAGTAATATTTGCTCAAAAGATAGTCAAGAACAGGAAATAAGCACCAGTGTGCTCCTTCACTTCCGGTTGAATAAAGCGATACTATTACGGTGGCTGAATTACAGTATGCGGGTAATTGAGTAGCTACCACGTGGCCCCGGATTGGAACCAGGGACACGAGCTTGCAGTAAGCAGCAAGTTAGCGGTAGTAGTAAGGCCAGGAAGGCAGGATTAATTAAGTTCCCATAACATTAAAGCTTTCACCTAGTTCTTGTGATAGACGAGAGTAAATCCCACTAGTGGGAACATTATAAAGGTTATTTGCTATAATATAGCATTTCACTCAATTTCATCATCATCATCTTCTTCAATCGATAGAAGTCCACTGCTGGACTTAGGCTTCCACCAAAGATCTCCAGGTTTGTAGAGGTTTATATAGGGAGATATATTATGAGCCATTTCCCACCACGCGGGCCCAATGCGGGTTGGTGGAAGCCAGAGCCTCGTTTGTTAATTAGCAGGGTGCAGCACGAGCAGTTGAGGCTGGCTTAAGTCCTGTGAGTTGTTGTGCAGGACCTCTCAAACTTAATACTTCTAACTTTAGTACTATATATTATGCGGTACATACTATATTAGTTTGTTTACGGTTTATGTACTATATTACATTAGACTAGCTAGTGCATCTCCGTTTGTCCCCACGCTGAATAGCTAAACCAATTTTAATGGATGGTGGTGTCTAGACAGAAAAGCACTTAGGTCAGAATATAGGATACCTATTGTCTGGTGATGATTATTTACTCAAGAAGATACTAGTCATGTTTCTATTTTCCAAACTCGACATCACAGCGCCGTGGTACCAGTTTATTTAAATACTTGTTTTACGGACTAGGTTTTCAAATCCTGTAAAGTATTTCCAATGCCGAGCAAACCAAGAAAATTATATCTTGTTTGAATAGCATAAACCGTAGAATCAATATTACAAGTAAAAATACTTCCTAGTATGCGTATTCTGTTTTTTATTATAGTGTTATATAAATTTGATTGCAATCGTACAGTAATCGACAAAAAGTATAAGCACAGTGCGCAATGAATAATACCAGATATAACAATTATATTACGTAAACAGTATAAAAATCCTTTGGAGTACCAAATACTTAATGTTTCACTCTCAGGGATCTGACGTGTACTTGCTAGTATATACTTAGTATTAAAATTCAGTCGCGTTGATACGTGTAATCCATAATAGATACGTTTAAATAATTTGATTATGTCTATTACCGGTATTATTAGTGTAATATTTCTAGTTTAAATGTTAGGTTTAATGATATCTGAATCTAGTTTCGTAATAAATAAATATGCTTGATATTAAATTCAAATGATATGCAAGAAAGTATCGGGCGATGTGGTAATACTCGCTAGTAATTTATATGTGTTTTATACAATACCGACTATCGCGGTATACGTTTTTATGGTACGGGTATAAGTAAATTCGTCCGGTTAAGACATTAACTAGAAATTCAACTTTCGTATAGATTAAATAAATAAAAAGTATGAATAATTTTACAGTAACAATGAATATTTTCATCTATATATTGTTTGCGTGTGCGCAGCTTGAAGATAATTATCTCGTATCCATTAAAAGTTTCCTCGCAAGTCCAGTAGAAGACAACTATCGATTAATATAACTGATAACTGTGTTTTCTTTATGAAAAGATGCTGTAGCAGATGAAACGTCTACCTATCAGTCACATATTGATGTTATAGCTTTCATTTGATGGTATATCTTTAAACCTGCAGCAACTTATCCGCCGGTGAGTACAAACATCAGCGTGTTCCTCATTGAAAGTTAGTTTTAAGTTAAAGTAATAAGATGAAACACCCTGTGTCCCAGATGTAAATCTGTAAATATACACAGTTGATGTGACGTGTGTCGGTTATCATAATGTAAAATCTGGTGCTGATGCTGCCGAAGTCTTGAATATAAAAATTCGTCACCTCTATAACCCGACTAAAAAGGGAAGTGTGTAATATAATACGCGTGTAATAGGCCCGAGGTTACAACTAGTGTCAATATACATAACCAATTACGTGTTTCTCGCGCGTGAGTTTGTTAAAAAAAAACCCGGTAGCTTTAAATAACATATAATTAACAATTTTTCATATACAAACCGGAAATCAAACGAAAAAAGTGTTACCGATAAAGCGATTCATAAATCGCTTCCTGCGCGCGCAAGAGCATCGAACGGCTCCGAGTACGCGCCGCTTGCGCAACGCGCGCTCTACCGAGCTGTTATGTTCATTTGTCTGTTTGTTTGCCAGTGGACGATACATTGCTGCTTGCGATCTGTCCTACATAAAACTTGTTTTTTTTAGTATCGTTATGGTAAGCAAACCGCTCGCGTGACGGTAAGAGATCACCGTCGCCCTCGGACATGTAATGTGTTTGTTTCTCATTACATTTTGATTGGATGTCAATAAAATTGGAA
The DNA here is from genome assembly GCA_033220335.2 of Troides aeacus. Taxonomy (NCBI): domain Eukaryota; kingdom Metazoa; phylum Arthropoda; class Insecta; order Lepidoptera; family Papilionidae; genus Troides; species Troides aeacus. The sequence continues at coordinate 11,648,484 of CM067280.1, forward strand.
GTTGAATATAGTTTATGTGTATATATACATGTATATATCTGTATGTTTTTCGTAAATATAGTGGGTTATATAATCAGTGTCATTGTATCTCACCACCAGATTAATGAAACAAAGGCAGGAGACTGAATATAGGCAGTGGCGAGCCCTTCATGCGAGTCAATTAGCCCTGCATACTCTGCCTCCCTACACCTATCTGTAATAATCCCTTAAGTTACTAAACTGTTAAATAGCTTAGTATATTTTTAAGTAAAGCTAAGCATAGAGCATTCGAGTGCAGTTTGCACACCCTACCCGTAATTTTTAACGTTAGGAGATGACGAATTGGTCCTCCTCCCTAGTAAAATTGTTAACACCATCAACTTTCTGGGTATACACGAGCAGCTACTAGCAACTACTTTATTGAACAATCTGTGACGGTTACAACCCGCTGTTCAGTTACTGGACCGCAAACTTGGCGATATCGATTTACCGAGCACATACGATATCTGATTACTCAAGTTACAGTTAATAAGCTATTTGTATAACAAACTACTTGATTAACCAGAAACCTGTCGCAGTTGGATGAAATCATCGTGAAGCTGATATCTATAGCGGTTAGAGAGACTGAGATGTCCATCAGGTCAAAGATAATACTAAGTTAATGAGCAACTTATTGTGATTGCATTATTTCATTTGCCGGGAGGATCTCATACCCTTTAGTGGAACCAGTTGCTGCCAGCGGTCTTTCCGAACCAGTACGACATGGGGGCCTTCAAGAAAAGAGCATATTACTCCCTTAAAGGTTGGAAACGCATCTGCGATCCCTCTGGTGTTGCCATGGTTCACGGGCGTCAGTGATCACTTTCCACCAGGTGAACTGTTCGCTTGTTTGCACATCTTTCCTATAAAAAAAAGTGTATTCTCAAATTAGTTTTCTCAGTCTGATCGTCAAACTTCAGTTTGAAGCGGGCACCTAATGGTTATCATATTCTCAAATATATAATTTTAAAAGTCATATAACTACAAGAATAATGTTTACACTGCTCTCTTACTCTTTAGTTGCCGAAAATGAGAGTAAGGGTACCACTGCAGCTTCTGTTCCTACCACGAAAACGGCATCGAGTCCTAGCTGTGAGAATATTCATTCTGTATATGTACTATTCTTACAACCTTGAAGTGTTTCTACAGATCCGCCAACAGTAAACCTCTTAGGTATTTTCATATAATTTACTTCAAACGCTCATTATTTTCTTGTCACTATGTAGGAGTACACATGGCGCGCCGTTCCCTCACAGCTCTGGTTACACAGTGCATTTCAAACCAGCAGAATTATTCAGTATTACAACCTGATAATAGAAACTTTCATGTAAATTTGACTGCGAAAGCTCTGAGTATTACATTGGATTGTTTGGAGTATTTGTAGGGTTAGGGACGACCGAGGTACAAATCGCAGGAGTATATAGCTATAGGATGCCTATCCTCTAGAAGGACCGACGACATCATCAGGGCGATCGGAAGTGGGTGGATGCGAAAAGCTGAGGACCGCTTTTGGTGGAAGACGTTGGCCTTTATCAAGCAGTGGATAAACAAAGGCTTATAATGATGATGATGCTTGGAGTATCTATGACGGTACATCTTCTTATCATCAGATTTTCGTTACCGCTCTGGATTCCTATACGAATGATACATATAAAAATTTCAGTAATTTTTCCACTATCAAACAATTATGACACTACTGTATTCCTCTCTCAAAGAATGGCAACACTGGAGTGATTGCTTTAGTTATGTTTCGGTACTGGCAACGATAATAATTTTAACCACTACATGAGAGGCTTCCTCGCTTGCACATGAACAAGAAAATTTACTGCATTATAGGTAATCTAGATTACTACATAATATATTAGACATGACCTAGGCCACCACCAAAGACACTATGGAGTAGGGATTCAAATGAGGGGATTTGAGTCATTTCTCACCACGCTGGCTTAATGAGGGTCGGTGATAGCTAGAGCCTCGTTTATTGATCAGATCAGCAGAGTGCACCACCAGCAGGTAAGGTTGGCTTGGATCCTGTGAGTTATTGCATGTATATATTATTCCAATAAGACAAGCGGGACGTTTACCTAATGGAAGGAAGAGCTGCGGTGATACGTACTAAGATGATCTTCGGCAACAGAGACCTTCCATCAGTATATGTAATTGCTCATCATCCATGAGCCATTTAAAATCCCTTGATTTACTTTTGATCTTCACACTGTGTAAATTTTCCACGTCAGATCCTAATGCTGTATGCTGGAATGCTGCAAAGCGGCGTCGCGTGCCGTCACCCAGACAGCGGGCGGTTTGTGTAAGGAGCTGCATACAGTTATTATCATTCACCAGCAAAATACCTCATTACGTATGTAACTATTGGTTTGAGTTGGCCACGGGGAGGAGCCGCAGCACCCAGTGGCACTGGTAAAGAACCTAGTTTACGAGCCGATACCACATTTACGCTTTGCAACGTGCAATGAAAATACCTTTATAATTAGGTTTCTCTTGTAAGAGAAGTTATCAACAGGATAACGAGTTTATACATCGTTTCCTTTTGTGGAACAAGCAATAACTTTAAGACTCATCATCCTGTTCGTCCTGGTATTTAGCTGCATATAAAAGAATAGACTGGTAATTTTAAAGGAAAAGAACTGTTTCATCAGACTAGTCGAAGACTATGAGTATATAAATATGTTTGTCTAACTATTAAAACGGAGTTATATATGCAATGAGTATGCACTAGAATATCCTGCTGAACGCACTGGTCCTGAAAAAGAGCTGAACCTGCACCTGTGCAACAACACTCTCTCTCTCTTTTTAAGTCGTGTTTCTCAATGCTGAGTGTCGTGACTCCTTATCGATAATGTCTTAATGACGTCACACTCCTCCATATATCAGCTGGTTTCCGCTCGGATATGCAGTAAGCCCGCCGTCTAATAGACAAATATTCTTTTAATCAAATTGTGTGATTATACCTTTTGAAAGCCGCTTTACAAATAGTTTGAATACATTTACATTGTTTAATCCCTATCTAACCTTAAAATTGTTTTAAGCGATAACATTTCGTATACCACAAGTAATAGTGTTTAAAACTAACCATCGGAGTTAACTGTACCGCTATACTATAATGACCTAGAACTTTTCGAAATCAGATTGGCACAGCTATGAATCGGCACAAAGTATTTAATAATGCGTTCAGTTTAACTCCGCAATGTGCACTTCAACGTTAAAGTAATACTTTCATAACTTACTTATAACCTGTGAGAAAAACAATAAAGAGATGTCCTCTTAATTATAATTAACTGTTAACTATACTTGAGTGATACCAGTACACACAATATAATATATATATATATATATATATATATATATATATATATATATATATATATATATATATAATAATAAAAAAGATATTTCTAACATAGCAGAATTTATTAGGTTTTAAGGTTGAAGAAGTAGTTATAAACTCGGGACTTGACAAAGGAGATAACACTAACTAAAGTGAAGATAATAAAAAAAACAATAATAAATAGATGCAGATATATATATATATATTTATTAGTTTGTTGTTTTTATTTTTTTAATTATTTATTTATATATTTTAAACTTCAAAACTATGTTAACAAGAAGTAGCTAAAGATGTATGTGATCGAATTTGGAGTAGAGAAAAAATATATGACAGAAACTTCCAATTTTTGGATATTTCTTACGTTTTAGTTGTTTTTTTTTCTGGACATCAATATGCTGTAATTATGATTTAGGTATTTAGGTATTTCAGAAAAGTAACTTTTTCTAGAATCATGTTTCATTTAACACCAATCCTTCCCTCTACGGAAACTTGCCACCAGCTGTATGATCAAAACTCAGTTCCAATGTTACAATATAATCTGATATAATTATAAAACAAATTATTTCTATTATCACAACACGATTAAGTATCCAAATGAATAAAAACTACTAACGTACAATTACCGATAATTATTGGTAACGTTTGTTAGTCCAATGCTCTGTCGAATTGAACAAGGTTGGAACAATTCGGCTTCCCTTCAACGTGTAATGCATGCAATTTGGTATGCGATGCTAAATTAAAAAAAAAACCAATTAATATCTAATTAAACGACTATTGGTGTAGTTACTGGTGGTGGGTTGCTGCCGAAGTATTACCAGGTAGGAACCAGCGCAGCTCAGCTCATACTGCAGCCGAGATTTAGCAGCGTGGAAACATTACTGTGTCTCAGATTGAAGAGCATTACACCTAGTGAAATTACTGTGGTAACTGGACAGCTATGTTTCAAGGCGACGAGGACAATGTTGTTGTGTATATTATCCTTACCATCATCATCTGATGGTATGTGATACGTCGGGCCATGACGACGCGTCGCTATTTAGGATGATTCATTGCACTACGTTGCGCTCGTTGCCTTGAGACATAAGATGTTAAGTATCGTTACCTCCGTAATTTCAGTAGCTACAGCGCCCTTCAAACCGAAACACAGAAATGTTTGCACGGTACTCTTTGTCGGATGTATTAGGCGCTGCAGTGGTCACCAGCAACAGAGACCTGCCACCAGCAAGAAAAGGTTCTCTAGCGTAAGATCCACAGTAGTTACAACTGTTACAAAAAGACCAATTGTATATTATAAGAGTTAATCCAATTTTTTTTATAATGTACCGAAGGCCATGTTCCGTTGACTGTTCAACAACATATAACTGATACTCACAAGGTTAAATTTGAACCACAGTTAACGACACGTAACCGAATGTAATTGACGACGTCGAATCGGGTTATTTGCATATTATAAATCCGCTTTGAGATTTCTCTTACGACTCCCGAAAAATATGCTGCTCTGTGATTATCGCTTTACTCCCGCTAACACTTGACCTCAGTATCACTCGATGTTGAGTGATAATGGTGCAGTTGCTCAGAATATTCTGGCTGTCGTGTTGTTGGTTAGAACAATGATAAAGGAGTTGCAGTACGAACGTGTTAGCTAGCTAGGTAGGTGCATAAAATCTCACCACCATCCTCACTCCATCATCTAGAATAATGACAAAGACTAAGTTATAAAGCGCTTAGGTACTAAGTAAAGCAAGTAGTGTGTCTGTCTGTATGTCTGTAGGTTCGTCAATTCCAAAATTGAACTTGTTTTTTCTCTTTTGTATTAATTTTATGCCTATATAAATCTAAAACAATTGTTGCCGTTCAAGAACTATCTCTTGCTCTTAAGCCCCCGCTGCCGGCTCCTATTTGATGGTAGTCGAAGGCAGTGAAATTACCGAGGTAACTGTACAGCGAATCTCATCCCATGATGTGATGCTGTAAAAATCTCAACGTTAAATGTTAGAGAAAAGTGAATCGCGCGAAATTTTGATCACAACACGCGGAGAATATGCGCAACGCCTTAATCCAACGGTGGTGTTATATTTTTAAGGGAAACATTGCTAATTCCGCCGCCGGATGCGGAGGGTGGATGTCGAGTGCGGGTGCGGGTGCGGGGGGGTGCGGACGCCGGGGTGGGAATGGCGCGGCGTGGGGGTGGGCGCGCCGGGGTAGGGGGCGGTCCGATCCATCACGGCCGCTGTCACATGCCATTAGCGAGGCCTACGCGGCACGGCGCGCCGCTAGTACCGCCATGCCAAATGTTACGATTAAAAATGTTCGAATTTCTATTTGTTGTCATGGTAACGCCAACAACAATCTAGTTTTTAACAGTCTAATTAATGTAAATTGCAATAATACTACATTAACAAGTAAAAAATGTTTAGAAGTTATACAACTACATCAACAATCATCCAGCTAATTAACTGGTTTGGTTTTTTTTAATTAAATCTCTAACTGGTGGCAGGTCTCCGTTGACGGACACCGCCAAGGTACCACTGCAGCGACTATGTCTGAGGCCATACAGTGGTCTACAAACATTACTGTGTTCCGGTTTGAATGGAGTTGTAGCAAATTTAATTACTGCGTAATGAGACTTAACATATGTCTAAGGCGACGAGCGCAATGTCGTGCAGTGCATACCATCTTAACTAGCGCCACATTGTTATGAGCGGGCGTGTCACCTTATATCAGGTGAGGGTCCCGCGCGTCTCGTCGCTTTTGAATAAAAATTCGAGGGTCTGGATGATAATGCTGCTAGTATTTTAAAGCTTTGCCCATACGAGTAGAAGCTCGTAGTTGTGTCTGTTTTAGCATCTGAATGAACGGTTGAACCGATTATGAGCTATTTCGTAATTACATAAAAATAAAAAAAAACAACAAAATCAGTTGAGCCGCTATTTGAATTTTTTTATTTAAAGTCATCATAAGTTAAAAATAATAAACATTGAACGGTTGGTATTGAGACATAACATGTGTTAAGAACAATTGTAGGAACATCACGAGCGGTATGTGGCAACACCGCGATTTATAAAACACTCCTTTATATATAATGGAAATAGCTATTCCCAAGTGGGAATGTGGGATAGTTACACAATCACCTATTGTGGGCGGATAAACATGGAAAGTGATACTGTTAGCTACAATAGTGTCTCGCGTTGCACCTCCTTATAATAACACAGCGGCGATGTTTCCACGTAACGAGTAAGCGCAATTGCAAATATTAAAAAAAAATCACACCATCACCTTTTTTTAATATTCGACAAAACCACGCGACGAGTACGGCGTTCACTTAAAAATAAGTGATACGTTTAATTATAACAACGCGATGCTAGTTCAGATAATATACACTGCAACACATTGTGCCCGTCGCCTTAACATGTAAGGTATCGAGTTTCCCTACCCCAGTAATCACACTAGCTACAGCGTCCTTCAAACCATAACACAGTAATATTCGCGCAGTACTATTTGGTGGCAGAAATAGGCGCTGCTGTGGTACCTATCTAGACGGTCACCAGCGATGGAGACCTACCATCAGTATAATCAGTTAAATGCTACCTAGAACTGCGTTTTTTTTATCATCACTTTTACTGTTTCCCAATGCTGCGACTTGATACTATCTCTTGCAAGGAGGAAGTCCAGGCGATGTATCCACCATGCTGTCCACGTGCAGCTTGGTGGAAGCCACATCTCTACGAAAGTTGTATTTCTTGGAAGAAGAACTCAAGCTCAATGAGTATAGGTATAGGATTTTTACTGGTCGGTCTCTGTTGCTAGAGACCGTCTAGGTAATACTGGAGCTGCTATTCCACCTGACAACCAGTTCTATACAAACATTACTATGTTCAGATTTGAAGAGCGCTGTAGCTAATGTAGTGTAGTTAAGCGACGAGCGCAATGTAGTGCAGTATATATCCTAACTTGCACCACGTTCTTATGGGAAGGAGTATGACTTGCCATTAGGAGCACCTTCCGCGTGTGTAATCGTTTCGTTGAATAATCAACCAAAACTGCAACCACCTTGCAAACTGATCTAATTATAATTGTAGCCGATTATGTGTAATACATAATTACAGTTACTTTAGGTGTGTGAAATTTATTTGTTTTTTAATCTAATGTACGGCACTTCCGGCCGCCCGTGCCGGCTGGTTATTTCACAAATAATCGCGTAAACGGGAAATACCTACATCGAAGCCGCGGGACGTGCGAGTACCCACGGCTCACAGCGGATTGGTTTCGCTGCACAACTGGAAAAAAATCGGTTCGGCTTAGCCAGCGGTTCAGCTGAAGCAGTTCAGGATAGGCACAACCTGAGATACCATAGCGAATTTTTTTTTTTGGATAACAACATCGCGCTATTTAAGATGGTATCCACTGCACCGCATTGCGCTCGTCGCCTTAGACATATGTTGTCTCGTTACCCCAGGAATTACATTAGCTACAACTCTCTTCAAACCAGAACACAGTAACGTTTGCACGCTACTGTTTGGTGGCAGAAATAGGCGCTGCGGTGGTACCTTTCTAAACGATTTCCAGTAACAGAGACCTACCACCAGTATCGTCTACCGGAAGCATGTAAAAATATCTCTTACAAAAACAATGTGTTATAATCTACTGTGTAGGAGACACAAGTATGCAGCCGGAAGTAAGTAGTGTTTAGAAGTCTTTCAAGAGTGCCTTTGCATAGTTAAGTTACTGGAGAAACGAGACATTTTACTATTGCCGTTATTACACAGTTTAAGTCAGTTAAGTAATCAATATATATGTAATCATTACAAAGTTTTTATAATATTACTTAATTTGGGAAACTCTTCATTTTAATTAAGCTACTAGGATACACCGCGCTTTACATATTTAGTTAAGTAACCGGAAATGACTCGATAAAATAGGTTCACTCGTTTCGAACATTATTCCAAACAAACAGACAAATAAAAAATAATACTGCTATAATATTCTGTAGATTATTTCTATTTATTATATTCTTTAGAATATTACAATAGTTTAAAAACGTTTGAAGAAAAACCTAAAGTTAGGTAATCTTCTGCTCCTAAATTTGAACCCGTTATCCATTGAACTGAAGATCCAAGAAACACGAAGACTGGTCATATAATCATCAGATTGAGCTTCTGTAGGCAATGAGAGGAAGCCTATAAAAAATGAGCTTTAGAAACTTCCAGAGAAGAGCTCGTAAGTGGCCGCTAGAAAAAAAAAGCTGCGAATAATCGCAAGCAGCGCCGATCCATCACACGCCGGCTGAAAAGTTTCGGCGTTTACATCCGTTCCTGCCAAAGCTGTCCGGAAGTTAAGCACCGCGGCGTAGCCCTACGTTAGTGTTGCCACAGATGCATTACCATAATATATATAATGGAAATGGTTCTGTTCACCAATCACGCAAAAACTAGTGAACGTATCGACGCGGGAACGTGAGCATTCGGCGCGGAATGACATGGAGATCGTTATAGGCATCGTTTTACTCGTAATTTACATTTATAAACCTTTTCATTTAGTATTATATACGCGCTTACTATAGTAACGGTTGCAATAGAAAGCCATTTCCGGTTGCGGTTGCTCCCAAGGAATATTTTAGACAAATTTCAAGTCTTAATTCTATATTATAGCCAACAAAGCGGGCAAAAAAGATCTATTCTTCCCGCTAAAATTTCTCGTTGGTTATACTCGCGATATTCTCCCAGAAAGAGAGAGAGAGTTAGAGTCATTTATGAGTATAAGTTAGGTCATGTAAATCTGCCAGCCGTTACTACTTCTAGACAATATAACAGTAATAAAAATAAAAAAAAGGATAGATCACTATCAAACCTTCAATCAATAACTTAAATGAACATCAATGGAATATATTTTAATACGATATATAAAGCGATCTTAAGGAGATCGATGTTCAGAACAGAGGGAAGAAGAGTAAGAGGAGGAGAGTAGGAAAGCAGACCACGTCATGAGAGAGCGAGTGTTAAGAAGAATAGAATATTGCTTTACTTAATTCAACAGTCTCCGTAGCCCAACGCGCTAACCAGCGCTGACAATATAACTTGACGTCCTAGGTTTGATTCAGGTGCCACCTCCACGAGGCGATGAGACATGTGGGATGTTCACCTGATAGTAAGTGATATGCCCAGTCCATAACAAGTTGGCGATAGTTAGGATGGTAAACACTGAACCATATTGTGCTCGTTGAATTAAGACATTAGATGTTAACTTTCGTTAACCCAGTAATATCACTAGCCACAGCAGCCTTCACACCGGATCAGAGTAATGTTTGCATAGTACTGTTTGTCGGCTAGCTACCGCTCTATTATTGTAGAGGCCATAACAGTATTACTATGTTTTAGCTGTTAGTATATCAGAGCCCGTAGGCGGGCCGTCGGGAACAAAGGAACATCATTTAAAGGTGTTTGTATGAGAGTTTATATGCACGCTGGCTCAAAGGGGGTGGGTGAAAGCCAGAGCCTCGTCTGTTGATTATCAGGATGCACCACGAGCAGGTGAGGTTGGTTTGAATCCCGTGAGTTGTGTGGGACCCCTTCCACCCTCACATTTTAAATGAATTATAATTTTAACAAATAGTTTTTTTTTTAAATAGGTTTAGCACCCCTGTCGTAAATGCAATTAAATCATATAACAGTTTTCCGCTGTAGTGGGTTCGAAGCCGCGAGATCGTCGCCGCCTCCCCTCATTGACTTTGAACCAGTTTAAACCGGTTCAAACTGACTACCCGTGCGAAGGGCGCGGTTACACAACGTCGCGGATTAGGGCCGCGGTGTCATCATACACATTTGCATATTACCTCGTCACCCGGTACTGGCGTCTGCCATGGTGCCTGGTGGGGCCAGTGGTGAACGAGCATCCGTTTCTTCTAACGATGAGCAGTTATTGGAGTCTATATATATCTATCCGTAACTTTGAAAACATCATCAGGGTTTTGTCGTTGCTAGCTGCGACAACTTCTGATTTCTTCTAAGTTATATAACTTTAAATATAATTGTGTTAAGTGATAAAGCTGAAGCTAGTGAAACCTCGCTCCGAATACTCAAGTTCTCGTTTATTGACAGCCGGAAACGAGCACTGTATTTTTTTTTACTCTACGAAGCGCCGAGACGACGGACGGACCTTTGATAGTAATTGATACGCCTGCCCATAACAACGTAGCGTTAGTTAGGATGATGCACATTGCACAAAATAGTCCTAGTCGTTTTAAGACAATGTTGTCTCTTTACTCTAGTAAGCTCACTAGTTACAGCGCACTTCAAACCAGAACACAGGAATGTTTGCACATTACTGTCTAGCGGTGTAAATAGGCGTTGCAGTGGTACCTACTTTAACGGTCTCCAGCGAAAAGAGACCTGACAGCAGTAGATGCTCTTATAACCGCACATTTACAGCATGAGGACAGTAGCTTGTCAAGTCCAAAACACCTCACCACCGACAAAATTGTTTGGACTTTTCTTTCCATATTATATAAAGTCTTTAGAATTCGCGAGTGATTTCATTTGCACGAGCTCCCGTTGATGTTTGTGAAGGGCTGAAAAAAATATTGCAAAGCCGGCGATTGGAGCCGCGGAGACGACAGGCCTCAATGGAGAAATAGGAGTTGAAGGGCACCTACACACTGGGGCGATAGCAGTTTTTATATAACTGAATTTATTAGACCTACAAACAAAAAACTCAATCTTACGTTTGAATATATATATTTCATTTATACAAAATGACACAATTAAAAATATTGAAACTGTAACGATTACGTTTGGAGGAAGCCTGGCAGGGGCAGAAGTCCATAGGTTAATGATAATGATAGATATTTATATTCTACAACACCATCTATACAGGAATAAAAAAGGATATATTAATGTTATACAGAGTTTGATAAGTTTTTCTTGTAGAAGAGCAGTCTACATGTGTACCATTTGATACTCGCTTTCTAATTCTAGATCTAGTTTATTTGAATAAAATTAAATAATTACTAGATATCGGAGGATGGACCACTTCAAAAATGAGATTCTTACTATACTTTTAGTATTATAAATAATAACTATTGTTTTAAGAAAATCGCTCTCACGGCGCCGTGTAATCGGCCCTTCAGATGACGAAAAATTTGTATAGCCGAGTAAAAATGAGTAAAAGCTATGCTAAATTCAGTAGTTTTCTTGATCGGAGGTTCATATTAAAACTAAATAGTGATTCGTTTAGTACAAGTAAATGTATCCGCTGCATTGTGTTGCACCTTAGCGCCTCTCCCTCCCCCGTAATTCGGGTGGTGATCGATCACCGTCCGCGCGCGCACCACCCCGACGACGACAATGAATTCGTTAAGCCATGAATTAGCTAATTTCTATACTTGTAACGTGCATGGCAAGATTTAGAAAAAAAAGCGGCGAGAGGACCAGGACGTTCACCTGGCGGTAGTAAGTATACACACTCAGGCACTAGGTGCAATTTGCACATTATCAAAGTCAGAGCTAAGTTACCATTATCCTGTTGATGTCCACTGCTGGAGATTTTCATAAATGGAGTGTAGTCTAACTTGTGATGTTAGTTTATCATTTTTCTTTAAATTATTTTATTATAGCCGCCTTCTGCGTCTTATGTTGAATTAAGTAGTGGTGGTGGTATTCTAAATCATTCACTGAAGGTTTATTGACTTAAATAATCAGAGACTTATAAAACTCTTTGCGATCAACTGGACGTAGTTTAGTAGCACCTAACCTAACCCGCAATCTTTTTTGAGTGTTTTAGTTTTGAATGGTGACTGCGATGTAGAGCGAAGTGGAGTGAAAGAAGTATGAAAACAAGACCTTGTCATAAGATAGGACAAATGCTAAGAAGATGATGACTGTATGTCATTGTCATTTCAAGGTCAAATCTACTTTTCTTTTATCTGTCTAGTTTTATAATCTATATCTAGGTATTATTTTAGTTGAGAGAAATGTTTTAAGTAGTTTTTCCTGAATTGATTTTAACTTTACGGGGCCCAATGTATATTAGACTTATTTTATTTTCATCTTTTTTTTGCTGGATGAAAGAACCAATCGTTTTAACCTCTTCTGGGACGAATCCTTTCTACTAAACTACCACTGTTCTACTACATTGTGGTACTTACGCTCGATTTGTCAAATACATGTTAAGTTTTGTTATACAAGTATTCTTGTTACCACTTGACTATATTGTGTCGAAGATAAGTCTTTCCCTTTGTGTTACTTCCTTAAATATACATAAAATCGGGTACCATGTACAACCCCCGTAGTCTAACTATTGCTATAGAAAACCCTTACATCGATGTGCCCCTCGAACCCGCTGTAATCCTTTACATAAGAACATTATAATGTTTAAACACTATTGCATAGCATCAAAACTTAAATATTTCCGTTTAATCTAGAATAAAGATTTAAAAATAAAGTTGCGTACATATATGGCCATGTTCGTATTCCGTACACGGGCGCAACTAATTCGGTGTACGAGGCGTGAACCCTCGGGGATGTAGTTGTAAGTGTCCGAGCAACACCGATCTATCACCTCCTCTCTCCCCCACCGCACTGGCACTCTCCCTCCACTCCCCGAGCATTGTATAAAGGCAGTATTGTGTACCGCCTTCCCGCGACCAACGAATTCATTTTCTTGATAACTCTCGCCATCTCCCTTATGAAGTGATGCCGGCTAGTAATGAGATCTGTGTAACGAACTAGTGCCATCTATTTAGTATTTTGTGTATAAAATATTATTTTCTTATAATATTGCTTATCTAATAATATATGTTTATATAAGACTAAATCATTAATTAATGATTCGTGGAAATAAACATGTAACTTTCTATTAATCTTATTTTCTGTAAGTTTGTCAACTACAGCGCCATCTGTCAGACGATTAGCCATATCATATCAAATAATTTAAAACAGGAATAACATCGGAAATATTCAAATAGAATAGTCAGTAAAGTTTGTTATAATTTCCTTATAACAGATGGTTTTGTCAAGTACTGTATCTATCTGATTTATATAGGATAATTAATCTTTGTACTAATTCAAAAAGTTTTTTTTTATTATTAACTTTATGTGCTTAAGAGTAAAAAACTTTACAAACATATTGTTTACACAAAAATTCTAATCCACGTTAGAGATAGCAGGAGAAATAAAAAAAAAAATTGTTTCTGTATTAAGCGCCTGCTTATTAATGCATTAGTTTATACTTTATCAAACTAGTAAACTTTAGAATAGCAGGCTACTACTAGTAGAGTTTAGGGTTTTAAGCAGAGGTGGCGCTGTACTTAAGTTTGTCATTTAATGAAGCAACCTCATACGCTAGATCGTAACGTGCCTCTAATTAGGATGATATACACTGCATCACATTGCATTCGTCGCCTTAAGATGATAAGTCTCGTTACCACAGTAATTACACTAGCTCCATTCAAACCGGAACGCAGAATGTTTGTACAGTGCCGTCTGCTGCAATAGGCGCTGCCGTCGTACCATTTTTTTTTCGTGGGGAAATCCTGCATTGTATTATTCCCTTCTGCTGTGGGGGCATCAGAGGGGTTATGCCGGACTCTTACCGACTAAAACCCCACGGTGTACGTCTCAACACTTTTAGCCAAAACCACAGGAACGCTTTCGCACACAACCGTGGCCTCGACAGCGAAAGGCCTTAATGAGGCCGCATCTCGGAGTGCGCTGCCGTGTTGGCTACCTAAACGGTCTCCGGAAAACGAAAACCTATCAAAAGAAGTCTCATCTTGAAACATTTTTATATAAAAATTGTTTTCTATTATCCTAAATAGAGTTAAAACGGAAAACGCACATTTAATGTTTCTTAACCACCCTAGATATTAAGGATGTCAAACTTGTTACGAAATGTAAACGTCGTAGAAATAAATTATAATGTACTTTCCACTTTTATCTCCAATGGTGTCGTTGCGTAGGTGGTGGTCGCGGTTAAAAATATTTCTGGTAACTTAAGAGGTTAATAAATGAAACGAGCGCCATCTGTCAACAGTTTTACTTCAACAGGACGCACGCCGCGCGACGCGTCCGTCCGCGCCGCCTGCTTGTATGCGACTGATTATACGCAACAAATATTTACAAATTATTAACTACCCGCGCTCTTCTCCTACAAACCTTTGATAAAATCGCGTGTTACTGCTGTGCTCCCTGCGTTATTCTGAAACAAACCCAATTATATTAACGCCGAAATGTTTATAGATAAACAAAATATTGCATACACTTGAGATGAATCAGTAAGGTCTTTATCTAGCCTTTTTTTCAGGGAAGCGAGGAGACGACGATACGTTCAACCGACGGTAAGTGATACGCCTGCCCATTAAACGTGGCGCTTAGGCGTTGGCGTGGTACACAGCATAACAGTCCGGCAAAAGTGACTTGCCAGCAGTAGATGCTCTTAACGTAGTGTTATTACGAATGTTATATACTGCACTACATTGCGCTCATCGCCTTGAGATTTAACATATTAAGTCTCGTTGCCCCAGCAATTTCACTACCTACATACATATTTGTGAGTGCGAATATTTGATTTTGGTCCAGACTTGTAAAAGTACCTGTTGGCGAGCACGGCGCGCACGGCTGCCGCGACATCCGCAGGGCGGGGCAGCGCGAGCGCCTCCAGGCTGCGCGCGTACGGCATAGGCACGTCCGCGCCACTCACACGCCACACGGGCGCGTCCAGCTCGAAGAACGAAGGCGACTCCATCACGCGGGCGCATACCTCCGCTCCGATGCCTGCCACCACAATGAGAAAAAACTATTACAGTCTTTAATAATAAAGGTGCACCAGTTGAGATGTTTACAAAACAACTTCATTGCACACATTGTCTTGAGGTTCAAGATTTTACCCGATTGTAAGTTATACACCAATTCACCTGACGCGGTTAGGTTTGTATACACTTCACCACATTGTCTTTATTACCCTGTCCTGTTATCCCATTAATCTCAATATCTAAAGCACCACCCATCAAACTGAAACAGCATTGTTTCGCGGTAAATATGGTGAAGTGGTACTTACCGCCGGAGACCATCTAGTCTCCGGCAATATAGTTCTACCCATCAATATTTAGGTGTCTAGATGGTGTTCTGAAAGTGGGGAACTGGTGAACTCACCGGATTGCGGCCAGCCTTGTTCAACGGTGATAAGGTGGTGGGTCTTGGCGACAGATTGCGCAATCGTATCGAAGTCCAGCGGCCTCAGAGACCTCAAATTGATCACTTCACATTCAATACCTAAAACAATTTGGAAGAAATTAACACCATTAGTAACATGGTAGTACTTGCAAAAATAAACAATAACACACTTGGGAGCTCCTCACTCAGAATGCTGTTATGGAGCCTTATTTACAATTCAAGGATTGGAGGCATCATATACAATTAATTTCCACGGTAACGGAAGTAATATAGTGTAAAAATTCCAGTAGCATATATTTTGTTACAGCTTTGATTCCCTGACAACCATTATCCACCATATACAAGAATATCTTTAATGTACGGGATTTACCATTTCCGGCGAGGTCATTGGCGGCTTGCAGCGCTGTATCAGTGGCTTTTCCAGCGCAGACAACCGTGATGTGCTGTCCAGGTCTCTCGATTTTCGCCTTACCAATCGGCAATACAAAGTCGTCCGACAGGGCCTCATCCGACATAGGGAAGGGAACACCATATAAGATTTCGTCCTCTAGGAACACCACCGGATCAGGGTCTCTGATTGCTGCTTTGAGCAGGCCTGAAAACAAAGTATATGCATTAGCTTTATAACAAACTTATGTGTTATTTCGCTTATCAGGATTATTATCTTTTCAGCCTTCATAAGCATTACTTTTTAAGAGGTGGCAAGCTGTAATGTTGTCTCTCTCTAGTGATAAGCAGTTACAGTGGCCAATGTTATTAGAATTACTGTAACTTACAACTTCTTCGTCGGTATACCTTTGGCGTCCTCTGACGAGTATGGCATGAGCACCTTGAGGCCGGGACAGTGGCTGTACCAGGCGCCGAAACACTGCGAGTGCTGCGCCGCTACACCGGCCGCCGCGCCGTTGGGACCACGGAATACAATGGGCACGGGCACCGCCCCCGCAGACATGTAGAATGTCTTGGCTGCAGAGTTTATTACCTGGACGTAACATATAATACACATACAATGTATTCTAATACACTAGTCTATTTACTGTACATGTGTCTGTATCTATGTTTGTCTGAATGTTCTACAAAACAGAAACCTTCATTTTCAGATAGTGATGACATCACTATCTTTTTCCACCAGTAATTAGTTGAATGATATACTTCTTCCCCGATATATTATACTTACCCACTTCATGAAAACATTATCTTTACTCATTATAGAGATAAAAAAAAAATCAAATTTATTTAATTCCACTAATTTTACAGAAATACTATGTAGTAATAACTAGTTAGCAAACTATCTCTTTTCTGTTGGTTGTAACCTCTGGATTCCTCGCTAGGCGTTGCCTGTGTCAAGGAAACCCAGAACACAAAGCTACTTGTAACATATTTATTTTATTTAGCAGTGACTGTTACCTCACTAATCTGTAGGGTTGGACAACATACATATATATTTCATTATATATATATATTATATATACAATATACTTATATATTGCATATAAGTATATTGTATATATAATATATATATATACAATATACTACACTATTTCCATCCATACACTATTAGGTACATGAGACAGATTTAATGCTGCAGTAATATTATCCGCCAATAACCTAAGACAGAGAAGAGATATTATAGTTTTATTTTTGCATCAAAAAGTAACTCATATTATATTGAGAGTAATCATCGTCATCATCATTTCAACCAATGGACATCCACTGCTGGACATAGGTCTCAACAAACCATGGCTATGTACTCTTGAGGGTCATATTACAACATAAAGCCAGAGAATGAGAGAGACTTCTACACAACAGTGGTCATCTTCCAGCTGATTATAATGATGAGGATGCAAGGTATGATGGACTATTTTCTATATGATAAATGCAAGACTACAATAGTATAATATAATACTTTTACAGTTTAACTATCACTTCATAGAATAATTCTATATACTCACATGATCAATTGCCTGCATGGAGAAGTTGAAGGTCATGAATTCACAGACTGGCCTGAGCCCAGCAAATGCGGCACCAACTGCTATGCCAGCAAAGCCGGCCTCAGTGATTGGTGTGTCTATAACACGCTTGTCACCATACTTCTTCCAAAGACCCCTGAATAAGAATCAAGTATACAATTAAATAATAAATTATAACAGCACCAACAAAAAGGAGCCGACTGAACATTTGAATAGTAACAACGTAGCTATTTATTATCAACAATATACCTTCTTCAAACTGAAGTTTGGTTCGTTATGAAGTAATTATTTACTATTACGAGCATTGTAAATGCTTTGAATATTAAATTGATTTAATCAGTGGTACAGCATATGTAAACTGTGGTATAAATCTGCATGTCCACAATGTTTGTACAAAAACATTGCACTTCCTTTTTAGCACATTGAAGGAACACTCTAAGATTATAAAATAAGCTTAGCATTCCATTTGTTTTCTGCTGATAACTGTGCCATGCTGGTTATGATGTTTTCACTCAATCAAATGTTGTATAGAGACATAATAAATAAACTCCCAGTAATTTTATAGCACTCATTGAAGTGTATGTAATGTTTGCACTCTATTGCAGAAATGGACATGGATGATATGCTCTGTCAATTTCCAGTGACAAAGCATATTATTTATCCTGAAATTGTTATAAGTTTCTACTTATCACTTCAGCTACTGTGATAAAAGTTTATTGAAATTAATATTTAGGACTCTATTTTGTCATTTGGCAAAATTTTATTTCATTCAAAGGTATGTCTAAAATAAAAAGTGAGCATGTAAATACTTTTTAGTTCGTACAAAAAAATCTAATGGACATTGCTTACAGGAAAGTGACTCATTGCTACATTATGCTTTATAAAAATGTTATAAATTACATTTTGCAACATTATCTTCACAAAGGCTTCATCTAATTTTCACTGTGACAGTTTAATTTACATTGAGATAACAAAAAAGTGTTTACTCAGATTATTTACATACTTAACTCTTACCATAGTATAAAGAGAATACTTCGTAAAATAAAATATTGAAAGAAAGTTTTTTAATCATTTATTTTTTTGAAAAATAAAAATTAACTTTATAAATGATACATAACAACACATGCCTAAATTATTGTGATATATGACAATTAGGTTTTTGAAAACTATGCTTACTTCGAATAGAGATAAGTTAATAAAATAATCATGGCATGATGATAAAGAAGTCTCTGCATTAGGAACATAAAAGACAACCCATCTCAAATGAAAAATAAAAAAGATTGTCACAAAAAAATTTTAATTTATGGATAAATGTACACAAAACAAATTTCTGGCAGTGGATCCACACCCTTGCCTTTAACTGGCTGTATGGACTATAAAGACCTTTGCCTTTCCCATTAGGGATAAATTAATATCCTCATCAACCATGCCTTTAAATATGAAAATTGCTTGTTCTATTCTAGAGCTACAGGCTGTTTTTAATCCATATAAATGACTGTCATTCACTAATATAAAACTGAAGTATTGCCAAGCTCAGATTAATGGCATTTAGAGTTCTGTCGGTCATACATGTGACAATGAGAGTATGACTGGCTGAGTAACTTTTGTTGCTAAAAATATTACCTACATTATATGGTATTATTCTATTATATGTCACAAAGGGTTGTGATCTAATAAAATAAAAATAAAAGTTACTTAATTTATTTCAATTGTTAAAAATATATAAACAATTTTCATAAATTTTGTGTAAACAGACAACCAACAAGCTTCATACATACGAAACTAATGTTTTTATTTATGACGTTATTATATTGGTAGAAGGAAACTTCTCATTTTAGGTTAGGAAAATCAGCAGAGCTGTCAACAAACTTATTATGTAATAATACAGAAGGAAGGAAACGATTTAAAATTGTTTAAGCTACAGTGATAGTATTGAAATTATCATTGTTATATGGTCGGATTTAAATATGAAAAATTATTAATTTGAACAAAATCTTACCTGCTGACTTTATAGGCACCATCATATTGTGCTACTTCTTCGCCCAGTATGAACACGGTTTCATCTCGTGACATCTCCTCGTCTAAGGCTTGGTTTAAGGCATCTCGAACAGTCACTGGCTTTGAGGCCAGAGCTTTGGATGTAGAGAAAGAACGACGAGATAAACGGGTTAGCAGGCTAAACACAACCGGTGTAGATTTCAACGCCATTTTCACTTTAAACTTTTTGAATAAACTTTCATATGCTAGAATAACACTTTCAAAGCTCTAAAAAGAGCGTTTTAAAATAAATTCGTTTGAAAATGGTGTTAAAATCTTCGATATATCGGAGTGAAGGATGAATGGAGGTCGCGCTGGACCGGACCGTCAAACACTGCAATGACGTTTTTTACAAGTTCACAGATTATTTATATCTTATTTCAACAAGTCAGGGTGACCATTCCAATTTAAATTTTTTGTTTTAATTAATTTTCTAATTCAAATTTATAAAAATAATTACAAAACTGCAATAAATTTAGGCAAAATATTACTAAATATAAGGAAACCTGCACATGAATTAGAATTTGGTGTGTTTGTGAAGTCTCCAATCCGCATCGTGGTGACTATGGCCTCATCGCCCTCATATTGAGTATAGGCATATGCCCCAACAGTGGGGACATATATGGCTGTTAGAGAAATATAAGGTGCCTTGTTTAAACTGAAGCTCCCACACAAACTAGGCGTTTGTGATGAACTCCTGCCATAGCAATGCGGCACCGGTTAGGATACGTTGCACCTCACAGTGCTTGTCAGTTTAATACTCTAGGACGCTAGGTAAATTATAGCGCCATTTCATTCGGACGACAGTAATGTAACTATTACTTTGTATTAAACAATGGCATGGTTTAGCGATAGAAATTTTCCGGTCTTGCGTCATATAATTCTTGAAGGAATTCTCTTTTGATATATATATATATTAGTTAGAGAATAGTTTTGGAGTAGAGATAATATAAAAAATAATTCATGTATTGGTTATTGTATATTTTTATACATTATTGCATGATGTCGATGTTAGATACATTGACAAAATAAAAACTGACCAGAAATTATCAAACATCCTTTTCATAAGATAATATATATGTACACACTGGCCTGAAGGTATCCGGGATACAGTTAGTGCTGAATAAAAGTGAAGGCTAGCCAAAAGCTGTAAACAGATCAAGGGCGCATATAATCATAAAAATTTGAATGTGATGTCTTTTGGTTTATATTCGTAGTAATAACTTTATTATTGTGTATTTGAGAGACAATTTTTATATGTATTTGCTTTATTCGTGTATTTGTCTGCAATGTTTGGAAGCCGTATGAGTGCAGCACTAGATTTGTTCTCTCTAACCCTTGCGCGCATACGCTCACTCTTGTCCTACTGGTCGCGGTTGTTACCACTCAAGTAGAATTACAGTTCCGGTAGAGTTTTTTTGAAGTAATTTAACAAATTGAGGATTTAATAATAGTACTATTCTTCTCCGTGGCCATAATCCTTTCCGATATTATAGTACATATAGGGAGCAGTTCTGCTGCTAATGAAGATTTTTGAAATTGCCTTTAAAATTATTTGCTTAGTGTGCCTAATATATAAGCTTTATATGTCCATATATCTCTTTTCAAACAAAAAAATCATGTGCAAAAAAGGCAACATTTTGGTAATGGTACCTTTTTTGCAAACGATTTTTGATTATTTGTAATATATGTATTTTTATACGTGTTTTTGTATATATATATGTGTATTATATATTATATTGTATTTGTTGAATGCACCTACCTCATCATCTCTGCGTTACACAAGGTAAACAGAAATATAATGCCAATGGCATTAAGTCCGCATTTACACGATATATATAAAATTAAAATAAATAAATTATTGCTTTTTTAATTTGGATTACGCAGATAATTTTTTTTTAAACTTTTTCATTCAACAAACATTTCGTATCCGTGTTTAATTTAAAACATTATTAATAATCGTTTGAGATTCGTTATTCGCTGTGTTAATCTATTCTTATGGAAATATGGCGGGAGGATTAAACCTCACAAGACGCTCACGACAGTTTACAACCTTTTGAGACAGCTTTGGATAGTTTAAGGATTCGCATCATCAACTTTACGATACGGGCCGATTGTCTGGGACGACTCTCTCTGTGCAGGGAAATTTATGAAAATACAAATATAATGTTTAAGTGATTTCATATACAGATTTATAACTGAATTTTATGACGACTGCAAGTTATTTGAGATATTTGCTTTAATATTTAATAATTGATTTGTATAAAATATTATGCGGTAAAAAGACACACAAATGTGTTATGGGTTAAACCCACGTCTGTTGTTTAGATATATTTAATTTCTTCTTTTGTTGAAATCTATCACGCTTTTCTATTCTCATAGCGAGCAATTAAACATTTAAAATAATTACCTTATAGTTAAAATTAGGATGATAATTGACCACAATTTTGCTGGTCTAAAGAGACGATGACACCAAACTGAGGAACTCAACGAAGTACATCGCTTGGCGGAACTTAAATTAGGAAGCAATGGGACAATTATCTGTGTGGAATATCTTCCTGACAGTAAATGAAACAGATACGATGATGATGAGATCATTAAAAAAAATGAAATATTTAATATGGTATGCTTTTGTTATGGTATAAAAAAAATTGTTGTGGAGTTCTAGATGTTGTTGTGAAATGTAGGTTTATAAAAAAAAGCGAATCCATACATTTGGTTAATTAATTATAGCTACAAAATTATACACGAACTGTGGTACTTTATTTGCAAGAGTTGATAAAGTATTTTCGTGAGATTTTGTTACGTTTTATATTTGTGTACACTTAGGTGTACATACGTAAGTAGATTTTTTATACAATGTTAAAATGTTTTTACTGAACTGATATTATAAGATTTTTCTTCTCGAACTACAATGAAAACAAACTTATACCAAGTAATTTACTGATCGTTATCGGTGCTACTATTTTTCTGCCTGAAAACAGATTCATTAAATTGGTGTTATTATTTTTTGTTATTATTATGTTAAGTTTTATTCCAAGTGAAATAAATATTCTATAAAGGACTTCGTCCGTCCGTGATTGCTTGTGACGCTGCATAAGCACTGAATAAATCGCAATTCCAATAAAAATTCTGAACTTTAATTACTCTCTAATACACGCTCGTAAATATCTGCACGTGCGCTAGTGATGTGCAGTTGGAACGATTTCGATATCGTGAACAAGCATGTACTATAACTTTTTTCTATTAGTTAAAGTTAGTCAACCGATATTAGCTTAGTAACACTCGCTATTTCTGTGCTTACGTCACAACTATTACCATGCTATAAATAGTATTTATTTACAGGGAAAGATTCGGTGATAAAGTGTTTAATTTTAATTCACCTGTCTAGTTACCGTCTTCGTACGCTTTGCTATCCACGGCTTTATTGTCATTTAACGTCACGGGAAATTGAAGTCTATTGTTTGTTCATTAATAGTAAAGAAATACCGAACGATGGTAGATCACTACTTCGCGGTCAAAGTACCCCGTACTACATGGAGACGTGTGAGATGGAAAGTTTGCCGGATCACAAGTTTCATGTGAGAGAATTTCGCCTTGCCAATATTTATTAGCAACATCATTCTAAGTTTGTACTTTGTGATGGGATAAACTCTACAGTTTGCTAAGTAAAGGTTTGTCTAGTGAAAAATATTTTAATTGTTTGCAGTTGCATTGTTTCCAAACTTATTCAATTCATTCGTTTTGTTTATTATTTACATCATAATTTAAAAAACTTTTTTTCAATATTACGCTTTAGCTAATTATAGTAAAAATGTTAAATAACACAAAAATAATTAAGAAAAGCTTGAAACAGCTATCTAGAAGTTAAGCATGCAATTACATATATTGTAAAAGCGCCTGTTAAAAAACCTACAGCAATAAGTAATAGAAAAAACGTTGTTGTGTTTACACGCCGGCAGGGACAGTTTTGTTTTGTACTGTCAAAGTTAGATTAAGTTGGACAGCATAAAATTAAATGGACTAGCAAGATCTTTCAATTGTTATTGCAAATTGGTATACGATCTTAGACATAGCCTTGAAGATAGTTTCAAATTTTAAACAATTGAATAAGACGTTTAAAATATTTTCTAAGACTATTCTAAGACTACTGCCTGTCCATGAAGATTCGTTCACCTAGATTTTGATTTATGTAAATCATAATACACATTATAATTACTCTAAATTTGAAAGAACAATCTGTACTGAGTATATTAATAATCTTAACATTCAAGGCCGAATTAGAAACTCAAGATTCAATGACACTGAAAATGAATTCGGCAACTATTTGAACAGTAGACTACAACATGGCGCCGCACCTGATCGACAACAAACTTAGCTGAATTAATCTCACGCAGTGTTTATTAAACCTTAAGTGTTAACTTTGAGGTTATGTCGGGGAAGACCATAATTTTTAGACATTTCTACTTAAAAGACCTTTAAATGGATGTGCTTATTTTTATTTCCCAATAGTTAAGGCAATAGCCGCACCCGCCGCGCGTGGTACGGGGGTGGGCAATATGTTAATAACGGTCTCAAGGGAAGCTGTTTTCTCTTTCATGAGCTGTTAATTCTCAGTTGCTTTTTACTATTTTTTCTCAAATTACCAGATAAAAATAGAAATATATAATATTAAACTTTTTAAACTGTTGAGGTACCGGGCAGTGGCAGATCTGCCATTTTATCTGCTAAACGAACAGCCGCATTACCCTGACGGTCGGCAGGATTGTTGGTATCATCCCCCGCATGACGGTCAAAGCCACGTCGTTTAACTATGATTACTTTTCTAATCTTTGGCAACGGGAAATCTGGGCAGATCGTGCGATGTCTGATGCGGGGTCAGCGCCCGACTAGTGTGATGATAACGCGATGAGTTTGCGGATAAGAAAAATTTTTGCAAGAGCTCCAAATGGTATAAGGTTACCATGGCTAATGAACATGTCTTCTTTCTCATAGCCATTACATATAAAAGAGTCTTTATAGCGCATAATTCTTCTATAGCCACCTTCAAATGTGGATAGAGTAACGTGTGAATACTTCTGTATGGTTTCCGGTAAGAGTACTTACTGCCGATTGTTTTCCCATATTTGCTATAGGTATCCCAGAATTCATCAATATATCATGGTTACTGTACATTGGACTGAGTTTGATTTATACCTCTCGGTCTGGGTTGATGATGGTGAGACACATAGTTTGTCCCGACTTATGTCATTATTATATTTATTGTTTGAAATAATTATCTGATTACCATATTTTTTAAAGGCAACTTCGATGATAATTTGCTTTGAATATGTTGAATCTGCTGTTTCTTCCTGCAACATATACTAAGTTCTAAGTAGGCTCTGTAGCTGGTAACACTAAGTGATTAATATAATTAGAAATTATTGTTACAGTAATGTATGGTGTCGTGTAATAAATCTAGAATAATTCTAGCCAAAGTGCAGTAGCTTTTCTGTGACCGAATACCCCATTTGCCGATCGTCGTGCTTTTTGGTAAAGCAGTGAAAGGGGAAATATGGTGTTGTGAAAATAACCTAACTAGTTCTACATGTTTATGGACCACCTTTATCACTTGATTTGAGTGAAAATACTTCGGAGCTTTATAAAAACTTCTAACTCTGTTTAAATATAAATCTTGAATATAACTACAAATTTGTTTTAATGTTGCAACTTGTAATTTAGAATGTTCGTGTAGTGCTACCAGTACCTATAGTTACCGTGCTTAACATCAGTGTCAAGTACGTTAAGTTGCTTTTAAGTTTATTGTCTCATTAAGTTTTATTGATCGCTGAAGGGCTGGTACTTGGCTTGATGATCTGTAAATTGACTATTTTAAATTTAATGTACGGAGTCTTTAAATAGATGCTTTGAACGGATCCACTGGATGCGAGCAACGTGGGACCGATCGATGTGGGGATCCTTGGGGGAGGCAGTCCAGCAGTGGACGTATCGGCTGATGATGATGAAGAGTCTTTAAATTACATGAGACTATTTTTGTTGTACTGAAATAAAAGTAAAGCAAACTATTTAAATGCTTTAGCTTGCTTTGTAACACGCTGGTTCTTGGTGCTATTCAGATATCACATGTAAAAATGTATATCCATCCATACATTCTACTATCCAGTAGAAATGATACTTCCGGCCTACCTCGTCAGCAAGATTGCATTCCGGCTGTCAGTATACGGGAACAAGAGTGTACTGAGCGAGCACACTCCACCATCTTCTTCCTCTTATAATCATGTAGAATATATTTTGTTGTAGACAAATTATATATAAAGAAGTATTGGTTAATAAAAGTAGTAAGTATCAGAATAAGAATAACTAAGCACCCATGCAGCATCGTGTGACTATAATCCGACTGTTGTTAGTAACAAACGTTATGGCTTGTAGCATAAAAACGAAACGCCAACGACCCTGCACCCCCGTACTGGAGTCGCAATCACAACAGATCCCATCTAAGCCGGGACCCTCTAAATTAATTCTCTGCTATTCACGAAATTTATATAATCGTTTAACGGTTGCTCCTTCGCCAGGATCTCCCTTATCGCCTGTACGTACGTGTTTATCGTAAACTAGTTGTATAGTTAAGTTTTAGTATTAAACTGAATTGGTTAAAATGATACTATATTACACCTTATATCTATTTGACATTGATTCAGCCATTTTTGAGATTATCATTAACAAAGAGATAGAAATACTTAGTGTTCCTTGGTGTAATCATTGCTTAAACTTTCATATACATCCAGGGATTCTATTGTTATTTTAATAGCACTAGCAGATAGGCGCTAGTTACATTTATATCTTTAGATGTTATATGAAGTAGACTGTGACAATAGAACCTTTATCCTTTAAAAGTTATAAAGATGATTTATTAATGGAGTGTATGTTCAGTTTTTCATTTAGATTCTTTCAATATTAAGTGTGTACACACCCTAAATCAAATTTCAGTGAACCGTGAAACGTACTGAGTGTAATTATTCACCGGATGCGAGGACCTCAGGCCCGAAAAGAGGAGGAACGAAGAGGGTATCGACTCCACACAGCGGAAATTAGGTTAGGCTCACTTAGTTATTATGTTTATCTTTCAAACCTTTCATATATAAGCAGTAGGTAGTCGACGTTATCAGATATATAGCTGATAATCTTTGAATTGAGGCTGTGAGTAGCAAAAGATTATTTGCTGGATTAAACTTCTATTTTAGGTATTGAAGTTTATCAATGAGTAGCTTGCGTTTCAGCTTCTATATAGTGATTTTCCCCAGAATTTATAGGGGTAGTATGTTGTCTTGAGATGATGAGAGATGAGATATTTACACATAATAATGAGCATCTCGATAAATTCTATGGTATTGATTGTTTTTATCGTCTTGCAGTAGATAACAATACAATTGATTCAGCCCTTTTCAAGCTGATGAACTCGCGATAGTGATTCGTTGTCTTAATTACAGACGGGAAACTAGTCTGAATACTTTGCTGTAAAGCCTTTATAAAGTAATGGAAGAATTAAGAGGCTTTGTCTGAATGTAAACAGCACGAACAACACAAGGTTAATTATCCAGCGTCATTCGCGCACTTGATTGCATTATTCGCTCGGTAATAAAACCGATGAAGGTGAATGTTAAGTGGTTAGATCGAAGTCCTTCGATTGCCAAAGTCACAGGCACCCTGTCGCCGCGGCCGATTAACGGCTATAAGGAAAACTGCTCTGCATCTTGACGTCAGAGCTGAGGTCAGACATTAGCCGCGCGACCTTAATCCGACGGTGTCGGTGTGGCCTCATGCAGTCCCCGGTGATGTACCGCCCGCTCGCGCCGACCTCACGCTTCGATTACTTAACGTATTGTTTTGCAATTAAAAAAATTAGTGATATATCTATTTCTATCGGTTAACCTGTCTATATAGAAGATATCCACATATTTATTGACTTATCACGAATTCTTTGACGCTATTAGACGTAAACACTTAAAATTTGGAAGAGATATTGTTTATACCCTTTAAAGGTCAGCTAAGAATGGAAATTACAAAAGTACTCCCCCAAAGTTAGTTGCGGGTGTATATTCCGGGGGAGGGGATCCTGACAGGGTTGCCCTGGAGCGGGAATACTTCTGACAAATTTCATGTCTAGATTTCAAATCTAATTCTCTATTATATCCAGCAAAGCGAGCGGGGAACAGCTGGCTGATATATGAATGGCTGAGTTGTCTAACCGATATCTTAAATACATTATGACATACATAAGTTATCAATAATTTCATGTTAAAGAATGATATTTACTGCGTCTCTGCGGGGACGAAAATATTCAAAGTACTGCTTTAAATCGTACTTTAATATATTATATTAAAACCTAGTTTTCGTGTGATGAACTAATCAAACACCGTTCGCGCAGTGCTTGCTTGTTAGTTCTTCACTTTGATTATAAAATAGCAAACTGTTCGTAGTTACAGCTTTAGTCGATCAACAACTTAAACATAAATACTTACGCATCAATGGCCGAAGGTTGGGGTAGTTCTTACCATACTTTTCCCGAACCGGTTTTCGCTTTACCGTGGCGGTGGCTTGGCGCCATGGTGAAAGTAAGAGGAAACTACACGGCTGGTTCGAGTCATACAGCTGGACTGAAATAACCACTTCAAGTGAGCTCGATGAGCTCACCACAGACGTGTGCCGGGTGGCTGCAAGGGAAGGCTCGAACTGCTCTTCGTAGTGAAGGTAAAAGGAGTGTGGGTATTGCAATCCGCCGCTTTTCCTATGCTCCGTATAACGGTTGGCGGCGGAGCCCAAGTCCTGGTCCGCTACAGAGGGTCGGGAGAGTTTTCTCGCTTGGGTTCCATGGCTTCGGGGTGATGGATTCGAGGGAATCCGTTACCTTAACGATGGTAAGCATGCTGTATGTTCCGGCCCGCCCTTATAGAGATGGAAAAGAGCGGAACGTTCACTAGATGATAAGTGACACGCCCGCCCATAACAACGTGACGCTAGTTAGGATGGTATGCACAGCACCACATTGCGCTCGTCGCCTGAGATATAAGATGTTTAGTTTCGTTAACCCAGTAATTACATTAGGTACAGCGCCGTTCGAACCGGAACATAGTAATGTTTGCAAACTACTGTTTTGCGGCAGAAATAGGCGTTGCGGTAGTACCTACCTAGATGATCTCTATCAACAGAGACCTACCAGTTCCCGTGGTCCCGCCGAAAAGCTACGCGGGCAGATCATCGTGGAGCTTTTAGTCGGTGCAAGTCCGACATGACCAGTCTTGGCTCCCGCAAGAGCAGGTACGGAAAAGTCTTACCATACTACTATTAGGTACTGCCATAATATTTTACCATAGTACGGCTTGCAATATTATTTGTGGATAGTGTGATAGTAAATTAGGCTATAGATTAGATAAAAATAAAAGCAAAAGGTAAAGTAAACAAAACACTAAAAATACAAAACTGTCAACAAGACATAGAAAAGAAGGAGAGGAAAGCAGAAAAATTACAAAAAGGGATGCTGTGTGATTTTTGGGTTTCCTTTCAGGAACAAAAGGCCACTGTCTTCACTTGCGAGAGTTTAGGAAGAAAGAAAAAGGATGCAGTATGATAGAAGTAAAGAAGTGTGATAGATAAGCGGAGCATGATAGAAATGAGAGAATGAAAGACGAGAATGAGTTAAACAACGTAAATAATTTAAATACAAGATGGTAACTGTTTAGTAAATAAAGGCCCTGACCCGCCACTCGCAGGGGTTGAGCTATAAAAAAACTAATTACTTGTGATAACCACTTTCATCGTTGCCTTATTGAAGTTCAGTGCAGAACATTGATCCCATCAAATATTATGCTGGAGGATTACTCCTGTCTTTCACAGAACATGTTTCTTCCTTAGTCGCTTTTTCACGACAGGATATAGTGGCGGTATAACTTGGGTAATTACCGTGGTAAGAAAGGGAGTTTAATTAATTGGAGCCAGGCAGCTTATGTCACCAATACATGTATACAAAAGCAAGTGCTGCGCTCATCTCCAGTGCAAAAGATGACTGAACTTTGAAGAACAAATCCATCAGAACCGATACCAGCGAAGTATGTTTGGTTTGTAATAATCGCTGCTGTGGCTGCGTCGTGTAAATAACTCATGTTATTTGCTTACCCTGGTAATGTTGATCTAACCCTTGCGCTGTTACACTTAGTTAATGTATGTACGTGTGTATGTGCGTGGATTCGGCGAAAGGGCGAGGATCTATGAAGTGAGCCTTTGGAAACAAAGTTTTTAACCACATACATATCTTGAATTTGTCACTAGCAGCACAGGCGTTGCACTAGAAACAGGATAATGTTTTTACACTGTGAATAATTCAGCCGGGAAACTAATCTTATCGTTTAGTTAAAGTCACTTCGATGTTTAAGTGAAGATGATTTTTATAATAACTGATGGTAGGTCTCTGTGGCTAGGGATCGTCGAGGTAGGTACCATATCATCTCACAGTGCGGGGAGCCCTCAAGTATTTAGGGCTCACTCGGGACGGGCGATGGAGCTTCGGGGAGCACTTCGAACGGCTTCTCCCGAAGCTCACCGCCATCGCCGCTGCGCTGGGCAGATTGCTGCCCAATGTCGGGGGGCCGGGTCATTTGTGTCGGCGCCTATACTCTGGCATCCTGCGGAGTATGGCACTGTACAGTGCGCCCGTATGGGTGGATAGGTGCGAGACCGCCAGGAACGGGCCCGTGTTGAAGAGGGCCCAACGTATCCTGGCGGTCCGAGCCTGTCGGGCGTACCGTACGGTGTCCTGGACGGCGGGTACGCTTCTCGCGGGCGATGCGCCTTGACATCTACAGGCGCAGTCGCTCGCGGAAGTGTACCTCTTCCTGCGGGATGCCGGAGAGCGTCGGCCGGACCCGGCGACGGTCCGCCGGATCAGGCGCGTTGCCCATGACGCCCTGATCCGGCGGTGGGAGACGGAGTTAGGTAACCCTGCCGCCGGCCGGGACACGGTCGAGGCCATCAGGCCCCACCTGTCCCGGTGGATGAGCTGGCGGTACGGGGCCTTGACGTTCCACCTGGTGCAGGTGCTGACAGGCCATGGATGTTTCGGCAAGTACCTGCACCAGGTGGCCCGTAGAGAGATGACGCAAGAATGCGTCGAGTGTGGTGCGCCGATTGACACGGCGCACCACACTCTGGCGGAGTGCCCGGCATGGGGGCCGCAACGCCACTCCCTCGTCGTGCAAGTCGGCAGTGACCTCTCGCTGCCGACTGTAATCGATCGTATGTTGAGCAGCGAGAGGTCTTGGAAGGCGGTGGCCTCCTTCTGCGGCGCAGTGATGCGTCAGAAGGAGGCCGCCGAGCGCACGAGGGAGGCCGACGCCGCTGCCGCACCTTGCAGGCGGCGGCGGGCCGGCGGGAGAGCGCGGCAGCAGAACCACGCCGTCCGCTTCCTCCCGCCGTGAGCGACGGGCCCCTAGCGGGGCACGGTGTGAGGGGGCCTTCGGGCCGTTAGGCGTGGTCCTTTGGGCCTTTTGTCGTGTTTCCCCTGGGGGTGCGTCCCCCGGGGGAGTCTTGGTTTTTGTCCCCCCTCCCTCGTCGAAGTGGAGGGGGGAGTCTGGAGGGAGGAGGCCGCCGCCCAATTCCTTCACGGGAGGGCGGCGGCCGGGCATGCGCTCCGTCGTGGGCGCGCGCGGTCGTCTGTGGGGTCGGGGGGCCCCAACGTGCCGGTCCCGCGAGGGGCCGGTACGGGACGGCAGGTGGGTGCCTTTGCTCCCCGCGGGCACCCACCAGGAGGAGTTTCATACGCGGAGGCGCCCGGAGAGTTGCTTGATTGAAACCCGGGCGTCTCCAGTATGCGTATAGCGGGACAAGCGGTGGTGGTTTTAGTGGGTATGGGGGTCACGCACAACATCTCAGTGGCCCCGAGCCCCACATAACCCGGCGTCCCCCCCCTTGAAAAGGACGTTGGGTATGCGGTAACAGCATTTCCACCACCGATATCAAAAAAAAAAAAAAAAAGGTACCATATCATCGTACCTAGCCCCACGTTGTTATGGGCTGACGTATCGCTTATCGTCAAGTGAACTTTTCGTTCATTACGTTGCTTAATTATTTTGAAATATCTACTATATCATATACTTTCCACTCAATTTTTACTAGTAAACCAATAAAGACACAACTTGATAGCGCACGTCTAAGTCGGTTTGGTTGGATTATCTGAATTACAAATTGTGATGTTCGTGGCAGCGAAATAACTAAGCCCGTATTTACATTGTAAGGTACCGGCGGCGCGGGGGACAAGCGGACCCGGGGACTGCTCGCAGCCCGGGCCAGTAATGACCAAAGTTTCCGGCAAAGCCTCCCGCGCCGATGTTATAAAGTTGTTGCCAACTCCATTTCATCAGCAAACAGTGCACGCCCAAACAACACAACTACCAATCAACCGCTTTTTGATGATCTTCGACACAGTAGTGATTTTATCCGGGAACAGCGAGAGGAGAGAAAATTATCCAAAGATGTAATTTCGCTGGGGAAGATGGGGAGGGAGGAGAGGAAAGTATAGTTCTGAATAACCTATTAACAGGCGATCCGATTAAGCTGGAATACTGAAACATATTTCTGTAAATAAAACACGATTTTCATATTATGTAAAATATCTTAAACTTGGTATATCGTTAAGCTTTAGATGAACAGTGTAAGCACAGTAACTTACTACATCACCAATGACATATATTAATAGAAGACTGTGGGTCATGGGTCATACAAGTTGACTTTTGAATTTTAAGCATTGGTAAATAATGTAAACATATTGTAGAAGTTTGAAACTTATTCTTGTTTTATTTCAACACTTTTAAATGAGTGCTGAATGGCGCCAACAGCTGTACTAGGTTAGAATACCTGTGATTATTGATAAAGTAATAAAAATAACTTAACCATTTATTTGATCTATACAGCTGCTCATAGTTCACACTTCAGTTTGAAGAAGGCATCTAGTGATGATGATATACCTACTCACGATTTGATTTTAATTATTTTTTTGACCTTATACCTTATACCTTAGAAATTTAAGAAATATAAAAAGGAGTTAAATACAAAATTACATCAGTCTCTTTAATATGAAGAAGAGTAATTGATTAGTTTTTATGACTTTGTTCCTTTTTCTTGTAATATACATCATCATCATTAGGTGATAGTTATATACTACTTATTACTTCTACAGATGGTAGGTCTATGCTGCCGGAGACCATCTAGGTAGGTACCATCGCAGCACCTATTTCTGCCGCTGTACAGTACTGTGCAAACGTTACTGTGTTTCAAATTGAAAGGCGTTGTAGCTATTACTATTACTGAAGTAACGAGACTTAACATCAAGGCGAGATGAAACATAATCTTAAGGCGGCGAGCGCAATATGGTGTTGTGTATAATATTCTAACTATCGCTATGTTGTAATGGGCGGGAGTATCACTTACCACCAGGTGAGCGTACCTTCCGTCTTGTCGTTTCATTGTAAATAAAAAAATTGTATTAGATTTAAGTGGATCTGTCTCATCAGTTTATGAGTTGTCTCTGTTGAAAGTAAAATTTAATATTTTTGTAAAACCGTTGAACAAACAGGTACGGCGTTTAAATTTATAACAAACATTAAAGTCCCCTTGATTCACGAGGCTCCTCATCCGCGCTGGTAGCCGGCACTTCCTCCGCGCGGTCTAGACGCGCAGTCAGGTCGCATAAACTGCGGGATTCACTGGCTCGGCAAATGAATACATATCTAATAACGGAACGGAACCGAATATACGAATCGTATTAAACTCCATTTCTTTTTTTACATCCGGTTAGGTATTTGGCATCGAACGATGGACGATCACTTGCTAGTAAATGAAACGTCCGTATGTAACCTTGAGAAGCAGGATAAAGCTTTGTTCATCAGAGCTTAGTCCTTAACGCTATCAATAAAGATTTTTTTAGAAAATACTAATAATAATAAAAAAACGAGTAAAGAGAAACGAAAAAATTTTAAATAGAAAATTGTCCTATCGACAATACCGCAGCAAATTTAAAAATAAATTAAGAAGATTCTTATAAGTAAAGGTTACGTTTTTTAATTTTAATGACTTTGCTTGCGCTCATTTCGACATACAAGAATATATATATCACATACGTATGTTTTTAAAAGACTAATATTCTACCGGAAATATTCTAAAGTATTGTGACGTTCAAATGATTGATGTGCTCCCTAATTTCCAACCGCCCGGATGCGATAACTGCGACCTTCTAATTCCTTAATGTCTTATTTTGTCACATGTTTAAACAAATTCAAACTTTATTTGTATAGAATTAAGGTTTTCCGGAACGCAAAGGTAACGATGTTGGTATGAGAATGCACATGCGTCGCAGTAGCGGGCCTACGCCGTAGAGCCTCCGCGGGCAGACGGCGCTGAACCGCCGAGCGAGCCGCGCGTAGACGCTGCTACGAAACGCCACCCCCCTCGCGTCTACGGAACTTTCATACGTTTTGTAAAAATTTATGAACCAGTTTTGAGTGAGCTACGGTATGTACCACCGGAACATAATAGGCGGGAACATTTAAATCGGTGTTTACTTTTAGACTTTTCGCAAATGACTTAGTGAGTTAATTTAGAAAAATTATAAATAAAATGGCTCCATTGCGAGTTCCGACAGACTTGTTCACGGACGATGTGACGGACTTTCTGAACTACTCGACACAGCACCCCGGCGTGGAATCGCCCAGACACCACCTCCGGCACAGGAACCACTCTCGGGACCATTCGAGAAACCACAATGTTGTGGACATGCTGTCGAATTCTATAATGGAGGTGATAAACACAAAGTTCGTCCCGGACAACAGCGTCCTGCCGGACCTGGAGCCGCTGTCGGCGCACATGGATGGCCAGGAGCGACACCCGCTCAGGATGAACATCACCATGAACCGGTCCGACTTCGGAGTGATCAGCGAGGAGTTCCTGTACCGGCACAGCGGGGCGATGACCGCGGTGTACTGCGTCGCCTACCTGCTGGTGTTCGTGGTGGGACTGGTGGGGAACTGCTTCGTGATAGCCGTGGTGTACCGCTCGCCGAGGATGAGGACAGTTACCAACTTCTTCATAGTGAACCTGGCCCTCGCAGACATACTCGTTATTGTGTTCTGCCTGCCCGCCACACTGATGTCCAACATTTTTGTTCGTGAGTATATATATCCTCTTTTCAGTTTGCGGACATGCTTCTCATAACTGCAACATAGTTTATTTGCCGTATACATAGTAAATTGTGTATATAATCTGTTAACATAATTATATTGCATTAAAATGTGTCCTACCTAAGTCCTGCAGTCCTTTTTAACTTGATACAAAGCAATAATTGTACCTAGGTTACCGTTAGTATTTAAGCTCATAAGACGCTTCCAGCAAATCTGCGGGATAGACAATACGATTTCTTAGCTAAGGTAAGTCTTCATTTATTAATAATTATTAGCTTAGACCAATATAAAACCTAAAATTATTTGTATTCAACGATGTCATTGATTTTCGCTCAGTTAAATATTTCGCGAAAGCCTTTTACTCTGAAGCGGTACGTCCGCAACAGCAGTAAGGACCGGAATTAATCTCGGTAATGTGTTTGGCGGAAGTTGAGTGTTAAGTTACTTTAAGTTCAGGATACAATTCTCGAGTGTAATGGTGTAATATGTAGCTTAAATAGAGAGTATTTCTTTTTATAATTCTTTTAGAGCACATCATACGGTTTCATATAGTGTGATTTAAATATTTTCATGTAGCTCGTGAGTGTATTTTTGTGTTCCGGTTTGAAGGGCGCTGTAGATAGTGTAATCAAAGGTATGACGGAACTTGACAATATATGCCTAAAAGCGACCAGGCGCAGTGTATATCATCTGATCAAGCACGATATGGTAAAGGCAAGCGTATTACTTACCATCAGTTGAAAGGATACTTGGTTTGTCGCTTTATATAATAAAAAAAAAACATACGTACACTACTACTGAAATCTACAGATTTACAATACACATAAGAGCCAAACTATTCTGGTCGCATGTGAAGTTTTATTTTCACTGTACACACGTCAAATTGAAATGAAATGGTATTGATGAGCATTTTTTTTATTCAACAAAGCTACGAGACCACCGATATGTTCACCTGATGGTAAGTGACACGCCGGCCCATAGCAACGGGAGGCTAGTTAAGATGGTTTATACTGCACCACATCGCATTCGTCCTTAACACCTTAAGACGTAGAGTATGTAGTTTGGTTACACTAGTAATTTCATTAGCTACGACGCCATTTAAACCGGAACATAGTAATGTTTGCACAGTACTATTTATCGGCTGCAATAGGAACTGCGACGGTACCACCAGTAATTGTACGTATCTTAAACAAAAAAATACTTAAACCACACCCTTAAAATTATAACAAACCCTTTTTATATAGCGTATTTAAAAAGTTGCGACCTTCTTTGTATATATATAATATTATATTAATCATTCCCCCTGCGTGTGGTGGATCAGGGCTTTTGGTTTTCCAATCATTTACTATCTAATTTGTTTGTATACATTGTTTTTCTTTTCCACTGTTATATTCCAATTCCTTCCTTCATACCTCACGCAAGTGAAAACCGTCATTACACTTATATTTTTATCTGAAAATATACCTGAAAAATATGAAGGCATTATGTTATGTTCGTTATATATTACAAGGGTCCATAAATCAATGAAGTATTATTTTGTTTGAAAAGAATTTGAATAATGCGTTTTACATTTGAATCGCAATCGGACTGTATTAGACTAACCCGTCGCCTGCTCGAGCTGAAAACGAAATGAAAACTTGATTGAAGGGTTAAGTAACAAGTTGGAATGATTGAACGCAAGTTAATTTAAGTAACAGTAATGTAAGTTTCACTTAGAGTGATTAGAAAACTTGAATTAATATTTGCCATTTCATTATCATTGGTGGAAGTTTGATCCGCACTCGGCTCGCCGAGCTAATTGTTGGCTCGTGTGAACTTACGTTTTACACTTTACTTTAATTAAATAACTTAAACATTTCTAAGTATGTTTATACGTAAGAGATTTCCGTCTGTGTAAACAATCATCACAATATTTCTAACACCGAAAGGTTTTATCCTCATCATCAACATCATCAGCCGACAGACGTCCACTGCTGGATATAGACCTGTCCCATAGATCTTCACATCGATTGATCTCGATCGAGGCTTTGTTCACTGACGGGGTTTGGGCTTTTTTCCCACTACGCTAGCCCATTGCGGGTTGGTGGGAGCCAGAGCCTCGTTTGTTGATTAGCAGGGTGCATCAGGAGCAAGTGAGGTTGGCTTTTTTTTTTTTATTAACTTGTGTAACAAATTGCTAACGGAACGCACACCCCGTCGCCATATTGGGCCGGCCTCGGTGGTAGTGTCGGGCTCCAACCGACTAAAAAGCTTCACACGGTATTCCACTCTCATCCACGTGCTCGTGGGGTCGTGGGATAACGTATTTCAGTTCCTCCGCGACCCCCCGAACGGCGCCCGAATGACTGGGCCCACCTCGGGAGGTGAGGCTTGGCTTGGGTTCCTTGAGTTGTTACGCGGGACCCCTTACACACCATAAGGTATGGAGACGGAATTTGGTAGAAATATACCTTTTGTCGAGTGTAAGATAGGTAAGAACGGATTCTACGAAAAGTTACCCTCAGAAGGGGTTGCAGGGATGTTACGGCCAGCAAAGAGGGCAGGGAACAAATATTAATATCTATGATATATTTTCATATGAATTCATAATTCACGAATAATTACCTGTCACTTGCCAAAAATAATAAGGCATTAGGATATTTAAACAGCCTGCCTACGGAATCAGAGAGTTCTATTGTTTATTGTTGTTTACACTATTTTTATTTACACTATTTTAATGTATAAATGATAATGTTTTCTAATTATTTTATACCGAAGACTGTCTAAGTACTACGGCAGCTCCTGTTGCAGCCCGGCAACTGTATTGTGCCAACACTATTGTGCTTCAGTTTAATTGGCGTTGTAGCTATTGACATGACTGGAGTAACGAGACTTAACATCTAGTGTCTCAGCCCAATTTGGATGTGTATATCGTCCTATCTGGCGCCACGTTGTTATGGCAAAGCGTGTCACTTACCATCAGGTGAACGTCCCGCTCGTCTCGTCGCTTCATCAAATAAGTTGTCAATTTGAAGTTGTAATTGATTACTAATACCAAAGCTTCATCTCTAAACTACTTACTAAGCAGGTTCGGCGGTAACTTAATGTAGACTTGCTTATAGTGCATTAGCATGTTTCTTTAAATAATATTGTACATCGAAATTCTCTTAGAAATGTACTTTACAAAGTGTTTTTTTTTAATAATGAGGTAAAAGCACTTTGTTTGTTATTTATCAGTCGCTGTGTACCTGCTTCACTTGAGATGTATTTTAGTGATAGGTAAAGAGCTTATTTTTGCCGACGTTAAGTTTCAAGTTAAATATCTTAAAAGGGAGCTAAAAAAATATATTAAATTAAAAAATATTTTGGAATTTTGCGAATCTATTAGTGTAAAATTCTCCAGTAATGTAGCGCTGTACGTAAACACTTGTAATATTTGTTGCTTGTCCATAGTTCGATTTCAGATTTAACTGAAGGTATGTTCCTATTTTCCGGTTTACTCTGTTACCGTTTTTTTTTATTGTTTCTCCTGCGTGTGGTGGATCAGGGCCTTCGTTTACCGTCAATAATTCAATCTAATTTCAGTTTTTCACATTCTCATCATTGATTCTTTCCATCTTACATGCTCTATTCTTCTTTCAAATTTCTTGTCTCTTTTGTTCTGTATCCCATTTCCTTCTACCATTCTTCTCTCCTAAGTGAAGACTATCGTTTCCTTTTGCTTTTTCCTGAAAATTCCTGTATTACATAAAAAGTCGTACTCTGCAGTAGTGTCTTACCGGTTTAAAGGGCTTTGTAGCTAATAAAATTACTGGAGACTTAACAACTTTTTCAAAGCAGTTGTTTGATCGCGTAGTGAAATAAACTCTTATAAGCTATATCCAATACAATCAGATAAGAAACGATAGAGAACAAATTTAAGTGAATTTTCTTTCTACATATCTTTGTGCATAAGTTATATGTTTATGCTTGCTTGCTGGCGATCCTCCACTGTGTGGGATCCGTTGTCGCCAGCGGTATTTCCAAACCAATACGACAAGAGCCTTCAAGAAAAGAGCATATGCCCCCTTCAAGGTGTGCAACGCGGCCGTGACAGTCCTGATGTTGCGACTGTTGTTGGGAGTCAGTGATCACTTTCCACCAGGTGAACTGCTCACTCCATTGCCTATTCTTTTTATAAAAATAAAAAAAAAAAACCACTGCGATGAGATATTACACATAAGTTCGGTGCCGTGCGATGTGTCTACACATTTGGCACGGCAGCGATCTCCATACATATGTTTAAGCATACGTTTGTATGTTTGTCTGTCTATCACTCGTGTATTGAATTCTTATGAAGGTTATGTATGTTCTGTATATTTGTCTGACTTTATATCTCTTACATCTTACTTAAATGTGTAAACATTTCATTCAATTTTGATCACTAGCATGCACCTTCCAAAGATGGTATTAGTTTAAAGCGCTTGTAAATACTTATATTATATATGTTATGTTGTTTAATTACTTAAGTTTCTAACAATTATATTAAATAGTAGTTATTTAGCAGTTTAACGAGTACTATATAAAATTAAAAAAGATAACATATCTTAATCATTTGATGTTTTGTTCTAGTGGATACATATAGTATAGTGGTATCTACATAGTCTTAAGTAAGACCTACAATCAGAATCCTTTAGAGTATTAATAACATTTTTAATTAAACATTTCGGTTTTCAGTTATTTGCCTTTTAAGGAACTATTTTAAAATCAATTAATATCTTTAAGGTACGTTAGGGAACAATGGGTACAGGTAATTTGAAAGTTCATTAACTCTCCGAGTAACAAAGCCTCTCAAAGCTGCCCGCAATAAAACAGCTCCATTATTCTCATTTAGAACTTTTCACAACTTAATGGAAGCGCTAATGAAGATAATTGAGTGTTTACTTTGTTAAATATCGCTATATTATATAATACATATATATAACAAAAATTAATATATAATGAATGTTCATCATAATCATAATCATAATCTTCAGCTGACAGACGCCCACTGCTGGATATAAGCCTTACTTAAAGATCTCCACATCCAAGAGTTTATTGAGGGGAATTGGGCCTTAGTCCCGCACGCTTGCCCCGTGCGGGTTGGTGACTGGTCACAGTCTGTTATTCAGCAGGGTGCACCGCGTGCCGGTGAAGTCGACTTGGGCTCCGTAAGATGTTGGGCGGAACCCCTTACACTCCATGAATGTTTATACAATGTTAAATTACTTTAAAGTTGCGCGTAACCTCGAATCAAAACTTCAACGTCTTATTTATAGCAAGTGTTTAAACTTTCCTTTCATATATATCTTTCTTATCATCATCATCAGCCGATAGACGTCCACTGCTGGACAAAGTTCTCTCCCAAAGATATCCACATCGGTCGGTCCGACGTTGCCCGCGACCAGTGACTTCCCGCGACCTTCACCAGATCGTCGGTCCACCTTGTGGATTCATATACATATACAACTATCTATATCGTATATAATCTGTGACGTACATCATCATCAGCTTTTATCTATCCACCGATAGATACATGTAGACCAATATTTTTTCACCAAATGAGATATTTATATCTTCCCATCGGTCCTCATCGTCGGATCCTAACTTTTTATGAAATGCAGCCATGTATTACATAATAATGTAGTTAATTATATCTATTTAATATGTCTACATAATTTATATTAACATACACAAATTGAAAATTAATTATCTGTTTCTCTAATCGTGCTATCATAACTCTCCAGCGTCCATTAGGGGTTGGTACCGCACAGTTCGGTTGTGAGGGCGCCTCCCGCTCCTATGTCCCTACGCTTCCTCTACTCCAAGACCTTTCCATGTATATAACGACATATAATATACATGATGGATAATATAATACCGTATGTGACGATGCAAGCTAGTCGGAAGTAGCGGATCATAAAACATGTGTATATGTTAATTAAACAGTTAAACTATTCATAACTCGACACAAACACGAACAAAGTTATGCTAACTTCATAACCTCGACACGTTTCAAAGCGCCGTGCGCCCCGTTAACTATTGTTGGGCGGAAGTTGTGACAAACTGGTGTCCGGCTCGCGCGCTAACTAGTTCCCCGGCAGGCGGGACTTCTAACGCGACCTCTGCTAAATGTTTTGTTGCACAAATTTAACTGGCAACACTACGAACTGGGTGCATGCATTTTTATTAATCATCCTCGTGCAGAGGTAGGGGGAAAATATCTCCACCACCGCACTTAGTTCCGCGCTTATAGAAGGCTATCAATTTCTTAATGTAGAAAAATTAAAGCTTTCTCACAAAATATTAGTAAAGGTCATCCTTTAGTAATATTTTGAGTTCTTCAACTTTCAAGGTAAATGTGGAGTCAATAAAGTTTTTCATTAGGGGTAGGAGAAAGGGGTTTTCATTATAAATAAACGAGAATCGATGACACAATAACCGGGCGTTGTCGGTCCACCGGCAGTGTAATCGAATTCACGATATCTATGATACGAGCCCCTTGTTTACTAATCCTTCGTCCTGAAGGAGGACGAATAATAAATGTAGATCATCGTTTGGAAACACCAGAATTAATGACGTTTATATTTCGCAGTGATTAAACAGTAGCGTGTGAAGTTAATACAAAATTAACGGATATATCACAAGCGATAGTCCAGTCTAGACGTTTTAATAGTTTCAAGGAAGTGTCTGATGCCAGTGGAACCTCGGGGCGACCCAACTGCTGGCTCCTTAACGATGTCGTTCAGACGAGATGCCCCGATAGTTTTCAACGCCATTAAACACCGCTTGCGGCGGTTCAGGGGCCCGTTAGGTGAATGAGGTCGGAACAGTGACATATTCGCTGAACGTCGTAACGTTTTAAGGTGGGCTGTATTAATAATACAAAGATGTTCGGTTATAAGGTTAACAAACCTTTAACCGTCATTAAGATTCTTACGACAAATTCATTTATGAATCCTTTATCATCTACGATATTTATATAACAAACCTACCATACTACATATGATACATAGACATCCTCAAACTACTTTATTATATCCCTATAATATATTCTTAATGATAATGATATACGTAATGCAGCACACTTAATGTTCCTACTTCTGCGGCTCGCTGTCTCCTCTCCCAAGAAGACATTCAAGACAATTGACACCATGCTAGCCTAGTGCGGGTTGGCGGATGTAATACGTCTCCCGATGCAGTGGTTCCTAAAATATCACGGTTATGTCACGCTGTTTCCCGTCGCCGGAAGTTTACGGTTTGGCAAGGTAAAGTTCAAACCCACGTGTCTTACAGAACTACGGTTTCCTTAAGTAATACTCAATATTTTCCGTTTTACAAAACTACTTTTAATATTAAAATGATTACATGTTAATATAGAGTTTTAACTTCGTTGGCCGCATGAACATTTAACTCTAGATTATATTCATGAATGTGTAATTCATTATCTCTCCTGGATACAGGTCTCCCCGAAGATTCCCACATGGAACAGGCAGCAATTTATTTTGGGCCTTATCGATTATAACTTAAAACAAATTAAGGTAATATCATATATGTTTAGTTAATGTTTAGATCAATTAACTATTGTTGCTTATAGTTTATAATTTAGGTAGAATGTATTGTGTGATATGAATGCCTGTTTATAGTAGAGTATATATCCCCACTGTGAACTGCTGACCGATGGAGTGTAACATACGGAA
This sequence comes from Troides aeacus, assembly GCA_033220335.2. NCBI lineage: Eukaryota > Metazoa > Arthropoda > Insecta > Lepidoptera > Papilionidae > Troides > Troides aeacus. The sequence continues at coordinate 11,690,937 of CM067280.1, forward strand.
CTCTACATTTGTTAACAATGTTTATCGTGTATTAAACTTGTGGGGGTTATTCGGACTTTATGTCCTGCGGCGGCCGGATATAGCGATGTTTTACTTTTACAGAGGTTGCTCCATTAAAAGCAAGTTTATCGGTTTCCTTGTATGACTTTTGGGCTAGATCTATAATAGATTACGTTAGATATCCCACACTTGAACATGTCCGATGATTTATTTTTTAACTTGTATTGTAACTTAAAAAATCAAAAACAGCTGAACTAATTTTGTTCAAAACGAGAGTACTTTGTCTTAATCCAAATTATTCGTTTTTATACCTTACATATGGATGTAACGTAAAATATACGCAAGAGACTGTTGGAATTACAATTATGAATTGAGTTTCTTCTTACTCTACAGTACATTGAGGAACTTGCACTCGTCAACTGTATTTGCACATTTTTAGAACTTAACGACTTTAAAAAGAAGAGCATATCACATACTCCATTCACAAGAAGGAATTTCCAATAATTATTTTCCTATCGATGGCGCTCATTATAAATTATATGGAGCGCTCGCAATATCTCTGTATAAAGAGCGCGCAGATAAATACCTCATCATTAACAATAGTTTACTTGGCTACATAAACGATACGACAGTTTACAATAGACAATAGACACGGTCCTTGCCCCGACGAGTGGAAAAGTAATGTTCACATCCGGCGGCCATTTCGGTACACAAGTCGCGGAGTCGTTAAACGTTCACATAAATTATAGCGCTTTGCATTGTATTCGTTTCTTGCGCTATCATCCCCCGACAGGAGTTTAACTGAATCATTTCAAATATAAGAAAATCTAATAGAAATTGTTTAAAAAACCACAGTTTAATCTACATCTGAAAAGTGCAGTAAATAACTATTTATCATCTCGTATTACGATAGTCATCAGTTGAATACCGAAGCATTGCAAGCGCGCACGCTGCTACTACACATACAGAACAAAATATTCTTATTACCGGTATATATTTACTATTAAATTACATAAGTAGTAAATGGTATATTTTTGATTAAGGACATACAAGATTTAATTTTTGTTGTACTGTAGCTTATATTTACTTGCTTTGAAGTTTATTTATTGTTAATATTGCAGTCCTGCCTAGACTTTGTTCGGTAACAGCTGGCGCTTTCAACTTTAGTTGCGTAAGGTCCAGAGTGCACTGCGAGCAGCCCCAGCCAAGGTCAAGATTAATTATTTTATATGCTCAACGTTGTCTAAGACATTTGCTAACCAACTGTACAATTTAAGCCACAGATTGAGTCATTTAATGATTATCCGCTTGTGTTATATTTACGATCTTTTAGACCACTGCAGTATAATCTAACTTCTACCGTAGTAGAAGTGATATTTTTAAAAAGCTTCTCATTTAGTTAAATTTTAAGATGCAGTAGCATACGTCAATTACTAGTAACAACTCATAATCAAATGAAATGACATATTATTAGCACACAGTTAGTCAGTGTAGATAAGGCTTTATTTCAGCTACCCGAACGTACGATGTAAAACTTTTATTTGTTGTTCGAAGGTTCAATAATCTTTACTTTTGTCTACTTTCTATGAGACCAAAGACGTATCGATGAACCAGTCATTTAACTGGCTACTGCATCATCTCTATGTCAGTACACACACAAACTATCCTGATATTGATTACTGCATCATTTTTGTTGTTAAACAATTGTTTATATTGTAAACTTTATAGTGTTTTAGTTTGAAAGGGGTGTTAGCTAGGATAGGAGATGTTTCTTTACATCTTAAGCTCAGTTATAATATATAATACAAGAAATTATTAATTAAACAATAAGAGACACATTTCTGATGGCTTGATCTTACATATACCTTGAGATAAACTCACAAGGCCAATGAGATACTGTGTTAACTTTTTATAATTTCTTATTTGCTACAAAAAAAACTTTATACCCTAAGGATAGACGAGGCGTCGGTACCAGGGGTGCAAACAATTTCTAGATGGCGAAGAATTCTCGTCAAACGACCTTGGCTCTGGCAACCTCCGACGATCTGGTGAAGATTGCGAGAAGTAGGTTGATGCGAGCAGCGCAGGGCCGAACGATGTGGAGATCTTTGGTGAGGCCTATGCCCAGCAGTCGATGTCTGACGGCTGATGATGACGATGATCCAACTGTGTCCAGTGGTATCTCCCTATCAACAAGCTGACCGATTCGTTACCATAAACCACATCATCGGGAAACGAACGAAAATAATCGATCTAAAAGTTTTTCCATTTCCGTTATGTTCCCTTGTTGTTGACCTAAATACCACGGGGCTATAAAAATGAAACACCCTCTCCACCATAAACGATTCTAATTACGGGGTGGGCTTTAGTGAATGAGCCCCGCGGGATGAGCCGGCCGGAGAGTCCGAGCGAATCGCTGTTAAGCGAGATTGAATTTTAGTACTTATGAAATAGAGACCAATGTTGTTCGATATAATTTTCTATAAAAAAAAATCTTTTTTAACGCAACTACTGAACTCGGATCCCTCCGTTTCGAATATTACAAAGACTTTATAATTAACATTATATATAAAAGAGATCCAAAGATATCGTAGGCGATCGCTCGGTCAATTTTACGATTGTCTATCTACTAATAACTACTACTGCTAACGGTACCGTCACGGCCTCTATTATATTATACATAAAAACTACAAGGTAGATATTAGTATGTATATTAATTTTTTAAAATCGAAGAGAAACAACTTCTCAATTCAATATAAAAATACACATATATAACTATACAGAATATCCGAAAGGATGATTGATTATTTCTGAAAAAAAAAAACCGGTTAAGTATAAGTTTCTTACTTTAAAGATAAAAGATATCACATATTAAAGCATGACAGCATTCAAATAAACATAGTATTTTTGATGGATAAAATAGGAACTGGTAACTGGTGGTAGGTCTCCGGAGACCGTCTAGGTAGAAGAGCGAAGAATTGGAACAGTCTGCTGCCGTCGATGTTTCCATCCAGCTATGATGTGGGCGTCTTCAAGAGAAGAGTGAATAGGCTTCTTCTAGATTAATTAGTGAACTTTACGACCTAGATCACTTCTACGCCAACCATCAAGCTCTAGGCTATTAAAAAAAAGGAAAGGTACCGCAGCTTTTACTGCAGCTGACAAACCGTACTGTGCAAACATTACTGTGTTCCGGTTTAAAAGGCGCTGTAGCTAATGATATCATTGAGACAACAATACTCAACATGTTGTGTTAATGCGACGAGCATAATGTGGTGCTTTGGCCTCATTGGCGTGACGTTATGGGTATTATCACTTACCATCAGGTGAATGTATTGATGTACTCGTAGCTTTCCTACAGTCAGCGGCAGTATGCAAATTATGAGGGTAATCAGATTTAACATCTTACGGCAGTGACGAGAGCCATGTGGATCTTGATCTTAAACTTCACAGTTCTGCATCAGATTAAATTCTTGTCGTCGTGTCAGTTTCTAGAAAAAAAATACTTCACTCCCAACGTGTTATGCGAAGATCATCATGATCAGCCCGCAGCAGTTCTCTACTGGACATGGAACTCTCCCAAAGTATGAATAATACATTAAGTTATTCTGTTTGATAGAACGGAAGGATGTATATTTGAGAGTGAATAACCTTCCATCATTAAATCCAAATAAAAATCCTCTTCAGCAGAGTTCATCGCTAATTAACTCAGGCTTATATATATATATGTATATATATATATATATATAATATAAATTTCGTAAATATAAATATATATCACAGTTTGTATTAACAAAATTAAGGAAGTGTAAGGGGTCCCGCACAAAGAAAGAAGAAGAGTGTGATTTCATATATGACGACTGATAGAGGGATATAGAAGAGAATTATATACTGTGCCGACCCCACATAGCTGGGAAAAGGTCAGGAGAAAGAAGAAGAAAGGGCCCCGTACAACAACTCACGGGACCGAAGCCAACCTCACTTGCTCGTGGTGCACCCAGTTAATCAACAAAGGAGGCTCTGGCTCCCAACAACCGCATTGGGACAGCGGTGGAAATGGCCCAAGTCCTCTATATGATCCTCTACACACGACAGCCTCTAGTGCCCAGTGGTACCGCTGGCCATGCTGATTGTATGTAGACTTTTGGGGGAGGCCTATGACCAGCAGTGGACATCTATCGGCTGATAATGTTTTTAATAGCTCGTGAATATTTGGCAATTTCAGTCCAACATCGATCAAATCTGTATACCTTAACATTTTAATTTATATATATTATATGAGTAACCTTAACTTGCTAGCTTAAACTAAACTTATTTAAACACTAAGTTATTACATAGTTTTATAGACACGCTAATTGCAATGTAACATTCGTTCAGAAGATATAACGGAAAGATGTTTGCGATTTCTGAGATTTTTTTGTTTGGTTATTAAATGCATTAGAGTATTACAGTTAGGTCTTCCGAATTGAATCTTCTACGTTCAGCTGTAACCGGGGATTGATGTAGACAGATGACACACACCCCCCGCCCGCGCGCCCGTGCGCCCGCGCGCCCGCGCGCCCGCGAGGCCGTTGACATCATCCGCCGTTCCCGTAATGATCTGAATATTAAACCTTCGAGAGGTTTTCGTTTGGATACCTTTGAGCAATTTTCCTCAGCTTCCAATTCAGACATTGACAGAGATATGATATTACTCGAGTGTACTATAGTGTAGCCGGAATAGCTCAGTTCATAAGGCAGCTCTATGCGCTATACGTGTCCAGAAGGCGCGGGTTCGATCCCCACTGAACAAGAATCAAAGCTATCAAGTACCCGTGACGTCTACCAACTGTCGTACAGTCGATTAGATTCTCTCCCTGTGAGTAAAGGCTTTAAGTCCCAATAGTGGGAACCCTTAAAGGCCTGTATATTATAATACGTTTAGCTTATGTATTCATATACAAGAACAACTAACATTTTAATTGTTTAAAGTATTTTCAAGTAAGTCTAAGGAAGTTTGTGCGATCTCTGCTTAAGATTAGAAAACGGTTACACGCACAGGAAGGTGAATAAAATTATGGTTTACATGAACATGTCCTTAGTTAATAATATTATATAAAACTAATTAACTAACCAAATATTTAATTAATACTTAACTTTTTTTAATTTTTCCTCACGAGTACGATGTAAAACCGTTTGTTAGCTCTCAATGTGGTATATTTTGGGTTGACCATCGCATTGCAACCGTCATATTGAGAAGTCAGATATATTTGGTACACCTACCTACAGCGCGTTTCGAGCAACATTAAACTTGCTGGGGGAAGTAGATGCTGCAAGTGTTTCAGCTAGGGACATATATCATACATATATTTTATGTCTTTGATCTAATTATAACAACATAATTAAAAATATTGAGATTTCTATTCAAGGACTTATGTTTAAAAAAATACTAATACAACAGAATGATAACTATCAATAAAGCAAACGTTGAAACGAAGAATAAGATCTCTTTATGAACGAAATCTAATCTGATAGAGGTGTCAGCCCGATGACATCTAACCCCTCTCACGAACTGGAGGATCTCGAGGAAGTCTTATCCCACAATAGAAATTATTTCCAACGGCTCCTCCTTTGTAAATTTTTCTGGAATCACAAAACAAATTCGTCGCGAGACAGCGCCCGAAGAGATCTTCGGCTCATCTCCGGCCGGGGCCGATGACCCCCACTCACTCTCCACTGTATAAATAAAACGGAATTGAAATTTAATTTGATGGAAAGAGATTTTATTGACGAGCACTTAAGGCTTTACGCGAGCGCGTTAATACGAGCACTAGAATCTAGCTGGTGTAGCAACTTTACTGTTACACGTTTAATAATACACTTCATGTACGCGCCGCTGCGATCACATGTGCTCGTGTACTGTAACCCGACGCTTAACTTTAGGTCTAGTAATTTTAGTATTTATTATTTTATCATAAGTAAATAAGGCTAGGGGTTCATATTACGGTTAGGCCTCCCACAAGGGGGACCGACGATCTGGTGAGAATCAGGTATCCGATGATACGAGCGATGCAGGATCTATCGACTTGGAGATTTTTGAGGGCGGCCTATCTCCAGCAGTGGACGTCTATCCGCTGATGATGATGATGAAATACGCAGTTAAATACAAAAATTGTGATCTTTTTGGTTATAAAATCCGTAGTTGAAAGGTTTAAGTCAAAACATTGACTCGCCGTGTTTTGTAGTATATCTAGAAGAGACCAATGTACTGCCGTGGATGTCAATTGGTTGATACGACGATGACTCGCCCAAAGGAGTAATTCATGTATAATAATAACAGATTTCGATTAACGTATGGAAAGGGAATGTTAGCTATGTTAGTCATTATTTATGGAGTATTCATACTCGCGGGCGGAGCGAAACAAAGACAAGTGAAGCCAATAAAGCTGAAGCAATCAAAGTGTCCGAAACTTTGTCCATACGTCTCGTGCGTGCCGACGTTTGTAAACACAGACTCGTCTAAAAAATTTTAAACTGAACTCGTAAACAACCGAAGAGAAACTGTCTTGGACAACTTAAATCTTTCATTGCTATCACTATCCTTTTTTCATTTTCTAGTCAGGTGAATGTTGCTATACTCTGTGTGTTATCTAAACATTTAACAGAAGCTGCAGTGAATTGCATATGATCTTTTTTTTTCAAAACCATCGTAGTTATATATTGTAATAAAACTGTGTGTAATTCTAGTTATAGTTTAAATCATAAATAGAAATTACACACAAAATCATAATCACATATAGGCAGGTAGTAGTAGAGTGAACTAATGCTTTAGGTAAAGCCACTATAATGTCAGTTAATACGTGGAGGCCGCGAGTGACCCCGGTGTCGGTGTCGGAGGTCCTCGCATTATTTATATAATCAATGACCAAAATCCCGAAAAGCCAGGCTTTGAGGATAAGCCTCCGGTCGATGACTCGCCTGCAAGTAACTCCCAACTTTGTATTAAATTTTAAGATATCTGAAGTAATCTTCCTTGGAAGATTCGTGGACGTTTGTGTCTTTATAAAGATCTTATTTATCATTTTACAAAATTCTTCGGTATACAACGCTAATGAATTGTGTATAGGAAGCATTAGTTTTTTTTTTAATGATATAAGACAAGAGGCAAGACGAGTTTTCAACAGCAATTCATCTGTATGTTTCCTATTAACAGTAATGTATGTTAAGCACGGTTGGGAACGTGCGGTTTTGGACTATCTTCACCGCTATGTGGCTCTGATTGTTTTGTGAAAGGAGACTAAGAGAGAACAAAGAGAAACAGACTACGACGAAAAAAAGGGATACTGTTTTTCATGTGAAATTAACCGCTCCGAATCGAACTGATAGATAGATACAGGTCGAATGGATGATGTGGGACGTCTCTGTTGTCGGTGATCTAAATTCAAGTTGGTGTCACCGAAAACGTTGCTCTTGCATAGAAAAATATAAAAAAGTTTTTCTCCTTTCGCAACTTGCAAACACTTTTACTAGAGAGCTACGTTATTATGGTCAGGATATAACTTACAATCAGACCAACACTCGACCTATCTTTTGTTTAGTTAAATAAAAAAAAGTATCACATTTCATTCTTAAATTTCATTCCCTTCGTAAAAATTCCTTTTCGCTCAAGCTATAAAAATGTTATGATCATTTTCACTTTTCACCTACTAAAATAACGATTCATCTCGAATGTCAAAAACATTTAAGGCTACTGTAATTTCAACCCGATATTTAAATTAGTACTCCACGGGGATGTTCCGTTTATCTAAAATGCCAAAAACAAGGCTCTTTGTGAAGACAAAGGGCCGAATGGGATCCCCCAGTAAATAGTTTATAAAATAGGTTGAGATTTATTCGGGAAAAGTTCAGGAGTAATCTGCTTCTCGAGCAGGCCTAGATTGCTCCTTGTCATTTCGAGAAGAGATATATACATTTAGTACACAAAACGGACTTATCAATTTGAGGCTTTATGAAATTGATATCATATATCCGAAATGTCACAATGGTTTTGGATAATCAAGAAGAGTCCTAGGTCGATGCGTATGCACAATCTTGTAGTCTCAGGCTATTAAGAATAGGACTAAGGTATTTCCTGCTTGTTGTACAAGGCGACTAAAAAAGTCATGGGCTTTGACAGTGGGGGCCCTCAGAGCTCAATAAGCGAGCATTAGGAGAATGACAAATACATTGTTGTCTTGTATTTGGCGTAGCACAGCGTGGGTGCTAAGGAAGGCTTTGCCCTTCCGTGGAACTATTTAGCCAGAGTGTAGGGGAGCACCGGTGCGTTTTGTGACGGATACCACCGTAGCATTTTAGTGGGTAGAGGCCCCATATAGCCTTGTCTTCCGCCCAGAGGCAAGGTAATTTTTAAGAAAATGTCCCCTGCAATAAAAAAGAGTCGAAGCGTATATTGAATTGTTTTATCCCCAGACTGACGTATCTGTACCTATGTAACTTTAAGGTTTTGTATCCTGGATATAACAAAAAAAATGTGTGTAATTGTTTATCTGATAATAACCGACTAAACCGGATAAAAGTCTTTTTAATTGCTCAGGGGTTTACTCTGACCACTACTTATCAATAGGTAAAATAATAATGAGTCTTTTGAAGATCATTAACCATTTTCAAATTTTACTTTGAAGTGTGTTTTATAATAATATTTAATTAATAATATATAGTATTTCCTGTCCTCAAATCTATGATTGACCGGAAGACAATTGTCTGTTTGTTTGTCTATTTTAATAATTAAATATGTATTAGAGACGTTGCAATATACGTGTTAGTTAAGTGTTCTAACACAGCTTCCTATTAGTAAATAATGCAGTCATCTCACCACATCCGCAATGTAATCGACTCCCAGTTAAAGTGTACGTTCAAAAGAACAACTTCAGCTCGCGAAGGACCCAATTGAATTGTTTGTCGGTCGATCACAAAAACAGAAGCCGCCCTGACACACTTAAGGGAACATGGGTGCTTCATTAAGTTAAGGTTCTGCCAATTCAGGCCAGTAGGCTTTTGTTAGATTGCACACTCTTACATACACGGGCATGGCAAGCGTTACGTTTATATTAACATTATGTTCGAATACATATAACACCGACGTGTTACTGTAAAGAAATACTTACTTTTAAGTATATAAACAAAGGTTTTTCGCTATTTAGAGTGTTCAAAGTAAAAAAAAATTACACTGTTTAACAATTTGTCTGTGGGACTGAACGATCAGTACCACCAGAGAGAGGTAGTGTGTTTGTGATAGAGAATTGTAATAGAAACAAGGAAGTAATTATAGTATAGATATATCTTAAATAAAGGCCAAGTGGGATCAGGGAGGTTAACCAAAAGGGGTAACTAATGATCAGTTTAACTTAAATAAGTTAATATAATTTGATTACATTTGAGATTTGTTTTTTGGCAGCGCCCCCGCCGCCGCGCCCTCCCCGACTAATTAAAACATATTTCTGCTGAAAGTTTCATCAAAATTTACGTACATCTAGATTAATACTTGATTAATGTTCGTTGTAATGAACCCGGGACCCGGACAGATTGTCATCTACGTCGTTCATTTTTATAACTTAACTTTTCGGTGCAACGGTATTTTCTAATCGACTAGAGAAAACTACTATTTTATCTGATTACGCTTCCTTTACACATTTAGCGTAGTTCTGAACCGATCGGAGATCTCTGTGTTTACATCTCTATGGGTGGACATGTACAGTTTCCGGACAATTGACAATTTCCGGTGATAATGATGATAATTAACTACTCAAGTACACCAGTAGGACTTTCGCGTGATGATACAAATAGTTAAGACTTATAATACACATCTTTTCTGCTTCTTCAATCCAACACTAATTTAAATTAATTTTAAGATTCTGTTAGGTCTTAAGATTGTGCTAGACATGTCTAGGTCGTGTATGTAACAAGTTGCAAACGGTTTCAGCTCGTGTATTAATAGACGAGTTGTACCCCGTGTGAGAGACGCGTTGCGTATACATTGCGATATAATCCGCTCGCTTAGGGGAGGTTTGGATAATTTAGCCGTCGGTTTCTTTGAATAGATTATAACTTGATCACCCCTGACGTCCGGCATCCGCGTTCTACTTTGCCCGGGTGCGTTTACCCCGGCGGGCCGGTTGTAGGTTACCCTGTTGTACGTTTGTGGGACGGCGTAGTTTTTGGAGTAAACGAAACACCTAATGCAATTGCTGTCGGCCGACATTTAGATAATTAATTGTTCCGTGATTGCTGTACTTCCTCATCCTTTGGACGTGGTGCTTGGTGCTTTATCCTTGTGTTATGTGAAGGATTATCTATTAAACATAATACTTTTATTATTTCGATTATATTTACATTCTATGTAGATATTTCATGTAATCATGTAGTCAAGGTAGATAAATCTATGGTTGTTCCGATCTGGCACATAGTTGGGGTTTGATTTTACTGAATTCTGTACCATCGTGTTATCATCAAGGGTGTGAAGATCTTTGGGAAAGGTTATGTTCAAATTAGGGCCTCGATCAGCTGATGACTTAAGCAAGTTATCGTCGAATGTACACAGCATGTATAGAGAAATTTAATAAATTATAAACGATTGCCATTGCAAACTGCCCTTGAAACGTTTTTTGTTATATATTTATAACTCATTTAGCTCAACTATATATGTCGCGAGCTATACATGAGCGTGAAACTTTCAGCACCGTATCTGTCGTGTCGAACACTAATAGGATTTATTTTACAAAATCCTTGGATCTATCCATAAATCAGGATCGACAAAAGATCTATTAGATCGTAGAGAACTAATAAGCGGCGTGATTTGTGCTTTTCGTTTCTACACAATTCCCGCGGAGTGACGTGAGCGTGCCACGGGGTATCCCGGTCACCCACTTAGTTCCTTTCAGACGCAACGGTGACGATAAATTCGGCTGAAACCCACTTCATCATCCGTGTTCGCGTAACTCGCGCGAATATTTCGAATTAATTTCCGCTTTTCTTTTTTTATTTCAGCTCCAACCTCGGAGACAGTATCCGCTGTAAATATTTTTCTGCTTTGTCCTAATGGATTATAAATCGCGACACTAATATAGAAAATGTATACGATATGTCAATGTTGCTGCCCCCTGATCGTTATAGGGATGCTGCGAAATGTTGCCTGTTACTTAAAAATAGGTCGGATATTTTATAACAAAAGTCTAGATAACTACCGCAGCTCTTAATTCTACAGTTAAAAATTACTGTGATACGGTTTGAAGGGTGATATATCTATTGAATGTACTGGTGTGAGGATATTTAACGTGTTACGTCTCAAGGCGACGAGTACAATATGGTGCTGTGTATATCATGGTAACCGGCGCCAAGTTGTGAAAGGCGTATGATATAGCCTTCAACCGTGAAGAGTCTGCTCATCTCGTCTCCAAATCAATATATCTGTCTCATACTCGTTCGATAAATCTCAATGTTATAGCTAATTTGAATTCCATTTGCATCGTAAAAATATTTAACGTCTCATTCCAGACCGCTCGGTGTTTATAAACACGGTACCAGTGGGCCGTGAGCGCGCTCGTTATGCCGCGAGAGCATACTGTGCAGTGTGTGTGTCTACGTGTGTGTGCGTGTGTGTACGCCAGCGGCACGCACACGCGCGCCGCCGGTCGTCGACCCCGGTGCACTGGTTGCGTCGCTACGCGAACTCCCCGCTGAACGTTCGCCGCGCGTTAGCGAGTCGGGTGAAAATTTGCTGAAGTATTCTCAGTTGTTTTCGATATAACTAAGTTTTATTTTATGTGACGCGCACAGATTTGGTGACTGTCGCAACGTTTCATCCCTCGACAATGTTCTCCCTCTGCATTTTATGTTGACAAATGATTAAACATTTAGCCGCTCGGCGATATTCTCCCAACATACAAAATACAATAGAATATTGTGAATGTTGGCTTATGGAATAAAGTACTAGGTACAAGTACATGAACATAAGCAACACAATACATAAACACAAGCAACAAACTAATAAAAAATAAAACAAAAGCTCCGGGTTAATCACGTGAGGAACCTTAAACGGAGCGGGATCTCATATTAGAACTGTTTACCGTAGAAACCTTAGGGTCACAGGGTCCGAGTGAGTTTAAACTGTTTAAAAATAATGGAAATAAGAGTAACGAAAGCCGCTCAAGACCTCAGAGCCGGCATTTTCACAGCACAAAGAAAAAACCTCTCCATCTAGAGTGGCAATACCATTAGTTTGCTCGGTACTCCGCCGGACGGGGATAACCTGGGGTAAAAGTCATTTAAGGTTATTTTCTATTCGATGAAGCAATGATGGTAAGTGATACGCCTGGCAATAACAACGTGGCGCTAGTTAGGATGGTATATATTATACCTTAGATGTAATGATTCCTTGAGATAGGAAATGATAATAAACCGGAACACAGAAATGTTCGCACAGTACTGTATGCCGGCTGCGATTGGAGCTTCGCAGGTAATTACCTAGACGGTGGACAGCAACAGAGACCTACCACTTAAAAGATGCAGACACTATTAATATTTGTGGTAGATTTCGCTGGGTGCCTTTTGCCGTTACCAAGTTGTAAATATTTACACACTGATACTGATACTTGCACACTGCAACACATTAATTATTCCAGCTTGAATGCAGCTGTGTCTGTTTGTATCACTGGGGTAATGTCACTCGCACAGTGGTGTGTAAGTATTTTCACTAGCCTATTATAGATCAATCATCATCATTTACTATCAGTTCACTGCTCGATTCATCGCAACGTTGTTTAAAAAAGTTATTCTAACGGACATTTTATTATCAAATGATGTAATAGTTATGTATGTGTATATTTCTTATAATGGATGTCAAAGTATTTCCTTCGCAAGCGTTCACAGTTCATTTCCGTTTAAATTAACGTAGCCAATTTCCATGTAAATCGAGGATATTGCGTGTTATTGGAGCGGCAGAACACGTTGAAAAATCAACTTAATCCTTAACCAATTAAGGTTCGTTTTCATTCGGTGTTTGTTTGTGTGCGTGTGTTGCGGTTTAATTTGCCAGTGTTAGTTGTAAGGAAGGGGTCCCATTCGCGTCGCCGCTTTGTTACGTCGCGTTCACACAAAACTAATTGTCGGCAGACTTTGAAACTTTGCTGGTCGCCGATTTTCTTGTATTGTTTCTCTAAAAGCATTACTAATTGGCCGTAAAGTAAATGTATATTATTTTGACAAAAAGCTTTGTTATGTATTTAGACAATATTATCTTTCTATCTTTGTATATATCATCTAACCAGAAATAACTATATTGTACACCATAAGAGTGAGCTGCGCGTGCAGAAATTGATTTTAAATGTAGAACGATGGTTTATTTAGAAATTACAAAGAAAAAGCAGGGACGCGGGCTAAGTTAAGGATTTTTGAAGATCCTTAAGTAAAAGAAAATTGTAATTAAAAAAAAATTCAATAGGTTTTAACAAATACCTACTTTCATATAAATTTGCAAATGTATTCTTATCTGACGACCTGCCAATCGCAGTCTAACCCTTAGCGATAACAAAAATTTTATTTATAAGTAAACGGATAATTAAATAAGAAATAAACGTTTACAAGATAATATATATGCAAAAAATATATATATACAAGCGGTAGATGTGAAACTTTGTATTCTGGTTCATTTGTGAGATATCGATATGAATACACTGTGTAGAGAGTAAACAGAGAGAGAGAGAGAGATATAAATTGAAATATTTTAGCAAAATTTTAGTTAATGTAGAAGATATTCGATTCAATATAAAAACAATTTCTATTATATATTTATACAACATAGTTCGCTGTTCATTTGTGCGTTGAATTAACTAGTAGTGTATTGGTTGTTATTGTTGCATATTCGTACCACAACTCATTCCGCGCCGTCTGTAGCCATGTGGTTGTTCGCGTCTGTACCCCTTACGTTCGCTGCGAGCGCTACAAATCAACGAAAGCTCGCTTCTGTTGGTATAATTTGTGTCGGATTACTTTCGTGGATTTGTCCTTATTTTTTTTTTTTGCTTTCAAATAATTTACACCGATTGCTTGTCTCCCTCTCTTTTATTTGAGATTGGTATTTCACTTAAACTCACCGACAAATTTATCACAGACAAGATATTTTATTGTTCCTTTGTATATTTCATAAATCTTTGATCTCATGGGTTTTATGTAAGCTTTTAAATTATGTACGAAGGGTATAAGTATATAATGTACATGAGTTCATTTACCTTAACCGTATTGCGACTCTCGATGTAGTTAATAAGCTCCTCCATTTTATTATAAATAACAATAACAAATTGCAAACATATTTCGCAAATTGGCAATTTTTCCAAGTTGCTTTCCTTTATGAACGGCCGCGCTGTGTCGGCGGACATTTTCAGTAAGTTATACGAATTGAAACAAAATACGCAGCCGATATAAACAAACTCACTGTAGCTTGCGAAGATAAAGACGATAACTAAATCTATTTGCAGAAATTACTCTTTGTCGACAAACATTATGAGCAACATTCAAGAGCATTTCGTTCGTTTAATAATAAAACATCTACATGAACCAATCGATCCCATATATAGAATATGAAACGGACATTAAAGTAAGTTTAATTAAGATTGGTTAGGACGTGTTAAATGTTTTTTTTGTTTGTTTATACTGGAACACATGAGTATATATGTTATATATAACAGGCATTATAGAGGTGCAATGATTTATATGATTATTAGATCAATATGAATTGATTGGGCCATAAAAGAATTTATTATTATTATCTGCTCTTTCTATGGCCACATACGGATTTAAACATTGCATTGCCTTTCAGTGGAACTTCCCTAATTGAATGTAGCTCGGGTGTTGAAAGCTTGACGGCGCCCGTCTCGTTATCGCCGGTGATTGCGGTTATTGGGGTTGCAATCGGCACATGTCTGTGCTGCAAGTGGCGATGCACGATAAAACCCTCACCAGTTCTAACTATAAAACTTGCGGCGAATTGAATACGATATCGATACGAGATTATAGCGGTTACTCAGCATTGTTACAGCTCGTTTGATTGAACTGTTTACGATGATTTATATACATATATATCTTAAGTTATTTAGGTGTTTGTTGTCAGAGACTGGTTAGATACTACGGCACCTCCTATTGCAGTCGAAAAACGGCAGTGTTCGAACGTTACCGTATTCCTGTTAGAAGGAAGCTGTAGTTAATGAAATTACTGACGCATCGGGACTTAGTATATCTTGGCGATAACTTCATTCTGGTACGGCGTGTACCATTACAACTGTCGCTATTTTATTATGGGCAGGCATATGAGCTTTGTGCAGAACTTTGTATTTTCACCATCACCAACAAAATCAATTAAGTTCCGCAGCGTCCGATTTGAGTTGTGTAAATATTATGTATTTCAATGAGGGTATAAGTTGTCACGAGAGGAACACACAGTTCTTAGTGTGGTGCCGTGTTATATGAGTACATCGCCGAATCTGTGCGTACATCGTGAGCATACATTTCTCAGGCTATTTCTGTTTTACTTTATATGCCTTTCGCATAGTAACAAAACTAACGTTCGAGGGTTGTACACAAATGTAAATTATTTCAGATATTTTTAATAAAGTCGTTAAAAATTATTTTCAATTATAAGTATTAACGAATTTGCAACATACCGAGCGGTATCACCTAGAAACTTTATCATGCCTGAAAATATTTTAAATATTAATTCAAAGTATAAACTAGTCTGATGGAGTGGTTTTGGTTCTAAAATCTAAGATTTGATTATATCAAAGTAAATTAAATTTATTTATTATAGTAATAACTTGCCAATCATTCCTTGCAAACATTACCGTTTATAGCACATAGCAAAAGGCTACAACAAGTCCTGTCCTGGAAGATTGCTTTTTTATTTTTGTAGGCGTCTTTGATACTCTTCTGCATTATTTAATTTAAATATTATAATATCAAGAAGAAGCGCAGACTAATATTTAAACTTAAAACCTTATAGTTTACGTTTTTTTGCTGTCTTTTGTTATAACACGTATTACCATTGATAAACAAATTAAACTTAAAACACACTTTGTTCAAATTCTGCGGGAATCCTAACCAGATTTCAATAGGTTACCAATTTTTTCACTATATTTAGTTAATTCATCACGAGCTGCACTAAGACAGATTACAATAAGTTAATTGCATAGTGCCGTATATGAAAATATATATTTATTAATCTCCGTTAACACCCCGGCTGATTTATGATGACAGGGGAGATAATGGCGCGTCTGCACACTTGTGGCGACCAGCGAGGGAAGTTCCGACGTGTCGGAAATTTTCACCCTCGAACTTCTCGCTAACTTGGCTTTTAATCATATAAACGATTCGGTTAATGGCCTCGGTTGTACCTAAACCGTTCACTCTTATTAATATTTGGATTTTATTAGTTTCTAACTAACATTTACTTCTCATAAAACCTCTCCTCGAGCCACACATTGATACAGAGTTATAAATTTGGAGTTACGGTTAATATTAAATTCCGTTTACGTGGTTATATGGCTCGTGATGTTGTATACAAGGTTATTCAATATTTCTTGTAGTCGCAGGTGACGCTCCTGTAGTACGTAGTAGTTAAAGGATTTTGTATTGACCATCTGTAGATGATGTAGATAAGATGAGAATGTAGTGACGATTAGCGTAATTCTGACAGAAGCTGAATCAGTAAAGCCCAAGAGTGCATTAAGTGGCATTATTTAATATAGCGAGTTATGCAACAGAGGATTGCCGCAAGTTGATTATGAAATGATAATCGTGGAAGCTAAAATATACAGATACCAGAAACTGTCGCTGTAAGGAAGCGGTTAACGAAATTTCTGGGACATGTTGCATGCGGTGCTGCGGTGCTGCGGTGCTCCAGAAGCGAGGCAACGGCCCCGGCGGCCCGGTCGCGCGATCGATTCCGGACGCGGTTTCGCGGAAACCCTGCCGGCGGTCCGACATTAATGGACATTGGACACGGAAGTAATCCATAGCTATACTTTAACGCCAATCGGGGAGGCTTTATTCGGTACATACAAAAGAAATGGAAACGAAAATAAGGCATGTTTTGTTTGTTCCGGTAAAAAAATCCTTTGGTTGAAAGCACATAGAAAGCGTTGCAAATGGGCAGAGAGCTTTTAAATTTTGTACATCATAAATATTTCATCATGGTATATAATATTGAGGTGCTAGTTAGGATGTCCACATTACCACCAAATTGTAACGCACAGTTTATTGTTCTAGTAATTGTAAGATAATCTTAAAGTTAGATTTCCTATCTAACGTTTAACATATTACTTTATATGTTATTGCGTTAAATCGATTAGATATTTTTAATCTGTTACCTGATTAAAAATTCGTGGAGATGGCGGATGTAGGAGCAAGTAACCTAGATGTAGTTAGGTGCTCAGCTACTCGAGTGGGACAGACCGGGTCAAGAGATGCGAATGGTTTCCGTCCCACGCCCAGTAGCTAAGTGCGGCGGTCTTCTGAAGTAATTTAATCTTTGTGTGTCGATCGCAACTCGAACTCATTGAGCAGAAAAACTGATACGTCACGAAGAAACGAAGAACTTTATACATACTAGAACTCTGTCAGGGTGTTCACATATAATAGTGGATGATACGTTCGTTTACAACAACAACGTTAGTAAAGATATGTTTTTTTTGGTTTCGGAGGGGAAATCTTCAAAAAGATACTCTGCTTCCAGGGGCGGAAGTCAGAGTTATGTGGAGAGTTTTACCCACTAAAACCCTCTTGGTGGTCACCTTCGGCGTTTGGCGAGGTCACAGGATCTCCGTTCGGAATACAACCGCGGTCTTGTTATGCTGGGATAGCCCGTCTCAGGGTCTGCTTTACGCTCTTGGCCGGCCGTCTCGTTCGGCACCTCGCCGAGGTGGGACCGGGCCTCCATGAGGCCCAGTACGGATTTCGGGCAGAGCGATCCATGTTGGACGCCCTGCTCGACCTGAAGGGCCTCTGTCTGGAGGCCTTCGGTGACGGCGAGGTGGTCCTGGGGGTGTCCTTAGATATCGAGAACGCCTTCAATAGCCTGCCATTCGCGACGATCAGGGGGGCGCTGGAGTTTTTCCGGCTACCCCCCTACATGGTCGGGCTGTTGGCGGCGTACCTCAAGGACAGGACGATCGTCTGGGTTCATGGCAGCGGCGAATTACATCGGCGGCGCGTGGAGAGCGGGGTTCCACAGGGGTCGGTCTTGGGCCCCTTGCTGTGGAACCTCGCGTACGACTGGCTGCTGCGGCAGCCGGTCCTCCCCGGGACGAGGGTACTATGCTACGCGGACGACACCCTCGTCTCGGCCCGGGGGAGGAGTTACGACGAGGCTGCTCGTCTGGCCGCCACTAGCACGTCGCTGGTGGTGGACCGGATCGAGCAGCTGGGTCTGAGGGTCTCCGTTACGAAGACGGAGGCCCTCCTCTTCCACGGACCCCGCAGGGGTCCACCCCGGGGCGCGATCATTCCCGTCCGGGGCGAGAGGGTCCCAGTGCGGGGAGCCCTCAAGTATTTAGGGCTCACTCTGGACGGGCGATGGAGCTTCGGGGAGCACTTCGAACGGCTTCTCCCGAAGCTCACCGCCACCGCCGCTGCGCTGGGCAGATTGCTGCCCAATGTCGGGGGGCCGGGTCATTTGTGTCGGCGCCTATACTCTGGCATCCTGCGGAGTATGGCACTGTACGGTGCGCCCGTATGGGTGGATAGGTGCGAGACCGCCAGGAACGGGCCCGTGCTGAAGAAGGCCCAACGTATCCTGGCGGTCCGAGCCTGTCGGGCGTACCGTACGGTGTCCTGGACGGCGGGTACGCTTCTCGCGGGCGATGCGCCTTGACATCTACAGGCGCAGTCGCTCGCGGAAGTGTACCTCTTCCTGCGGGATGCCGGAGAGCGTCGGCCGGACCCGGCCACGATCCGCCGGATCAGGCGCGTTGCCCATGACGCCCTGATCCGGCGGTGGGAGACGGAGTTAGGTAACCCTGCCGCCGGCCGGGACACGGTGGAGGCCATCAGGCCCCACCTGTCCCGGTGGATGAGCCGGCGGTACGGGGCCTTGACGTTCCACCTGGTGCAGGTGCTGACAGGCCATGGATGTTTCGGCAAGTACCTGCACCAGGTGGCTCGTAGAGAGATGACGCAGGAATGCGTCGAGTGTGGTGCGCCGATTGACACGGCGCACCACACTCTGGCGGAGTGCCCGGCATGGGGGCCGCAACGCCACGCCCTCGTCGCGCAAGTCGGCAGTGACCTCTCGCTGCCGTCTGTAATCGATCGTATGTTGAGCAGCGAGAGGTCTTGGAGGGCGGTGGCCTCCTTCTGCGGCGCAGTGATGCGTCAGAAGGAGGCCGCCGAGCGCACGAGGGAGGCCGACGCCGCTGCCGCACCTTGCAGGCGGCGGCGGGCCGGCGGGAGAGCGCGGCGGCAGAACCACGCCGTCCGCTTCCTCCCGCCGTGAGCGATGGGCCCCTAGCCGGGCACGGTGTGAGGGGGCGTTCGGGCCGTTGGGCGTGGCCCTTTGGGCCTTTTGTCGTGTTTCCCCTGGGGGTGCGTCCCCCGGGGGAGTCTTGGTTTTTGTCCCCCCCTCCCACTTCGACGAGGAGGGGAGTCTGGAGGGAGGAGGCCGCCGCCCAATTCCTTCACGGGAGGGCGGCGGCCGGGCATGCGCTCCGTCGTGGGCGCGCGCGGTCGTCTGTGGGGTCGGGGGGCCCCAACGTGCCGGTCCCGCGAGGGGCCGGTACGGGACGGCAGGTGGGTGCCTTTGCTCCCCGCGGGCACCCACCAAGAGGAGTTTTATACGCGGAGGCGCCCGGAGAGTTGCTTGGCTGAAACCCGGGCGTCTCCAGTATGCGTGTGGCGGGACAAGCGGTGGTGGTTTTAGTGGGTATGGGGGTCACGCACAACATCTCAGTGGCCCCGAGCCCCACATAACCCGGCGTCCCCCCCCTTCAAAAGGACGCTGGGTATGCGTTAACAGCATTTCCACCACCGATATCAAAAAAAAAAAAAAAAAAGGGTCTGCTTTACGCAGACGCTTCCAGCCCCGTGAGCACTACTTCAATGACCGGAGTTCACGTGCAGTTATTGTCCTCCTCAGGGTCGTTTAGAAGGCGATGAGAACCCTCATCCTGATCGCCGACGACCCCAAAAGCTCCATTATGGTAGGGGAGCACCATTCGCCGGTGCGACGTGTTGACGCACGGTAGCGCCACGACGGTATCGCCTCCGAGCGGGATCTGTCCTTCGTCTATCCCGCTCGGCAGCCTCCTTTTGTACCATTACAGTTTCACAAAAGAAGGCTACGGCCCTTCATGCAATGTCTCCTCCCAGCATCGCCGACACGACTGCTGGCAAGTATCCGCCGCTCCGGTTCCCACGCCGAGCAAACTGCGAGGAGTAAAGATGCCTTAAGTTTACTCAGCATTGAAACTATACAACTTTTTATCTCTAATATTTCTCGGATAAAAGACAGCATTAGCAAGCATTGCTGCATTAGATTCTTACTACCTGCATTTATCTTGTGTTTATGTGTTTTTATGATTATGTATCACACTAACGTGTTTGGTGGGTCTCGATGCGATACCTCAATATTCAGGAGTATAAATATCTCTGTGAGATCAATTCGCAGAAATTTGCAAAACATATAAAAGCTTTGGAAATGCTTTCAAGAAATACGGCCTTTGCGTATGTAAACAAAGTAGATGATTCTATTAGTTTAACAAATTAAATTTACCTTTACGGAGCTGATGCTGTGATGTGAAAGCTCGCCGTGCGCTGTGCGGAAATTGGTTTTAAGGAATAGGGGAATTTCAATATTTCGATATGAGAAGAGAAACTAGGCCGGCCCGTTCGCCCGCGCTACTTAGGTTCAACTTCCGAAGCTAATCGTCTAGGAATCAAGTTTAATTTGACATGTATTGGCTAAAAACTCGAAGACTGTTCCTCTGGCCTCAAATGTTTAAGTTGGTTGAGAAAGTGCACTCTCTGGTCGGAACATTTCCGTTTACATTCGCTGCTACATTTTCATATCTATTCCATGTGTTCGGCCATCTTGTTATATTTAATATTACCACTACATAATTAAACAATTAATGTGTTATTTTATTTGTTTTGCAGGGACTGGTTATGATAATAAAGTTACCATGGAAACCTTCATTAAATGTGTTAAACACTGATCTGGTATCTCTGTGCGTTTAGTGTTTCGTTTTGTCTATTAATTGTCGTTACGTGTCGGATAGGAACTTTATAACAGGTACATAAATAATTAAAAAATCTAATATATTGTATGATTTAGATATGATTTGGTAAGTTGTTAAATACTATATATATATATATATATTTTATTATTCTATCTATTACAAGTTATAACCATCTCCAGTCAATAATGTAAGTCAAAGGGACTTCTAATGAGGACTTAACACAGATTAATAATATAAACAGTTAACTTATTACAAAAGAAGATCAGTTAACTTTTGAAATTATTGTATTTTAAATTTAAAAACAACTTTTAAAATGTCATCGTACTAAAGCAAATCTGTCTCTTAACTTAAACAAGAGAACACTTACTTAATTACTAAGCAAATTTACTCGTTGCTATTGTGTCTGTCAGTTTAGCTTCAGCTCAGATTTTTTTAATCTTCAATCAGATAAATTTTGATTAAGTTGTGGGTTCAATCAATATGAAGCACTGAAAACAGATTATAAAAATAAACATTCTGCTGCGCCCTGTCCGAACATTCAAATGTTAATATATCTTTATACATAAATGTTTTCCAGCTGTATAGAGATTCATCACAATATCTCTGGAACCATAGAGCCTGGAAACTTGAAATTGAATAGGAATATTTCTTTTGCCGATAATAATTTGGCTAAGAATGGATTTTACAAATATCTTTCCGCTAAAGGGAGTTGCAAGGATATTAAGGCTAGCGGGCAGGAAACAACAACTTTTTTAATCATCGGGACAGGATGTAAATATAAGTATCATTGGTGGTAGGTCTTTGTTGCTAGAGACTGTTTAGATACCACTGCATCTCGTGTCAGGGCTGTTACGGCCAGCAAACCGGGCGAGGAGCAGTGCAGTTCTGAAACTGTATAACCAATCCTGATTCTCTTAATGTCTTGATCTAGTTCATAGACATTGTTAAAAATAATCTACCTCATCGATTGTAAATGTAAAAAATTAATTAAACGTTATGATGAGTCGTAAAAAAATCACAATTTAAAAGCCATCCCGCCGGATCCAGGATCCGATACAGTAAATCTGGGCGGGCAATAAATTACGCCCCGAAAGATAAATCGGTTCGAGATCACCGCCCGGGTCAAGGATGCTTAAGTAGATTGATTCTTGAAACAATTACATTCATTTTTTTTATAATCGCAATAACAACTTGCCCGAGGGTGGGTAAGGTACCAACCCTACAAACATATTCAAATCAATTTTATCTTAAGAAGGTTAACAAATTCCGATCGGAACTAAGGTGATTCCAGATAAAAGATGTTGGCATTACATATATAAATATATCATTAAATCCACCACTATCATCAGTCGACAGACGTCCACTGCTGGACATGAGCCTCTCCCAAAGACCTCCACATCGATCGGTGCAGTTCCGCCTGCCTCACCGGATACCAGGAGTCGTCGTTTGTAGGGTTTCATATGGGGGAATTCGGGCCATTTCCCACCACGCTAGCCTAATGCGCGTTGGTGGGGGACAGAGCTTCGTTTGTTGATTAGTAAGATACACCACGAGCTGATGAGGTTGACTTGGGTCCCGTGAGTTGTTGTGCGGGACTCTTTACACCCGGATTATTAAATCCACTAACATATAAATTAGGGAAAGTTTCACAATAGAACATAATGAAGTGTACTCTCCTAGACTATTCCATTTCCGGGGCGTTGATTATGTTATGGCGGGAGAGTGAGAGGAGAAGAGGGTGGTATGGACCACGCTTATTTGAAAAAATAGGTATCCTAATGTTTTATCCCGTAGTCTCAGGCTATTAAGATTAGCACTAAGGTAAGCCCTGCCTGGTGTAGAAATCCACTAAAAGGGTTTTTAGGTTCGTAATCTTTGGTGTTGGACACTTTCATTGTCTAATAAGCGACCCTGAGGTGGACGGTAAAGACAAGATGGTGCAGTATTTGTCGTAGAAAATTAAGGGTGCAAATCCTACATACCTTTTATTCCTTTCAAAGCAGGATATCTTTAAAGAATTTCATTCCACATATGGCCAAAAATAGAACTAGGAACTTCCGTGTTAGAAGACTTCTGATACTGGGTTTGGATAAAGCATGAATTTATTAAGAATTTCCATATTTTCCATTGGTTAATCGAAGATGAATTGTTTTAACAAAACTACTACTTCATACTGGTGGACTAGGGGCAGGTATCGGTTGCTGGGACCATCCAGGTAGGTACCACCGCAGTTACTATTGCAGCCGACAAACAGGAGTATGCAAACACTACTGTGTTCCGGTGTTTGGTGTTTGAACGGTGCTGTAGCTATTGTTATTACTGAAGTAAAAACTTTTTTATGTTTCAAGGTGACGAGCCCAATGTAGTAAGTACAATTTAATATTCAGGTGTGTCACTGCCATCAGGTTAAGGTCCCGTTCGTCTTTTCGCTTCGGAAAGCAAAAAATATATATATATCTTTTTCTCTATATATTTTGCAGTAGATATTGAATAATGAAATAGCGATAGAAATACATTTGATAAAAAAATTTCGGTTTCAGGCCGCGTATAAATATTTCAATAGAGCGCGCGGCTCAATAGGGATTTGTCCCCCGTACCGGGACAAGAGAGGGAGCGGCGCGCGCCCCGCACCCACTGCCCTCGGAGTTGCTGGAGTTGTGTCGCTGAATGGGATCACGAGAAACCGAACCGTAAGGAAGGCTTTCATCTGGTTGTCCGCAATAAATATAACGACGTACCGAATCAATAATAAGTTTAAATGTTCCGTGAAAGGCATTTAATCGTTCCCGGGCCGTGCGAGTGTTACGTCTGCTTATATTAATGGGGGGGAGTGGTTAAGATGTTCACACAGCATATTTTTATCTGTCTTAACACATATTTTTAAGTATCAAATGCGCAAACATTACTGTGTTTCGGTTTGTAGGGCGCTGTGGCTAGTGAAATTATCGGGTTGGCGAGACTCAATATGTTATGTATTAAGGCGACGACGCGACGAGCACTGGTGTAGTATATACTATTCTAACTAGTGCCACATTTTTGTGCGTAGGTGTATCACTTACTATCAGCTGAATGTCGCGCTCGTTTTATCGCTTCATCGAAAAAATGTTACAAATTTGAATTCGTCAACTACAACCCCTGACGTAATGTTTGTATACCGTTGTTTAGCGGCACAAATAATTACTGCGGCGACAGTCTGTATCCGGTAACATAAACTACTATGGAACATTGTTTAAAATATTATATGAATGTAGTGTTTAGATATGTGTAAGTCAACACGTAGACGCGTAGGGACAGTCCTAAGGAAAATATTATAGTTACGAAAGGAACGTTGAAGGTTTTTCTCATGTTTAATAGATACATTAGTGGTACTAGTAGTTTATAAAAGTAGTGATCTGTATCATGATAGTCACTCATCAACTGGGCATGATAACGAAGGGACTAAAGCTTTAATTAACATATACGACCCACGGCCAACGGTCGTCGACTTGACGCGACATATATCCAACGCTGACTTGACTGTTCTTACATACATACATATATATATATCACGCCTCGTTCCCAGCGGGGTAGGCAGAGACCACCTCTCTGCACCTGCTACGGTCCTGGCACACCTCTCTCGCTTCCTCCACTTTCATAAGCGTCTTCTTGCACGCTCGTCGGTTGCGTGTGCTTTTAATCCGGCCTTTCTTTAGGACATCTCCGATTTGATCGGAATATGTCCGTCTAGGTCGACCTGCACCGATTTTTCCAATCATTCTTACCTTGTATATTTCTTTCGTTAATCTTCTTTCATCCATTCTTTCGACATGGCCGAACCATCTAAGCATCCCTTTCTCTATCCTTGTCACTACATCTTCAACCACGCCGCACCGCTTCCTTATCACACTGTTTCTCACTTTGTCCATCCGTTTCACTCCAGTTATACTTCTCAGACTTCTCATCTCCACAGCATTAATCCTACTTTCATGTTTCTTCTGTCATACCCAACATTCACTACCATACATCAGTATGGGGACCAACACGCCCCCATGCACAGCCAGTCGTGCACTTTTGACTGTTCTTATCTAAGCTTATTAACTTACAATGACTTTTAACTTATAAAAATTAGAGTATTAGCTTGAAAATTTCGAGTGATCTATATGAAATCATAAAAATAAATGCGAAGTGATAGGACGTAAATGTAATCGCGTTGGAAGGAGTTTCAAGGTACAATTTCAAGATCGATTTTAAAACGTTTATGTCTCCATTGTATTTGGATATGATTTGAATTACCCCGTGTGGTAGAGGCTGGTAATATCTCCACCGATTGTTAAACCTCAGCGCGTTACAAAACTCGACTAAGAGAGAAACAATCGGAAGAAAACATCAACAACTTCCCCTATGATCAATTACATTTTAACCAAAACAGTTTACCTGCTTCGAAAACTATTAATTTGTCTTATTATTGTATTATTATTTGTATAAATATTTTATTGTAATTTTTGTGACCTAATACTTAGTTACTAAAACCGTTTTTTTTTCTTGACCAGAATAGGGACGTACTTTAAATGTAACAATACTAACCTAAGCAGTGTAATTGTGCTTACCAAAATGTGTTTAGATATGGTTATACTAAATAATATAATGTAAGATCATTCATGATAGCTGTGAGGTTTGAATTGGTCTAGATTTGAGTGGAGTTTTTGTGGATGAAGCCTGCTATTACCCGCTCGGTGGCCGTCTAGTGGTTACCAGTAGCTCATGGATCTCTAACGGAGCGCATAAGTGGCTCTCTACACTGGACTTTTAGTTACTCTCTTATAACATTCGTGAACTAAAACAGCCTTTAAAATTTTTATTAGTCTCATATTCTTAATTGTCCAGGGAATATGTAAAACAAAGACTTATCCACTATATTATTCTATACGATAGTATTTCTTCTTGAATTCCTGGGAGCTGGTGGCTTATAGTTGCAAAGACGCGATCTCTTCTCATTTTTGTATTCAGTACAGGATTCTATAAAACCGAACAAATTTTAATATTCATTATAATCTTTAAAAGTATCTATACTTTGTTCAGAATTACTTGTAAATTCTCAATTATGGTAATATCAGATGTAAGAGGTTCTTCAGAAATTAAAGTCCAGTCTCGTAGCCGCGCGCCGAGAGTTCAAAAGTTTGAATCAATCACCAACAATAACGATTGCGATGACCTCAGCACGACTTCAGTCAAGAATAACTTTCCAACAAGAGAATAATCTCGTTAACGAAGTTAATTCTTTCTTTTGATAATATACTCCTCATCTTCAGCCGATAGATTGTCCACTGTTGGACGTAGGCATTACCCAAAGATGTCCACGATATGTCCCATAATACAATTTTCTTTGAATACTTTAATAATTGTCTGGTTTATTTTAACCGACAAAAAGAGAAGGCTTCCCAATTCTATTAGTTTCTTTTCCGTTCATCATTCAGTTATTGATTCTTTGCAAACTTGCTAATGTCTGTTCAGTTTATAAGTAATTTTGATATTTTTTGAATTTAAAATTTGAATTTAAAAAACCAATGCTAGGGGCGGAAGAAAATGAAAATGAAAATGAAAATGCGCAAAATTTTCTGCTGTCGCAACATCAAAATACCTTTGCGCCTCCGTCTACTAAAATGCTATATCTGGCCCATCCTTCTATACGGATGCGAGGCCTGGACAATAAAAGAAGACCTCAGAAAACGTATAGAAGCGTTCGAGATGTGGGCATATAGGCGCATGTTGGCCATAAGCTGGACTCGGAGAGTGACAAACGAGGAGGTTCTACGACGAGTCCACCAAAAAAGGGAACTTTTGCAGACCATCAAGATGAGAAAAGTATCGTATCTCGGCCACGTGCTCAGGCATGACAGATATGATCTCCTCCAACTCATCTTGATGGGAAAAGTTGCCGGTAAAAGGAGTGTTGGTCGTAGAAAGAAATCATGGTTACGCAACATCCGAGAGTGGACGGGAACTGCGAGTGCCGCCCAACTATTTCGCCTCGCAAGAGACAGAGTTAAATTTGGAGAACTGACCGCCAACCTTCGCTAGTCGGAGAGGCACCTTAAGAAGAAGAAGGGGCGGAAGAATAGTAAGTTTGAACTGGTTAGTGTGAAGTCTTTCAGTTTTCATATATTATCTGTTAGATATTGTAAAAGCCTACTAAGCTTTTTAATATTCTAAATACTAGCGTCACATTATGAAAGTTGATTTATGACTACTTAGTTCACCCACCTTTTCATCGCTTTGTTTCGTATAAAAGAAATTAAAGCAGCAAACAATTGGGCCTGGGAGGGAGATAAGTAATGAATAAAATATATAGTATACATCTTACAGAACCTTAAGAGGTCCCTATCGAATGCTCTCCTAAGCCTCCAAATTCCAAATAAATCATCTCAAGGCCTTTTTACAACAATTTATCTCACCTCGAATACTGGTCCGGCCGTGGAGGCTTCTGAGCATGTATTCGAAGCTGTGGGATATCCGAAATATCCGACTATGTTCGGATATGGTATACGATAAAGTAATAATATCCACATACTAATGAAATGTGGTTGAAATTTTTCAAAACATCAAGATTTCTTTGATATTTAATATCTGCAATGTCGTGGAAGAAGCTGTTCAAGGTCAACAACGAAGTGTCCCCTTCTACCGTTGTGCAGTAATAAGCAATTACTGTGTACCGGGTAGAGCATTAGCTCGTCAAATTACTGCGGTAAGGAGAATAAAAATCCTATGTCTCGGGATGATTAGCTCAATGTGGTGCTTACCTTATTGTTATGGTCTGCTATATTACTTTCTGCTTGTTAAATGGTTTCGTCAAGAATAAAAAAAGATGACTAAAATGTCGGTGCCCCGTATATATATCATTATGTGATGTTGTTCCTTCATCACTGTGTGATCTATATTAGAAATTGTACTTAAAGCAAGGAGAAAATTACATCACACAATAAGGCTAAGAGTACTTTAATTGAATATAGTAATATAAGATAGCTGCAGTGTATCTAATCTGTGCCTAGATCCGTTACTCGACATCATTTAGGACCCTCGTCTGCGGGATACGGAGGACGAGCTCCGGTAATGGATATAGAATTGATAAGGATCGGATTTATCGGGATGTTTCACCACAAATGGACATCGGAATGGGAATCAAATTAGTGACTACACAAAATAGTTACATTAGTACTCAATAACAATCAGGATAACAAATAAGGATTTTAAAATACTAGAACAGTTTTCATAGATATAAAGCGGAAACTACAAGCCGATTTCTTTTACACGACTAATACTGAAATGAATTATATTAGACGCTGTTCAGCCGGGGAGGAAGTTACGACAACAGACGGACACAATCAGTACGAATAAGAAAAAACATAGCTCTTTCATTTATATTTCATCCGATGTATCAGGTGCCCGTTATCTTAAGTATACTTTTGCCAAACAGAGTATTACAAGGTCGAGTAAGTAGAGTGTGATAATACACGGCGCTTGATTTGACGTAGTAATTCTCATTTGTAATTTATTTCTATGTAAAGAGGGTAATAAAAATACATTATATTACTTTTTATGAAGGTGTATATTTGAGTGTTTGTGGTTGAGCAATAAAAGCACCGTTAGGGGTTGTATCTACTGCGGTCGGTTTTACAGGGCACTGAGCAGCAGTAGTTACTGCTTCTGGCACCACAGCAGTGTGAAAACAGTTTCTCTGTACTCTTGATAAATCGTTAATATGTTCAAAATATTCTCACAAAATCGAACAAATGAAGTCTAAATTATTTTTTTAGCTTAGAGGGTCATTAAAAACGATTTTATTAACAAAGTTAGAAAATGTATCTTTTTTTATTCAACAAAGCCATTGCATTACTGAAAAAATTGAGTTATGTCGAATTTTCACTTACTAAATTTTTCTTAATGGTCTCCTTCAATGCATCTTCCAGGATCTTCTACGGAACGAACCGGTATCCCCCAACACTCTCGGCACATTCCAAAAAAGGGTAAGGATTTCCTTAAGATCCTCTCCAGACTACGGTAAATGAGAGGTAACATTTGCCGTCTCTTCAGACCCGCTTAAGCACCTTCTGTGACATGCAGGACTTGCCTTAGCCCTTTTCTTATTAGCCCCAGACTAAAGGGCTGATTTCAACCCATCTACTTTTGGTAACGTGTCCAGCTAATAGCTGTTATATCTAACTGGATTGTAGATATTTAAGTATACGATTTTAATTAAAGATAAAGTAAAAAAACCATTCAATTCAATTTTAAGTGAGCTTGGAGAAGATTCAAATGTGTAAGGATACAGCGCGACACCAATTGCAGCTTGTTATATACGAATTCATTTACATTGTCTTAGTGCACTATTCCGCGCCGCTGCCATCCCACCCCCACCCCCACCCTCACCCCCACTTAGTTTTAATTTTCTCCTACAGAGCATACGATTACTTGAATGAAACGAAGTTATCTTTTAAAGCATCTTTCTTTATCTCAAATTCAGTTCAATTTCACTTTAGAAACAGTTAAGTTATTTTTATATTTTTAAAATTAACTTGGTGTTCGGAAAATAACCGTAAAGTATAGTGCCCTGTAAGGATTTTTCTTATTCAATTTTAAACCCATCGTATATCTAGCTAAGCATGAATTTTGATAACTCAATTGAAGGTCTTATTTTATATTACCTATATAATAAGACCTGGAGACTTGAACCTGGTAGTAATATTCCTTTTGCCGAGTACAGGGTAGCTAAGGACGCAATTTACAAAGTTCTTTCCCTTATAGAAGTGTTGCGGGTGTTACGGCCGGTGGTGCGGGTGAAGAACAGTGAGTATCATAAATATTAGAAAACGTCGTTTATTATCTCGGCTTTTAACTGATATTAGTAATTATTCGTGTGTCAATTTAAACCATAGCTTATCGCCGACTATTAATATGCAAATAACTTTTTCAAAATATCAATACGAAGACGTCATACATGTTACTCTTCACATTATAACAGCTGCCCACGCCACAATTCAGGACATTCTAAAATTAACGTTTTTTCTACAAAGTCTAGTTTTTCATGCCGTCTGCTGTTTACATTGATTTATTAACTTTATTGTCTCCTACATAACATTTGTAAGTGAAGGCTGTCACCTACTGCTTAGATCAAATCTGTGCGGGAACATATATCAATTTCTCACGGTTAAAATGCCGAGTCACAGCGATTGACGTAATTGATGAGATGGGGTGCCGACTTATCAGCATCACAATGTATGAGAGATAGTGGCGGCGTGACAAGCTGCTCCTGCGTCGGCACAGAATGGATATCTTCTTGTAACGGATTGGAGATACGATCTGCGACGATAGGTACATGTTTACTCAATCTCCACCTTTGTCGGGGGTGAGAAATTTTTGACCGTGTGTTTACGTAAATACAACCGAAGTGTTCAAATCTATAATCAAGGAGTACAGTGTGATCATTGTTGTTTGATAAGCGCTTTAATTAAGTTACTACGGAAATCACTTGTACCCGTTAGATGTACTTTCATGTTGCGTAATTGCAGCTCTTCCATGTCAACTCATTAATAACCTGATGTCTTTTCTCTGTAAGAAGCATTTTTCTTAGTCGTCTTTACTACTTGCTGGACGCATTGCTGTATTATGTTTGTTTAAATACAATCCTGAATATCAATATTTAATAAATTATAATAGGTGTACCGGAAAGTAATGTCGTTTCTGCGCATGCCAATACTTGATTGTCATTTGTCAGCTCATTGTTTTGTTCAGAGGCGTACCAAAGACATTGTGAGGTTATAGTGATTTCTTTACTTATAGACAATTGAATTACAATTTTTTTTTGTAATTTTGGGTAAAATGGCCAGCCAAATACCAGAAGAGGTACACATCCGGCATTGCATGCTCTTTGAGTTTCGCAAGGGAAATAACGCAACAGTTGCTACCAAAAACATTTGCGATGTTTATCCAAATGCACTGGACATTCGTAAATGCCAAAGGTGGTTTTCCAAGTTCAAATCGGGTAATTTTGATCTTTCCGACTCGTATCGATCAGGAAGACCATCAGCGTTAGACAACGACGTGTTAAGGGCGGAAGTGGAAGCAAATCCGTGTCAGACGATCGAGGAATTGTCAAACAGTCTCAACAAACCTTGGTCGACCATCCAAGAACATTTGAAGCAGATTGGAAAAGTAAGCAGAGCAGGTGTTTGGGTCCCGCATAATCTGTCCGAACAGAATAAGGCTAACCGATCAATCACATGCAACTTATTGCTTCAACGACACAACACAGAAGCGTTTTTTGATCGCTTGATCACAGGAGATGAGAAATGGGTCCTGTATGATAACCCAAAACGCAAAAGGCAGTGGCTCTCTCCAAATGAAATCCCTCGGAGTACTGCTAAGCCAGGTTTACACCCCAAAAAAGCGCTTTTGTGTGTTTGGTGGAGTATTCGCGGCATTGTTCATTTTGAATTACTGAAACCTGGAGAAACTGTTACTGCAGACCTCTACAGCGAACAATTGCAGCGAGTCAATCAATCTTTAATTGAAAAGTGGCCAGCGATTGTCAACCGAAAAGGCGTCATTCTCCAACATGACAATGCAAGACCGCACTGCGCAAGGCGAACTCTAGAAAAAATTAATGAATTGGGGTGGGAGGTGCTGCCTCATCCACCATATTCGCCCGATGTTGCACCATCGGATTTCCACTTATTCCGAGCGCTGCAACACTTTTTAAGTGGCAAAACATTTGCAAATTTGGATGATATCCAAAATGCCATCTCTAGATATTTTGCCGAAAAACCAATTAATTTTTATCGATCAGGGATTGAAAATTTACTCACTAGATGGCAAAAGGTTATTGACAATGATGGGGAATACATCATTGATTAAAAATAAAGACTCGTTAAAAATGTATGTGTTTGTATTTAGCGTAAGAAAACGACATTACTTTCCGGTCCACCTAATATCTATATTATTTTATCAAGATTCTAATATGATTGTTTCTGTACAAAAAATCTGGAAGTATAAATAATGTTATTCCTAAAAAGGATCTTCTTTGGATTTAATTGTGTCTGAAAAATTCCGAGAGATACTCGTATATCACAATTGCGAAATATGTTAGATAATGTAGCGCTATGGTTGCGATGATTAAATTCCCGTCTCCATGTGCAATCCCCACCGCCCCCGCCCTTTCCCCGTGACCTCTCAACTCCAATATCCTGCCTCCGAAGGTCGGCCAAAGGATTAATCTCTTGCAGCGAGTTTTTGATAGACGTCGAAGGTTGCATCGCTTCCTTTATATTGCTTTGGGTCGGGCACAATGTGATTTTGCCCCACTTGTTGACTTTCGTATTCTTCGCACCATTACCGATTTATTGTCAGTCTTTTTATTGGATCTTGTTTTTTGTTATGTTGATATTTGGTTTGAAACACTAAGTGGTTATATAAAGTTGTTCTTATGGTGTCGATTCGGAGTTTCGTTCAAAATTTACTAATAATAGTAGAGTAATAAAAAGTTATACGTGGTTGTAGATTACTCGTTTTAAAGATTGTTTATTTTGAAGATAAACATTTTCTCGGGTTTTAAGATTTACTAGCCATCATCGAAAAAATAATTACAACGTTGTAGCTATAGAATTAAAAAAAAATTAAATCACCAAAATCTATTAAATACTTATGTTATTAGGGGGACCGGAAAGTAATGTCGTTTTCTTACGCTAAATACAAACACATACATTTTTAACGAGTCTTTATTTTTAATCAATGATGTATTCCCCATCATTGTCAATAACCTTTTGCCATCTAGTGAGTAAATTTTCAATCCCTGATCGATAAAAATTAATTGGTTTTTCGGCAAAATATCTAGAGATGGCATTTTGGATATCATCCAAATTTGCAAATGTTTTGCCACTTAAAAAGTGTTGCAGCGCTCGGAATAAGTGGAAATCCGATGGTGCAACATCGGGCGAATATGGTGGATGAGGCAGCACCTCCCACCCCAATTCATTAATTTTTTCTAGAGTTCGCCTTGCGCAGTGCGGTCTTGCATTGTCATGTTGGAAAATGACGCCTTTTCGGTTGACAATCGCTGGCCACTTTTCAATTAAAGATTGATTGACTCGCTGCAATTGTTCGCTGTAGAGGTCTGCAGTAACAGTTTCTCCAGGTTTCAGTAATTCAAAATGAACAATGCCGCGAATACTCCACCAAACACACAAAAGCGCTTTTTTGGGGTGTAAACCTGGCTTAGCAGTACTCCGAGGGATTTCATTTGGAGAGAGCCACTGCCTTTTGCGTTTTGGGTTATCATACAGGACCCATTTCTCATCTCCTGTGATCAAGCGATCAAAAAACGCTTCTGTGTTGTGTCGTTGAAGCAATAAGTTGCATGTGATTGATCGGTTAGCCTTATTCTGTTCGGACAGATTATGCGGGACCCAAACACCTGCTCTGCTTACTTTTCCAATCTGCTTCAAATGTTCTTGGATGGTCGACCAAGGTTTGTTGAGACTGTTTGACAATTCCTCGATCGTCTGACACGGATTTGCTTCCACTTCCGCCCTTAACACGTCGTTGTCTAACGCTGATGGTCTTCCTGATCGATACGAGTCGGAAAGATCAAAATTACCCGATTTGAACTTGGAAAACCACCTTTGGCATTTACGAATGTCCAGTGCATTTGGATAAACATCGCAAATGTTTTTGGTAGCAACTGTTGCGTTATTTCCCTTGCGAAACTCAAAGAGCATGCAATGCCGGATGTGTACCTCTTCTGGTATTTGGCTGGCCATTTTACCCAAAATTACAAAAAAAAATTGTAATTCAATTGTCTATAAGTAAAGAAATCACTATAACCTCACAATGTCTTTGGTACGCCTCTGAACAAAACAATGAGCTGACAAATGACAATCAAGTATTGGCATGCGCAGAAACGACATTACTTTCCGGTCCCCCTATTATAATACAACTTGCAAGACATATTCAGAGTTAAGAAATAATTTTGCGAGTATATAATTTTAAAAACTATCATGCATTTCGACTGCTGTATATAAAGTTAGATATAAATGAATGTAAAAGACATATACAAAACTAAACATCAAGTTATAAATAAGCAAAGATAATATAAATACACTGGCAAGATATCAACTTCAGAGTATTAGCTAGAAAAATATTTATATTGGAAGAAAAAAGCGCCTGTCAAAATAATGAATGCTATTAAAAGCGCTTACACGCGTTGCAGCGCGGTGGCGGCGACAGGCGCTTATTTATCAGTCGTTTATGTTAAACGCCATTTTCATACATCGTTTCAGTCACATTATTCAGGCATGTGAGATATCATTTATAAACTTTAAACATATTGCTTATAAAAACAATGAGACAGCTTAGAAAGTAACAGGTTTATTGTTAAATTTACTGTTAATATTACGTTTATTGTTCATGTTTGTTTACCATTAATCGAACCTCTTACTATTCTGAATAATAGTTTTCTTTGCGTCACTTTTTGTAGCGTGTCTTACTGGTGGTAGGCCTCTGTTACCGCAGACCGTCTAGGTCAGGCAGTGCTTATTTCCGCCCCAAACAGTAGTGTGAAAACATTACTTTGTTCTGGTTTGAAAGATTTTGTAGCTAATAAATTAGTGAGGTAACGAGACTCGACATCTTACATCTCAAGGCGACGAGCACAGTGGGGTGTAGTGTATATTATCTTCACTAGCATCGCGTTGCTATGGGTAGGTGTATCATCTACCATTACATGAACACGCCCGTCTCGTCGCTATCTCCACTAATTAGTATCTCGCTTTTAGTAAGAAAGCTAACTAGGTCTTGAGATTTCTTTTTGGATATTAAAGTAGCCTCAATTCAGTTATATTTATAGCAGTTTAAAGCATACTTAATAGTTACAGTAATTTTTATTTTAACAGATTTTTATTATTTAAGTTACTTATGCTATATTTTCACCTTCTTACACACCACAACATTTTATACAATCTACAAATATATTATATTATATTACTTAACAAACGTTTACTTAAACAGAGCCGTAGAGCAATGTTAGCTTGTGATATTTAGGTTATAATAAACGATACAAGTATCCCTTTGATCATAAATTCCGTCTTAAACCGCTTTAGTGCGAAGTGTTTGGGGTGGGTGGCACGTTATGGAAATCACTTACGGTAAGTGGGGCGACACGCGCCGCGCCGCTTGTGCTCCCGTGTCGGCGCGCTCGGCCGCAGCGCTCCTGGCGAGCTCCTTAAACAGTACAGGACACTCTTTATAACGTGTACTAACATTATAAGTCGGTCACTGTTCTCTGTGTGGTAAAGTGTCATTCAAGTATGTTCATGAACGAGACATATGTTAATTTTTTAATGTACACTTTAAATTAAATTAATTTATTTACACATAT
The DNA here is from genome assembly GCA_033220335.2 of Troides aeacus. Lineage (NCBI taxonomy): Eukaryota > Metazoa > Arthropoda > Insecta > Lepidoptera > Papilionidae > Troides > Troides aeacus. The sequence continues at coordinate 11,726,595 of CM067280.1, forward strand.
AAATGTAGAAGTAGTCTGTCAATGTAAGGAGACAGAGAGAGAGAGAGAGAGGGACAGAGAGAGAAAACTTTCGTATGAAGCGTTTTAAACATGTTTTATCATTACTAACGCTCTCACTTATTGTATAATTAAGTTATCACTTACTATATGATAGGTAATAAGTTAAAATGACACAGTAAGGATGTTCAAACAGCACCATTAATGTCTTAATCAAGTAATTGTTCTTAAGTTTCTTCTCCTAAGTTGTTCACTAGTGCTTGTTGGTAGAAGTAGAGGTCATTTTAATAACTTTTGCAAACATCTCCCGCAATGTAGACTTACCACTAGTGCATGTTACTGCAATGTAAACACATCTGTTTATATCTTACTGTTAAAGGTAAGCAGTAAACTTCCGGCACGATAATTATGGATCAACGAGCGATCAGTTGTTAAATAATTTTTTTTAATAAAATGTTAACAAGTTAGAAGGTGTAGGGGCTCCCGCTTTAAACGATGGTGTCACTACCCTATCTGTTATTTAATAGAGGGTATTAAAAGGGTTAATCATGCGCGGGAAATAGCTAGTGGCATATCAAGCGGTAAACCAGAACTAAATTCTATCAAATATTCTATTGAAAGTATACGAGTATAACAACTACATATAATATATTATTAGACATCTTAGAGTTTTACGACTAAATCCTGTGGTATTTCTGAAAATTTTAGTTGTCATGGTGATAAGAGGTTAAGTTTTATCAGGAAACAATGCGTCGGTGAAGATATTCATCTAATGATAAGTGATACTTTTTCCCATAACAACGTGCCGCTAGTTATACACTGCATCTCATTCTGTACGTCGCTTTGAGACATAAGACAATATATTTCGTTACCATTCTAGTATATACATTAGCTACAATTCCTTTTAAACCGGAATACGTAACATTTTCACAGTCCTGTTTGGCGGCAGAAATATGTACTGCGGCGGTATCAATTTAGAGGGTCTCCAGAAACAGAGATCGTCAGAAAAACGTAGTTGGTTTCTTAGTAAGAGCAAATTTTTTTTTACTTTAATATAGGAATCTTCCTTCACTTATTGAAATTGAAATCTACCAGTCATAAGAAAAATGCCTTCTGCCGGATAATAATTAGCGCAGGAAACTAAGCGGTACGATTTTATATATGTATATATATAAATAGGTTTTCGTTATATTCGAAATGCTATACATGTCCAATGACATATTCTTTGAGAATCAACGCGTTTAATTTCCACACGTTCATCATCATCATTACAACCGATGCACGGCCACAGTTGGACATAGGTTTCTTGTATCTTGTTCATCAAAGCGCGGTCTCGCGCTGGTTTAGTCCAGTGGCTCCCAGTTCTCCACACGTCATTATCATTTATAAACTGTTCAAACGCTCCAGCACGCTTGGCTGATCAAAACATTTATAAATCGGTTTAAAATCCAAACGTAATACAATCTGTGTCGTTTCATTGCACGCGCCGACACATTACTTCCTGCGCGCACAGTGAATGGCATTTTTAAAAAGGTAAAAAGTTCGATTCCCCGAGACCTTCAAGTATAAGATATTAAACAGCAATACCCCATAAAAGTCGGAAGACCACCCCTGTTTCCGCGGGGGCATCGCAGGCAGGTGTGCGCGGGGACGGTTGAAGAGAGGGTCGTGGGAGGGAGAGGGTAGCGCCGCTCGCGGAACTGGGTCATCCGGATCTGGGGCACGGGTCGCCGGCCGCACTCTGTTCCGAGCTGATAGGTGTGCGTTATAATGCACCGTTCGTTTGTGGGAGATTTTCACGTGACCGGAACTAGTCTGTGGTGCACCGGATTAGACAAATTTATTGCAGATTAGAAGAATGTTATGTTTTTTATAGTGCCAATAGTATTTATCAATTCAATCACGTTGCAGACTGGACTAAAACTCTTTTAATTTTGAAAAAAAAACTGTCTGAAGAGCTATATATAGCTTATTAGCAAAAGAGAGATGAAGACAACCACAGCATTTTCAGAATGTAGTGATACACAGGGAAACTCAAAAGAAAACATACAGTAAGAAAAGGTTCTGTGATGGTTCTAAATTTCCTCTTTTTAATAGATAAATAAAACAGGAAAAACTTGACAAATAAGTCATCATGCAGCATCACGATACAACTAATTAGTGCACAGATGGACCAGAGCCTAAACGGAAAGATCCACTCTGCATGGATTATAATGATCATAAAGAATTCCACTTTGAAGTGAGCACCAAATTACTTATTCTTCTTCATTAAACGGCTCCCTTCAAACTGCGAGGCCCCGACCCGGCCCGGCCCGGCCCGGCCCTACCCTCCGGAATGACTTTTGCATTATAAACGTATCCCGCTTTTCGCCGCCTTCCCCTTTTCGTGCACCTTGACTTATTAAACAAACAGGTTAACTAACGCAGTTAAAATTATTACAAGAATATACAACAACGTTAGCAATGAAATTATTATATTCTATTCTATTGTTCATGTTATTAAAAATTACAATCTGTCTTGAAGTTTAGTGGTTAGAAAATGACGATAATGTCACGAGGAATTCGGATGAATCTTAATGGTTTGCTGATAAAATATGAGGGGGTAGAATAATGCGGAACCCGACGGCTGCTTAGTGGAGGTACTCGAAAGATAATAAGTTCAAAATTAAATTTCTTTCCAAGCTTTTTGTCTTGGATTCGTTGTAATTAATTTCTGCGATTGCCCGGCGACGTGGACCCTCCAGGAGTCCTCCTGGGCATAATATATCTGAAGCCAGATATAATATTTCGATAAACCAAATATTTTATGTTTACACAGCATATTTCCCGTTGTAACCAATTGATCTAACGTTATCTGTCCTTCGTATCTTTAATGTGTCATACACGTAACAATTAAGGGTAGATGATACCCTAGAGATATACATAATAGCTGCTAGATCAATTAGTATTATAAAACAGCTGATACAAAAGGTCCCGGTGCATATTTATAATATAAACACTTGCCTATAAATGCTATGACTGTTAAGTTTCTAAGTCAGTCGTATATGCTAAAGATTTCGATGGCACAGATTCGATTCCGGTAAGAAACAAGAGAAGAGTTTTCAAGATTTAATTCATAACAGCTTTCATGCGACATTTTAGATAAAAAATTATAAAAAAATAGATAGTTATATATTTAAACTAGCTGTTCCTCGCTCACTTTTCTGAACGTAACACACATGCACGTATGGACTTTAAAAAAGGAATGTTATCGTCGAATACAAGCGTTTGAGATGTGGAAGCTGCGTCGAATGCTTAAGATCACGTGGACGGTGACACCTTTAAAGAGGATCCCCTTATGAGTTCGTAAGGTTGATCCTGGAGGGCAAAATTCCTAGAAAACGTGCACCTGGTGACAGCCCAAGAAATGTGTTGATGACATAAAGGAGTGGACCGGGCTTAAATACAATCAGTTAAAATGAATAGTTGAGGATCGAATTGGTTTTTACAATCTGATCGCCAAACTTCCGTTTTAAAACAGCACCTAACGATGAACACCCAAGCAAGGGGGAGTTTGGTAAAATATGGTGAAATAGAGATATAGTGCAGAGTGTTTAGGAAGGGGAACAAAATCTCTTAATACATAATATTTTAAATATATATATAATCTATTATATGCATGTAATAGAAACACCATTCTATGTTCCTACTAAATCATTTGGACTACTGAGTCAGCTGGAAACAGTTGGGGGTTGTCTATCACGTTGGTCATGGGCGAGTTGGTTTATATGGCGCAATAGGTGCGAGCGCGATACTTGTGTACCATTTATCATAATTACCATTGGATTTAGGTTTATTTGGATCTTAATTCCGCTTTTACTCATATACCATGATATTTATTTTTCAATAACGGATTTGTTAAATAAAATTTATACGCAGGTGGGTGAGCACGAGGGTGGTGAGGGTGGTGAGGGTGGTGAGGGTGGTGGGGGTGGTGGTGGTGGTGGGGTGTGCCCGCGCCGTGTTGTCACAAAGCGACTCGCACAAATGTATTCTCCAAATCAGCCGGTCGATTGGTTTATGCAGCGGAATGTTTGTCCCGCTGTCCCAATTCCATAATTCATGTGAACCTTCCGGTCCTACCCGGTGCTATCTGGTGCAGGCACGGCGCCGCTCTTCGACGTGAAAATCTCATACAATTGTTTTAAGGGAGTATAATTTTGTTTTATATACATTTGGATATAAAATTTTTAAAATAAACGGGATATAGTGTTGGGAGGCCTCCCAAAAGGTAGACCGACGATCTGGTGATAGTCGCGGGAACCCACTGGATGCGAGCAACGCGATGATGAAAATAAGAGATGAAAAGTAAAATTACTGAGGTAATGAGATTTAACATGGCGAGGAGCACGTTGTGGTGCTGCGTATATCAGCCTAACCAGCACCACGTTGCCGTACCCAGGCGTCTCACCTATCATCTTCGTCATACCCTGTTGTAACTGGTTCGAATCTGAAACCACATATTGTGGAACATAGTTCGTGATATGTTTTCCAAAGCTGGTTTTACTACATACTATTATTTCAGTTACATATACTTATTTTACTACATATATCTTTCTTGATTTTATCTTGTCTTTCTCTTATTTCTACGACGATGTATTTCCGTTTCATTCTCTCTTATAGTAATGATATACATCCTATTGCACTTTTATTTACATATTTGCAAAATTTTAAGAATGAGCGAAGGCCGCTGTGTTCACTCTCCAGCTTTGATTTCACTACCAGCTCAGCTTAGACTCTAAAGGTTCATTGATGAAGTCAAGCAATGGGCGACAAAGGTATAAGATAGTGTACAACCATAAGGTAGAGGATGAGCAGCAGTTTACCACCAGTTGAACTTCCGTTCTTGGACTTTGGTGTTAGTATTATTTGTTGTCGTTTGATGAAGTTTAAATTTTATTCTTATTTTTGATAGTTGTATATACAACTCGATATCTTATTAAACAATGTTTTTTTTTGTATATAATGATTCGGTTGTCTTTTCAGTTAAATGTACTGGAAGCCATTTTAATTTCAATTTCTAATAATAATCATGACCGGCGCGCAGGTCAGGGCTGCTAGATGTAGGTTGAGATTCACCAACGAGACATCGGCTCTCATTAAAAATAAAGCTTTCGGTTCACAATCGATACGCGGCAGTGCACGCGCAGGGCGCGCGGCGCACCCTCCGCTCCAGGGCGCGGGTTCGATTCGAGTCGGCTCTATCGTTTCCGCCTTTTGTATTAATGCCTGTACAAGGGCGGATCGGAGGGCGCGCGGCGCGCGGCGGGCGGCGGGTGCGCGGCGAGCCGCTGCTGCGGGAGCGGGACGGCGGCGGCTCGGCACTGCAAGGCTACCGGGTCGCAGGTACAGTGACCTGACCCACTTCCCGGTGCAGGGCGACGTGTAAATATTGATTTAGCGCGCCGCACTTGTTGCACGGCGGCGCGGCGGCAAGGCGGCACGCGCCGCAGGAAGCGGCGACCGGTCTGGGCATCGGTGCACAGTCCCTGGATTAGCCGGAAGCCGTATAGGATCCGATTTACTTGTACACCCTTTTAGAGCTGTCTTAAATTTCTCTCGCTAGAGCTTATAACATTTTTCAAAACCATCATAAATATAGCAAATATTCACACTTAAACCTGTCATATACACATTCGTTCGTTATCGTTCATTATTGTCTCCGTGTGGAGACCTTCAGGGGAGGTCTGTGTCCAGCAGTAAACTTTTATCGGTTGATAATGATAACTTATGTATCTATTAAATATCTATTAAACCTATGTATTTATTAAGTATCTAATAAATGGAATCAAATTAATGTAAGGATCTGATAATTGATCTTTAGTATCAGTATCGTGGTTTATAATTACATATGCAAACAATACTTCTCTTTTCTGTGACTATTTGCTTCTTAGGTACTTCTTACCAGTTCATAGGAATAAAATTAAAAGAAATTAAGGGGATGCTTACTTTGTAAATATTGTTATTATATAACAACTTTGAAGACTTCACTCAGTATAATAATATATTAAAACGTAAACAGAATATCTGAGGACATCTTTATAAGGCCTATTATTAAAAAAAAGCCTGCATCTACATGTCGCTGACATTACTTAAAATGTAGAGTATATTTTAAGGGGTGTAAGAGGTCCCGCACATCAACTCACGGTATCCAAGCCAACCTCACCAGCTCGTGGTGCAGCCTGCTAATTAACAAACGAGGCTCTGGGTCACACCAACGCGCATTGGGCCAGAGCAATGGGAAATAGCCCAAATTCTCTCATATGAAACTCTATCCGATCGATGTGGGAATCTTTGGAAGAGACCAATGTCCAGCTGTGGACGTCTATGGGCTAATGCTGATGATGCCTACTTTTGTTCAAGAAAATATGCATTAAGTTATGTTCTGTGAAAAATTAGTAAAGTAAACACTAAACCTTAAAGGATGTGAAAACCATAAATGAATAATTTTCTTATATGCGTTGAAAACTATATTTCCCATCTGTCTGTCTGTGCAGTTTCTTAAGAGTTTTTGAGAATATTAAATGAAATATTTACTTGTTCCAGCATGGGTGTTGGGCTGGCTGATGTGTAAGACGGTACCTTACGTCCAAGGTCTGTCCGTGGCGGCCTCCGTCTACAGCCTGGTGGCGGTCTCACTTGACAGGTAGGTGTATTGATTTCTATCAACATTTAAAAATAGGTTTAAGATATCCTACTTAACAGAAGCACAATAAAGAATAAACGAAGAAATCGAGGCAGTTATTAGATTATATCTGTGTTGCCGCAGGATTCAAAGTGATACAAACCTTAGTAAGTAGTACTTAAGAAGAATAAAAGGGTTCAACGTAATCATTTGGAATTATATAATATGTACATATATTAAATTTCGTAGCTCGCTGGCCTAATGGTTAGAGCGTGCGGCTGTCTTTCCTATGGTTGCAGGTTCGAACCTCGGCATGTACCAATGACTTAATATTTAAGTTATGTACATCTGTGAACTTAAGTTACAATAGCGAGATACAAACGGTGAAGGAAAACATCGCGAGGAAACCCGCTCACTGACATCATCTTTGTGTGCGTGTGGTGGTCTCAATAAAGTGGCAACAGGCTGGCCCCCTGTTACGTGGGACCTAATCTGACCACATCTGGAGAAAAGTGGGTGTTTATTCACCTCTGCCTACCCCTAGTGGGAAAAAGGCGTGATCATATATAAATATTAAATTTCTATGTATCTTTATAGACAAAGTTTCTTGTTTCTTAGATATTCCTTTTGTTATTTTACTCTCTCTCTTCTATTATACGAACCTTGAACTTATCGGTACGTTCCGGTAAGTAAAACCTGTATATAGTATAAGTACTATGCAATCTCTCCTTATTTATAATTATATTTATATATTTTAAAATTCGACTATGTAATATTAGTCATTGTTAGTAGTTAGTCATCGAATTGTATCCGCGTCCAATGTAACAATATATCTAGACACCTCTCGTGGTACAATAGGCAACAGCAATGTGTACTTTGAAGCTGGAGTGGACTCGTTGGACGGCACACAGTGGGAACCGATCGCGTCATTCATCGGCAGGCCTAGCAGGTTGTTTTTATATTAATTAATTGTATATCAATAGTAGATATACTCGTATCGTAATCGGAGTTATAAAAACAGACTGGATATCTCCGATGGAATAGAGAGACGTCGACAAAAACTTTTGCGAGCACAAAACAAGAGTTACGATCTCCTAACGACGTTTAATCCTGGAGCGGAGTAGATGGGTCGGCATTAGCCCGCCGGGGCACTGTTTTTGTCAACTTCAAACGTTACGTATCTCAACGGAATAATCCCATGTAATTGATACAGCAGCAGTGAGACAATTAATTAAGATACACATCGGGCCCCGCGCAAGGTCTCGGCCGGCTATCGGGCAGATTTATCTCGTAGCGGCAGTTCGCTCGTAGTTACGCAATCCCCTGTCTCCGCCGCCGAAGGTCAAGTTCCCGTAGCAAGTTTCGGCGCTAGTCCGACCGCGCCGCGCCGCCGGCGTAGCGCCACGTAGCGCCGCGTAGACAGCGCGTAGCCGCGCTCCGAATGTGCCAGCCCTGCCACTCGTGCTTTTCTGAAATATCCAACTCTTCACATAAACCGTTCTCTCATCTTTACTCGCACATTTTTAGATCATTTGTCTATTGCCATTATTTGAAAACTTGTATATGTAACTGACAATCTTTAGAAATTTTAACTTAGTTTCATTAATATATATACTAACACACTTGTGGCATATTTTTTGATATCGGAGACCGTCTACGCCTATATCTGTAGTCAAACAGGACTGTGCAAACATTTTGTTGTAGCTAGTGAAATTACTGGAGTAACGAAATTTAACATATCACGTCTCAAGGCAATGTGGTTAGCACCACGTTGTTATGGGCCGGTATAATACTTACTATCAGTTGAACGTCTCACTCGTCTTGTCGCTAATGGATATAAATATGAACGCTTTAGTAATGGCTTGTGTGTTTGAATGACGCGCATCTACTGTAAGATAGCTACCGGCAGTGAAATTGCTGGGCTGCATATTTTATTTGCGAAAATATCTAGCATAATTCGTGATTAGGAAGATTTCAAAGAAAAAACAAAACTAGATTCAATTTGGTCAGTATGGGAGGTAGAACACAACAGCCGGGGAGAGATACGTGCGGTAAACTCATAATACCCTTCTTAACGGGGATTGAAAAGGCGATCGCAGAGGCCGGGTACCTGGTCCCAAAACCTTGACCCGCCAGCGATGGGGCCACTGGCGAGGCGGAGATATTATGCGGCAGGGTGCCCGCGAATCAAGGACTCGCGTGTCAAAAATTTATCAGCAAATTCCGGATAAAAATACGACCGGAGGGTTTTGATTGATGGACTTTTAAAGACTTCTTAAAGATTCCTAACTTGATACAGAACTTGCTTCAAATCGGTCAAGTTATTAAATTCTTATTTAATCTTCCACTTTGTAGTTACAACTTTGAAGGGACATTTAGATTTTATCGAAGTTGCACTGCCTTGTCGCGTAAAACGCAGTAGTTTTATAGTGCTTGTGTGTTATAAAAATAAATAGATAAGTTCTAAAATAAACAAATATATTGATTTTTCTGAAACTAATAGTGGGCAAGAATGCATACTACAGGTATTTTATATATCATCGCTGGGTACATATTGTGTTCAAGTTTTAATTGTGTTGTAGTGTCCTAGGTTAATTAGATTTTTTCTAGGCTAATAATAATGAAGGTAGTTAGAAGTTTTGCATGACTCTATGAATTTTTTATATACGCATCTTCCTAAAAAAGTTTCAATGTAGGCTTCTTTCCTGTTCTTTTTTAATATTATCTACTTCACGTCCAACTGTCGACACGAATTTATTCTTTTAAGCATTATATAAGTTCAAGTATGTTACATTAGTACGTCCTTAGCCTTCAGCTTTTGATAACTTAACACGAGATGTTTTTATTTGCTTAACAGCCTGATTCGTAATGGTGTGACGTGTTACGGCGTCACGCCTTACAAATCTGTCACGTTGGCAGCGACCTTCATGAGAAGTGAGGAATGTCTTTAATTTGTAACCACATTTGTTTCATTTTTTTATCTTCACTAAGTTAATATCTAATCTCAATTTCACTTGATTAAGTGACAATGAGGCCATAGATAGTGAGCTCCGGGGTGAACCGTATGTTGACAGCATTTAAATATGAAGGGTTTAGCTGGCTAAGAATTTTTAAAAACTCTACCACCAATCAAACTTCATAATCTATAATATATAGCTTCAGCATAATAGATAGCTCTGGAACCGAACCAGGGACCTCCGTTTTAGTAAACAAGATTTTAGTAATTTTTCTACGGTAACAGGAAGAATTACTGCATATCGTACTACCGAACAGTAAATAATAAAAAAAACAGTTTATAAAGCAAAATGAAATAACAGAGTTTGAGCAATGACTCCTCGTGTCTTTGCTGTTTAGTGCGAAAATAATATGTTCAATCCGAAAGTTGAAGTGAGTTCTTGCGGAGTCCAGCTCTGAAGCAATTAATTTACCAACTTACCAGCTTATAATTAACGTCGCCACACAAGTTTCGTACGCAAAGCTAGAACCCCCGACCTAGGGAGGAACAATGAGATCATTCGTAAGGTCCTACTTCACGGACTGTGGTGTGAAAACATGAACATTAATGATGAGTAATACTGTGTGCATTACAATAAAATAGCGAATAAAGAAATATAAATATTTTTGTTTATATTTATGGCTCGCTTCACCGCCGGAAATGATATTTTTTACAGGAAAAGTACAATATGCAAGTAGTTTTTCCTCATCGACCGGCTGCTCGCATCGCGTGGGTTCTGGAGATTTTCATCAGATCGTCGGTCCACCTTGTGGTAGATCTCCCATCACCACGTCTACCGGTACGCGAGCGTCACACGAGGACCTTACTGCCCCATCAGCCGTCGGTCCTTCGAGCAATGAGCCCTGCCCACTGCCACTTAAGTCTACCAATCAATCTTTGGGGATCTTTGGGGGAGGCCTATGTCCAGCAGTAGACGTCTATCGGCTGATGATGATGATGAAGTAGTTTATGATAATAATTACTTAGAGTACAACAAAAAAAAATAGGTCTTTTCGTAGCGGCATTGAAAATTCACTTAAATTAATTTGATTTCATAACTTATTTAAAAACTGATCGATGATCTTTCAGAAAAATAAAGAACTGCACCGCGCTGATCGCCAACCCTCACTAGTTGGAGAGGCACTTTAAGAAAAAGGTTTTTCATATCGAGTTAAAAATGCTTTAAAACTATTTAGTATAATACACCGGACCGAATGAAGTGATGTAAAGGATAAGTAACTATGATTTACACTTCTCCTTAACAATAAATAAAAAGCGAATGACTTCCGGAAGACATTACGAAGTAGAAACACTTAAGAGTGAAGTTAACGGGTGTTGTAACGTCTCGGTAAAGTGAAACGCTTAACTTCGACAAGCAGTCAAGTTGTACCAGCAAACTATCAAGGACGATCCGCACCGGAAGCCGCGAAATCTCTAACAAAAAGCCCATTACAGCGATAGCCCTCTCTCTCGGCGCCTGTCACTGCCCACCCCCTTGGTAATTATCCTTGGAGAGACGGTTTACTCCTACTCGCGTACAACTCTGGTTACCCTTGTTTATGTTGGGTTTCCGGTTAATCTTCCAGCGGCAATACCGCACAATCGGGAAGTAATAACTTAAGTTAAATGTAGCAAGTGTTTAGGATCGCGTTTCGGCCAATGTCGAACGGTTTAGTGGTCCCTTTAGGGATCCAAGGACTGCAAAGGGAATCGATTGGAGTTATGGGACGTTATTGATGACCGACGAATATTTTTTAAGCAATATGATTTAAGATTTAGCGAACTGACTGAACTGGAGAACCTTCGAACCCTCGATCGAGTCATATAAAAAAGCTTCAATATTGAAATCGACTCAGCCGTATAAAAGCTACAAAGCAACAATTTCAGAATCGAGGGCTTCATTGCTTCACCTGTCAACTTTGAATTGACTCATCAGTTTGCTGATGCCGTCGACCTCAGGCATGAGGTCTGAATACGCTAACGAGGCGCGATGTGAAGAGATGGGCCCCTGCTCTAATGCGTCTCGTGTCGTCGCATCGCCACAAAGCGCACGCTTTCGGTAATGTAATGTTACCAACTGAAGCAAATACATAGAACCTCTGTGATAAATGGATCCGTACTAACAAGTTGGTTCTAAGCAACTGCTTACGAATATATATATATATATATATATATTTGATCATTGTTAAATATACTTTCTTTTTATTCAACGACGTGACGAAACCTGCGAGACGTTCACCTGAACGTAAGCGTTATGCCTGGCCCATAAAAACGTGGCGCTAGGTAGGATGTTACACAAAGCACCACACTGCGCTCTCATTGAGACATGTTGAATTCGTTACGCCAGTAATTTCATTAGCTACAACGCCTTTCAAACCGGAATAACATAATGTATGCACTATACTGTCTGTCTGCTGTATTAGTCGCTGCTGTGGTACATAGACGGTCTCCGGCAACAGAGACATACTACTTAAATGCAGTTGAAATTAGTATATGAAAATGGAAAAGGGTAGTGTAAGGGGTTCCGCCCAACGTCTTGCGGAGCCCAAGTCAACCTCACCAGCACGCGGTGCATCCTGCTGAATAACAGACGAGGCTCTGACCATACATCAACCCGCAATGGGCCAGCTTGGTGGGTGAAGGCCCAATTCCCCTGAATTAACTCTTGGATATGGAGATCTTTGAAGGAGGCCTACGTCCAGCAGTGGACGACTATCGGCCGATGCTGATGATGATGATAAGAAAATGTAAACGCGTGAAAACTTTATAAATATTATATTTTATCTGCATATCATTTTAATTATCAATGATGTACCGATATGATGGGATGGGCGTGCTTGACGATGGGCACAATGGGCGCGGCGTGGACCACAGGCGCGTGGATGATCGGCGCGGCGTGGTGCACGACCGCGGCGTGGGTCACCACAGGGTGCGCCACCACCGGGTGCACCACGGGGGCGATGATGCCAGCCTGGGTGTACGCGATCAGGGCGAGGAGGACCGTCTGAAATAGATACGAGTGCATTACGTTTTGTGTCTTGTATCCGATTTTTATAAATTAGTCAAGTTATATTACTTTATATTAGGGGGACCGGAAAGTAATGTCGTTTTCTTACGCTAAATACAAACACATACATTTTTAACGAGTCTTTATTTTTAATCAATGATGTATTCCCCATCATTGTCAATAACCTTTTGCCATCTAGTGAGTAAATTTTCAATCCCTGATCGATAAAAATTAATTGGTTTTTCGGCAAAATATCTAGAGATGGCATTTTGGATATCATCCAAATTTGCAAATGTTTTGCCACTTAAAAAGTGTTGCAGCGCTCGGAATAAGTGGAAATCCGATGGTGCAACATCGGGCGAATATGGTGGATGAGGCAGCACCTCCCACCCCAATTCATTAATTTTTTCTAGAGTTCGCCTTGCGCAGTGCGGTCTTGCATTGTCATGTTGGAGAATGACGCCTTTTCGGTTGACAATCGCTGGCCACTTTTCAATTAAAGATTGATTGACCCGCTGCAATTGTTCGCTGTAGAGGTCTGCAGTAACAGTTTCTCCAGGTTTCAGTAATTCAAAATGAACAATGCCGCGAATACTCCACCAAACACACAAAAGCGCTTTTTTGGGGTGTAAACCTGGCTTAGCAGTACTCCGAGGGATTTCATTTGGAGAGAGCCACTGCCTTTTGCGTTTTGGGTTATCATACAGGACCCATTTCTCATCTCCTGTGATCAAGCGATCAAAAAACGCTTCTGTGTTGTGTCGTTGAAGCAATAAGTTGCATGTGATTGATCGGTTAGCCTTATTCTGTTCGGACAGATTATGCGGGACCCAAACACCTGCTCTGCTTACTTTTCCAATCTGCTTCAAATGTTCTTGGATGGTGGATGGTCGACCAAGGTTTGTTGAGACTGTTTGACAATTCCTCGATCGTCTGACACGGATTTGCTTCCACTTCCGCCCTTAACACGTCGTTGTCTAACGCTGATGGTCTTCCTGATCGATACGAGTCGGAAAGATCAAAATTACCCGATTTGAACTTGGAAAACCACCTTTGGCATTTACGAATGTCCAGTGCATTTGGATAAACATCGCAAATGTTTTTGGTAGCAACTGTTGCGTTATTTCCCTTGCGAAACTCAAAGAGCATGCAATGCCGGATGTGTACCTCTTCTGGTATTTGGCTGGCCATTTTACCCAAAATTACAAAAAAAAATTGTAATTCAATTGTCTATAAGTAAAGAAATCACTATAACCTCACAATGTCTTTGGTACGCCTCTGAACAAAACAATGAGCTGACAAATGACAATCAAGTATTGGCATGCGCAGAAACGACATTACTTTCCGGTCCCCCTAATATGTGGAGACCTTCGGGGGAGGCCTAGGTCCAGCAGTGGACGTCTAACGGCCGATGACAATAATTCTACTTCGTACATCTTATATTATATAGCGTTCATGCCTTTATCACAAAAACTAAAACTCTGTTATAATATATCAGATAGGAGGTATCAAAGATCTAAAGAACTTATGCTGATAAGTAGATTATACGATATAGTCTAATACCGAGTGATGACCTTAACTACTCAGTTAATCAATAAGGATAATTCAACCCTGCACTGGGTGATGTATGACCTTTTCCTTTTTTAGATTTATCTACCATGTATTATTGTTTTGACCTTGGTAATATTATCTGTTATTAATCAATACTAATGGCTTAGTATATCATAGTATTCAGATCTATGATATTCTCCGGTACGCGCTCCGGGCGCACAAGGATCACAACAAATTTTTGGAAATTTATAATAATTCTGACGGATCAATATTAGTTTTGTAACATTAGTTCACTAAAAACTATTGTTAAAAGCTTCTAGTTATAACACTTATAGTGATTTAACTAAAGAAGTAAGTTTAGTATTAACTAAGTTTATGCCCAAATAATTTTTTACTATCATATGTCTATTTTAACGGATATTTACTTTAAGTCTTATTTGTATATCTATACATCATCATCGTTTGTACATATAACAGGATCATTCAGAGATAATATTTAAAAACAAACCACCGTTAACCTGTCCAATATTCGAGTAAAGTAGGAGTTAATAATTAATTATATCGTTTGACTCACCAGCTTGAACATCTTGTGTGTAGTTGTGTGTTTGTCTGCAACTTAAGTTAGACTGTAGCCCCATAGTGTGATCTCGGCCCTTATATAGGTCTAACTGTGTGATACCTAAGGCTAGACGTGCAGGTACTCTCGTGTGCCGCGCGTCTGGTGACAGGCAATACGATCGCACGCGGCGCGCCTTGAAACACAATACCATCCGCAACTTGTAACACTTTCCAATGATATTACACAAAAACAAGTTTTAAACGATAGCTGTAACATGTTATTGAACATGTACCACTTCATATTCCCACTGCTGGGACTGCTGAACTTCTCTCAGAATGATAACTTGTAGCCTGTTCACCGAGCTTGGCTGATATCGTATATTCCAAAGCTATTAGATAGATAAATATTGGAACGTGCAGATTTTTTTTCGTCATTTTACATCACCGGAACAGTAGATTATATAAGTTTGATAGTAATCTGGCTGTGTACCGTCGGATTTATTGGAGGTAGGTCTTTCTATCCAGGAACTGTCTAATTAGTAGCACCCACTGCTCTTTAACCAGGGGTTATTGAATATAGGACTAAGACAAAACCCGTCTGTAGTAGGGGAGGATAAAATATCCTCCCCTACTACAGACGGGTATTCGGGTGAAGGTGGCACCCTCATTGCACATGCGAGTCTGGGGTGGAAGCCAAGCACGAGATTATCTTGGTATTTATAGTAATCAAGCGAATTTTAATAGAATAGAATTTTAATTTTAATTTTATAGCTGGGGAAGGTTACGGGACCTTTCCAGTGCTTAGACGTAGTGTCGGGAAGCAACGACGTATTCTGCAGGAGATCCCGAAGGCTCCGCAATGCAATGAGTATGATCATCTTCTTTTCTCTACAGAATCCAGGTGGTACTGGTGGTAGGTCTCAGTTTGCGGAAACCGATTAGGTAGGAACTACTGAAGGTTCAATTGCAACAGACAAACAGTAGCGTGCAAATATGATTATGTTTCGGTTCGAAAGGCGCCCCAGTTTGTGCACTAGGGTAACGAGATTTAACATCTTATGTCTTATGACAACGAGTACAATGTGGTGTACAGTTATCCTAATTATAGGCATATAGTTATGAGCAGGTGTATCACTAACCATCAGGTTAACGTATCGCTTTCATTGCTTTGGTACCGTACTAAAATGTTTTATGGCATTGGTGTAGTTTAGCACCGATTGAGCAGTAGCAGTTAATAGTAAACATAACAACAACTACTAACGACTACCAACAACTACCACTAGTAAACAAACAACACAGGATCATGTGTTTACATTAATAACTATATTGTTTTAAAAATTGTTGTCACTAAAGAAAGAGAAGTGCGCGTTCCGCAACGCGTTCCCTACACCGCGATACAATTTACATGACCATAAGAAGTTCGAAGTCATTACTCGGAAGGAGTAACTTAATAAGGATATAAAGCCGGATATCACTGCGAGGATTTCAACTTATGATCCGCAGTACAAAACTGGGTCATTTGTACGAGTATTACGCGAAATTATCTCGGCGTACGACCATTGTATTACTTTTAACCGTTTCACGAGTAAGTGATACAGTCACCTTTATTTTAATAGCTAGTGTGAAGGTTCCATTGTTTATAAAAACCCCCTACATGATTTTACTTTAAAGTGAGATTTAATTAGTCATTGGAAAGGGCAGTAACCAAGTAATAGCTCATGCACTCCTGTCTCAATGTTCATACTGAGCTTGGACACGAAAATGATTGCCATTCAGTTTTTTATCACAATTATATCAATTCCATAGAAAACGAACAACAACACTCCATTGCAAATTCATAGATCTTTATTAATATTTACAAAACATACCAGAAACATCAGTTATTATTAAATGAAGACTGTACTCCAATTCAAGGCAGTAGCTCCGAGACATTCAGCCTCTGCTCTAAGCTAGTTTGAATGTTTACTGAACGTTACTTGTCGTCTTCTTGCTCTTAGTAACATAGTACTTATTATTAATAAAAATAATCTCTTATCTCGTAAAAACGGAAATTAATTAAGACATTTTTTATTCATCCCTTCATAATAATATTATCTGAAAATATATCTGTTCTCTGCATTTATCACTTTTATACGGATAGAAAGAATGTAGGATATGTCATTAACTTTAATTTATAGATTTAGTTAATCATTACTTAAGACATAGTATTACTTGTATATTTTTAATGAAATAACTTGTATGGAGATAGATACAGGCACAGGTACGTCACTGAGTAAAGCCGCGGGTGTTAGTAAGTCGTTCCGTGAAGGCAGTAAATGGCGGCCGAGCTGCAGGACCTCGGCTAACTCATAACGCGAGGAGGTCCTTGCTGCAGTGAGCGCTAAAGTTAAAGGTCATTAATATCTCTACTAAATGAAACGAAATTATATATTTTCATTTTATAAAAGTTTATTGATAAATCCCTATCAACCCGCACTGGGCCAGCGTGAAAAAAAATTTTTAAGTCCCGCCATATGGACCCTTACAAACGACGGCTCCTGTTGCCCGGCGACGCACGCACCGCTGGACCGATCGATGTGGAGATTATTGGGGAAGGCCCATGTCCAGCAATGGACGTCTGTCGGCTGATGATGATGTAAAGTTAATTGTACTATCATCTTGTATAGCTATAGTTAAACTAAAGACAATTCTTTCCAAATATTGCTTTATTAGTAATTCAAATTTGGTGATAGGTCTCTGTCGCCGGAGACTATCTAGTTAGGTACCACCGCAGCGTCTATTGTAGCCGACAAACAGTACGGTGCAAACATTACTGTGTTCCAAGTTGAAGGGCGCTGTCGCTGGTAAAGTTACTGAGGTAACGATATTTATAATCTTTGGTCTCAAGCCGATGAGTGCATTGTGCTGCGATGAATCTTACCTAGCGCCACGTTGTTATGGGAAGGCGTGTCAATTACCATCGTCAGGTATACGTCGCGCTCGTCACGTTGTTCCGTTGAATATAAAAAAATATAGTACGTTGGATTTGTTTCGGAAATAATATCATCGCGGCACTCGGCAGTGTTGATGGAATTAGCATTGGCCTTGAACTTATAAGCTTCCCCTATTTCGCAAAGATAGAAACCAGATGCCGTCAGAGGGAGGCGTATATTTGATTACGATATTACCTCCACGCTCTTTGATATTGAACAAAGATTCTATGACTTTGATTAAACACTTTCGAAAATATTTTTACAAAACAAAGAACCATATTAAAATAATAATACACGTGGTAAACGTCTTTGTATGAGAGACTTGTCGGTCTCTCATACAATGGTTCAGGACACAGAA
Organism: Troides aeacus; assembly: GCA_033220335.2. Taxonomy (NCBI): domain Eukaryota; kingdom Metazoa; phylum Arthropoda; class Insecta; order Lepidoptera; family Papilionidae; genus Troides; species Troides aeacus. Next base: position 11,744,697 of record CM067280.1, read on the forward strand.
AGCAAAAGACCTAGCTTTAGTTTACCCACAAGATGGACCGCTAAAGTAAACGTTTCTTCATCTTCTAAATACTACATAATTGTAAGAGATTGGACAGTGTCTGTAGGAGGAATATGACTCGTTCCAGGCAGCAACCTCAACGTTGACCACGATCCTAGGTTATTGGAGACCGACACTAGATATAGAGAGATGTAAGAAGTCTTCTTCATCCAGGGCGTAATAATAAACAGAGGGTAATACTCTAGAAAACCTATGGCGAATTGGTTCTTGCTTTTACGGATGCAGATAGTTGTCACAGAGTAATTATTCTCATATTGATATGTTAAAATGTAAACAGTAGTAGTAAGTACGATGACATGAGTCGTTAGTGTTTTAAGGTATTCGAAAACTGCCCCCAAATTTCATTTGGAAATTTTATGTCAACAGGGTAATAATGTTTTATAATGAGTTTATTACATCAATAGTTAGTTACGGATCTTGCAAAGCGCAGCCTAGAATCGCAGATCTCTCCGTCGTAACCTAGACCGAGTATTTATACTGTTTCACCATAGCGAGAATAATCACCTTGATCTTGAAAACTCGCTCACTGTTAAACAGTCACAGGTTAACCTTTAATCTGTAACTTTGACCTTGTTTTAATAGTAATTACTTTTTATTAGTAATTACTTTTTAATTGTTACTTCGTTGTATAAGTGTTTTGTTTTCTTTGTCATTACACCATAAATAAACAATGCTGTTTATTTATAGACATTAATAAAATTTGTATACTGTATAAATATATATACGACACATCCAGAGATTCATTGGATAATGACAAATAAGGCACAGATGATAAAATGGTAGAGATATTTGTAGTGTTGGGAGGCGAAGGCCCACAAGGTGGAGCGACGATCTGTTGAGAGTCGCGAGAACCCACAGGATGCGAGGAACGCAGGACCGGTCCATGTGGAGACCTTTGGGGGAAGCGTATGTCCAGCAGTGGACGTCTTTCGGCTGATGATGATTCTATTTAAAGGTCAGCTAAGAATGGACTTCACAGAAAACATTTTCCAGAAGGAGTTGCAGGGGTGTTGATAACAAAAACGGGCCCAGGAGGTGGTAGGAATATTTGAAACAAATGTCGAGTGTAAATTTCAAAACTAATTCTATAAAATAGCAGCAAAGCGCACGGGGAACAGCCAGTACGAATATAACACGAGAACCTTTCTGTTCAGATAGAACAAATAGGTAAACACCAGCGTTCATTGCCAGTAGTAAAAAAAATTTAAAAAATTAAAAGCATAATAACTAACAATACGATTAATAAAGCAAAACATTTTCATCTACTTTAGGTGCACGAGGATCACAAGCGTAAGACAAATCTAAATGAAGGTAAGTCAAGTCTACTGATGAAACATTTCCACTGTACCAGAGATAAACTAGAAGCAGACAGACACTGAGTTATTTAGTGCCTACACGTTGTCTGCAAGGCATTGGTTAATCCAACCTAAATTCATTGCGACGTTTTCAATAAATTCGTTTGTACATCTGAAATGAACAAAAACATTTTTTCAAAGCAGCATCGTCCCTTCCGGTGTACGGTCGCCGCGGCCGGTCGGCCTGCCGGGAGGTCGACGGCACACTAATGCCCGACAATAAACTACAGCGGACAAATAAGTTTTGTGTCCAACTCACTTATCACGTATACAGTGCCAATATTTCGATGTATCTCGTTTGTACTATTTTTTCCGCCATTTATATTTCTATAATGAAAGCGGATCATCTTTGTTCATTTTAAATTATGGTTTTGATGATTTAATGATATTAATATAAAATACTTGATTGGAGACTATAGGGTTATCATTCCCATGTCAATGAGACAAGACTACCAGCTATAACCAGGTGTACCTTATACATCAAGACCGAGTATACAGGTGTACTCTAAACTCGTTATGATTGAGTTGTTATTAATTCCAATCATTAGCAACTAAAACTATCCACGGTAAAACCAAAGTGTAGGGAGATATAGAGAAGAAAGTAAAAAGATTTCGTGTTAAACAGTTTGTTAAAGAAATCTCTTAAACATCTATCATAGTTGAATATTACAAACTCAAGTCACGAACGGTTTAATTAAAACAAGAGGAGGTCGAGGAGGGAAATTATTGAATAGTTGGACCTTTAATTGTCGGGAGTGAACGAACTGTTGGAATTGATGTCTTGAATCTTTAAGCGGACGATTATCAGATTCCTCGACAATTACTCTTTCTCTTACATGTGGGGTTTGAAAGAAACAATATTTTTATTCAACTAGAATGGTATTAAGAAAAAATAAATCATCATATAAAAGTGCTTAAAACAAAGGGAAAAATACAATAGAGTTTATTGTTATATTCAGATAGCTTTCTAGCAATTTCTAGAAAAGCTCTTGTAAAGTCCAAATGTGCAGGAACACTAAGGCATACTGATTTAATACAAGCGTAATGTTTAATTTAAACAGTACAACAGTGCTAGGGCAGCCCTTATATCTACTTTCTAATTAAGATAATGTTTATCAGATCTCATAGATGATTGGAAAAGAATCCTTAGTGAACCTTTTGGATAAATATTAATTTCATAAATTACTAATATAAAAAAACAACTTAAATTTACTTTGTTGATCACTTTCAGAGATAAAGAAATCTATCTATTACTATTGGATCCTTTAATCTAAAGTATACTCAGATCATAGAAAATGATCCGTTTCATAAATATTTAGCACAATTTTAGAGAAACATAGATCTTAATAGCAATCAGAACAAGAATGTTATTTTTTTAGAAATCTTTTCTAACTATAGAAGACAATAGATGTAAGTTATACCAAGAAGCTCAGACAACAACGATGTGGCGCTAGTTAGGATGATCAACACTGCGACCACGATGTGCTCTTCTCTTGAAGAGATAAGATATAGAGTCTCATTATCCAGTAATTTCATTAGTTGATAGTATGTTTGCAAAGTATTATACCACTTTCTTGCTAACGGTATATCTCCGGCATCGGTGACAGTCAACGCACTCGCACTTACAACTGACTAATAACATCGGGGTTCATCACAACGAACACGTACGAAGCTCTCTAATGATACTGTATTACCCAAACAACTGATAAAGCATCCTCAATCTGTACAGAAATGGGAAATTGCTCTGTACAACGTTAACCGGCTGCATTGCGTACATGCTGTAGTACGGCGTGTACAGCGTGTATATCGGCTGCACGATGCTGGGCTGCTCCGGTTTCTTCTTCTCCTCTGGTTTCTTCTCCTCTGCTTTCGGAGTTATATACGCTTGAATGATAGCGTGTATTGGCGGGATTTCTGTTTTAGGTTTTTCGGGCTCTTTTTTTGGCACCTCTTCTACTTTGATGGGCTCCGACGTGTAGATGGTAATAGGTTTAGCGGCGGCGTGCAGCGACAGGGCCAGGCACGCTAACGCCTGCGAAAGGTATATTTGGTTTCATTTTGATTTTGATACATAGTCATTTGGATTACCATGACAATATGGTGTTAGTTAAGATATTTTTTTATACGGTACTATAATATTCGTACACTAAATGCTAAAATTCGTTAATATTATAAATTAATTTCGCCAGCCATAGAGACATTCAATCTGAAAAACAAATTTGATTGTACAGTTGGCGGTAGAAGTAAGCGCCACTTAAGAGAACTAGTAAACTAGAGGGTTTCCTGCGAAAGAGTATTATATAATTATATCATCAGCGTTTGAGCACGATCCCACCTGGTGTCGTCGTGATGATCTGCGCTGGTAAGCTACCGTGAACTAGTAACAACCTTATCACTATCTTCTTGAAGACACCTCGTATTTGGATGGGAACAGCAGCGCGCGCAAGTTGTTCCACTTATAACATATATTACTAATATTTTTAGCATTTATTCTTAAGGGTCTTGTGAGATAAAAAATTATCAGAATCCATCGCATAACAACACATCTTTATCAGAGAAGCAATAATTCGTGTCCATAGACAACATTAGTTCTGACTGACGCAGCATTCCCGGGTCATTGACCCGGGATAAGTGAGGAGCCCGTACACTGGACGTAATCTTGTCGATAGTTCACCCCGTTGTGTAGGAGTGAAAGGCTTTCTTTGTTTTTTGCTGATCGCTTTCCGGATATCGTTATAACATATTTTTTTCATTTATTCTACAATTTAAACTAATATATTTGTTAAACCAATGATTCCGTTAAACACTTCTAACGTCTAATATTTGAAATAGAGAAGTTAACATCAATAAGATTCTCGACCGAGCTGGACATGTTGGATATCCATTGGCGGGGCCTACTTTTAGCAATAGGCAGCGTCAGGCTCAAATCAAGTTGAATATTGAAACTACTCAAAACATAGATAGTATAGATAGAATAGTTACTTACAATTATTAATCTGTATTCCATCTTGATTAGAATTTTCTTTCTAAATGATTTCCCTCGGAAACCATACACCTTTATAAGCGCGAACTAAACAATGGATTGCGTAACGCAGGATAGTCCTTTCAGTGGGTTTTGTAATGAGGAAAACCATTGATGAATAGGAACTTCCTGAAGTAATCAATAGATCACAATATGCCCTTGTGGTACTTTTATAATCTTTAACTCGTTATTATTTAGAAATAAGGTTTAAGACAATTATTAAGTAGCTAGTTCGAAACTGCAACTTTAGTTGTATTTACATCAAATATTTCTTACATCATCATCATCATCAGGTGCCCCCTTCAATTTGAAGTTTGGCAATCAGATTGAGTAAACCAATTAGATCCTCAGCTATTCTGTTTAACTGATGGTGGTCATTTCCTTTATGTCATCAAACCATTTCTTGCGCTGTCTACCAGGTGCACGTTTTCTAGGAAATTTGCCCTCCAGGATCAATCTAGAGAACTCACAAAGGTGAACTTTGAAGGTGTCCGAAAAACGCAACATTTCTTTACATGACGGTTGCCATCAGCCTGCGTTTGCAGTTAGCTCTCTTAAGGACTTCAGCATAATTTATTCTAACGTAAATTCTTATTCAAAAATCTCATGTAGTGTTGTTAAGTGATGATGTGTTTAATTTAGTAAAGCTGACCAGACCAGAAGAATGTTATTCAGTATTTTTCAAGACCTTACTCTCACTCCTCTTACTTACGAAACTGACTCTTATATAACTCCGTTTTAAGAAATTCTATCGTATAGAAAAATAACTTGGTTAATATACTTAACTAACAAGTTTATTGCCCGAATACGGTCTTGGTTACATCATAAAACGAATTAGGGTCCATCTTTTAATGACCATAAGTTATATGTAGGTGATTTTTGTTACTACTTAATGATGAGTGTAAGGAAATCAGTGAGCTCGTATAGAGGTAATAGATATTTTCTTTTTACTTACGAATGAGAGTAGGAGTGGTTTGGGGCGGAAGTTAACATATATCGCGCTCATTCATTTTTGATTTAAAACACTAGTTTCTCTATTCTCTTACATTATGTTTGTATGTAAAACAGTTTGTAATATTTTCTCGTCTGAATGATCTACTCCCAAGGCATCAAGCGGCGGGCCTGGGGCGGGCTGCGCCTGAGCGCGAATACATTAATTAGCCCGAAACAAGACGGATCGCCGCCGCACCGGCATACTCCGGTCTGATTGCCGCTTCCAGTTCAACGGTGATTTATTGCATTAAATGTTAGTTAAACTTGTGATCTGTAATAAAATCTTTCTTATTAACGAATAAATTCCATATGTAATGATATTTAGTCAGACACAAACTTAACGTTTTTCTTTTCATGGTATTTAACTCCGGTCCCCTCTTTTATATTGTTATATTATTTCATCATGAGCATTTTTCAGTCATTTAGTCGTTTAAGATAAACCTAGAAAAGTTATAAAAGGATTAGCCTAGGAAAGTTATTTGAAGATGACCAAAAAATGCAACCTTTGTATGACGAAGGCTGTTAATTGTTCATATAACCCTTCGTTACTTTGCAAAGATATTTATTGTATAGGTTTACTAAATTTAAAAACTGGGTTCATAAGTAACATAACAATGTAAATAGGCTATTGCAGGTAATGTATTTACTACCTGTTTGAAGGGCGCTGTAGCCTATAACTTAACTAGTATGACGATATAATATCGACATGTTGTAGAGGTATATTAAATTAAAATTTCTGATTTTATATTTTTATTACACATATAAAAGAAACTTAATAAACAATTATTTACTTTACGTAAATAAATGTAAACATATGTTTACTTGTGAATCTTTTAAATTGTATACATATATAAAATTTATTCGCCTCGTAAACTATCTACTGGACGCTATGAGATTGAACAAAGAACTTACGACCGCTTTGATCTTATTCTTTACTAAGTATTCTTATATCTTTTAAAACTACGATGCAACTTGTTACAAGTAGAATAAATTTAAAAAGCTTTATTCATTTAATTATAAATCTTTATTAATTATGATGACAGCAGCTCGCTGGCATAATGGTTAGAGCGTGCGGCTTTCATTCCGTAGGTCGCGGGATCGAATCTCGGCATGTACCGATGGCTTAATATTTAAGTTATGTACATTTGTGAACTTTAGTTACAACAGCGAGATACAAAAAAAAATCACTTAGTCCGGTTGCAGGGCGCTGGTAGCAGGGCATCCATTCTAAAACTTATAACATCACTGCGGTGCAGGAGGCAAGGGGAAACCACTGCACTATCTTCCCGTGAAACTTGTCATGAATGATGCGAGATACTAGAAGAGCAGAGTCATTAAGAGCATTTCGAGACAAGCACGAGCTTCAGTCACGAAGTACACGAAAGAGAAGAAGAAGATCAATTATGATATTAAGGATGTAGAATTGTAATAACTATGTTTTCACTCCACTATAATAAATTCAATTCAACGTCCGGTGGGACTTTGGTTAAGCACAAACTTATCTACTAGTTACTAGTTACATTTAGAATATGTTTTTTTCATTACAGATAATAAGTAAGGATATAAACATTTAATTAACACCCTCAACTTAATAACAAAATGGATTTGTTCTGTAACAATATTCATTCGAACTTAAGATAAAGTAAGAGCTATCAGGACTCAAACTATACCAACATCAAACAAGCTCGCGATTTAGATATATTTAATTATGGTTAAGTTACAACTTCCGGTCCCCGGAGTGTTTAGGGATTGACATTTCATTATTAAGTTTAACATATTCCCTTTATGCTAGCTGGAATATCATAAAACGAAATTTACAGACATTTAGAAATCTATCCTCTAGCGACACTCTTGAAGAAGCGTCGTGATAAAAAGATCACTGTTGTTATATTTGCCGGTTTGGCCAGCACTCTAAGTACCACCGCGGCGGCTAACGCTGTTTTCCGGTTTGAAAGGCGCTGCAGCTAGTGAAACTGGGGTAACAAGACTTAACCTATTTTGACTCTAGATGGCAAAGGTATTGTGTAGTGTACGTCGTCCTGACTCAATGCTCACATAACGAAAGTGAACGCATAACTTGTCTCGTCGCTCCATTAAACAACTTAACTATATCTTTTCAACTTGTTATAAAGTTATGCATAATTATATATCATACTATTGTTTTTTATTTTTGTAAATTATTGAATTTAGTTAGTAACTAACATACAACTGAAACTGTGCATATTGAATTGTTGTATATTTTTTTAAGTTAATTGATAGGAAGTGCTTTAACTTGTCACGTGTATGGGCGCGCACAGTACTACAATTAATGCATACAAAAAGAAAAGCTTTCAAATTCAAGACTTTAGAGAAGATAAGAGAAATTAAAAGAAGGCGGAAACGGATAAAACAGTGAAGATATTGTTCAAATACACTAAAGATATTACATTCCGTTAAGTAATTATTCACTACGTCATTTATCAAAGTAAATTGTTTTCTTTAGCTTTCGTGAAAGATATCTATTGATAACTTAAGTTAAATACATTTACCATCACATCAAACTACTATAATGTATTGAAATATTCTCAACTTATCCAAGAACTAAGCGGTTATAGACCAAAACTTATATTATATGTCATCGTGTCTTTGGAAGGTAACTTGTACCGTTCGGAAGACGCACGATCACCACCATGCCGTATGTAGCAACGGTATAGGCAGTATCGGATGGTAAAGAGCGCCTACGTGGGCGACTGTAAGCGGTGCGTGGATGTGGGCCACCTTCAGGATTGGCGGATGGTATAACGGGAGCAGTGGCGGCAGTAGGAAGCCAGGTTTCGGGGCTGGCGCAGCGTTCACCGCGAACAGAAACGTCACAAGCAGCTTAAAAAAAACAATGCAAAATTAATATTAAATCTGTTAAAGTATACACTAACTTAAAATTATATTTAAATCACTTCACTGTCAGATAAAGATTAAGCCGAGATATATACTACAAATACCATCATAGAAATTTTCTCCGTCTTTAAGATGATGAAAACAGTTAAAATCTAAAGGGCCGTTTCAGTTAACGGCCCCCTTAATGATAACTGAGGACTCGAGTTCTACCCGGAGTCATATCTGGTGGTGTTCGGAATATGGCTGAAGTTTAGCTACCTCTTCCATGTTGTATTGCCATCATAGATATGAGAGCCTAGCCTCTCGTTGTGCTTTAACATCACGTGAAATTAGTCTATTGGTTTTATTGTGAATACAAAAAAACAATATATGATATATACACTGCTGGACGGGCATCTTTTGACAGAAGTTTTTGGTCTAATAAATCAGTACTCACCAATGGTAACATCATCTCACTCTATCAGCGTAACTTATTTCAAGTTAGGTTCAACGTCGACTGAACTGTGAGCTTAACTTGTCACGTTATATATATTTGACAGTTTGACAGCCCGTTCCCAGATCCACCTCCCGAGCGGTGGTTCTCTACATGGTCGCGAATTCCACTCAAATGCCACCGATCGGATTCCGAGCGGGCCGCAGCCTGCGCAATCCGGCGTCCAGTTGGTTTTTATAAAATAAATACTTAATGATGTATTAGTAATATTAGTATTTTCTAAGTTTTTTCCTTACATTGAGCAAACTTTTAACTTATTAGTAAACGAATATCCCCCCCATATGAATCCCTACAAACGACGGCCCGTAGTTCCCGGCGGCACCGCATGCCGCGCTAACTGTAAGCAGCTGGATGCGGGCAGCGCAGGACCGATTAATGTGTTGGTCTTTGAGGGTGGCCTATGACCAGCAGTGGATGTCTATCGGTTGATGATGATGAAAAGAATATTCCGCTCGTTTGTTGTGCAAAATGTATTAACCGACGATAAGAAAGAAGAAGATCTCAATTCGATGCGTATGTTTATCGGACTAGTTTCCGGATAAACATTCCGAATGATTTCTTTTTTTTTTCTCTTCTACTTTTTTTTTATAATAGTTTGGCAAATATCTCCCTTCCGCCTTTTTGTCTTTTGAATTTCGCGGCTATGTACAAAGCGCTACAGAGCTCGTATCTAGCAATACTATACATAATTTGAAAGGTCTTGACATAACCTACAAAACGACATAGTTAACGACATAATTAGTTTGGATATTGCGTTCAACAGTTATAGACGTGTAAACATATAGTTCACTAACGCCGAAATTCGCGCTATTTTAAAGTTTTCCTTCGTTAAAGGCAAATCCGCTAGAGAAACGTTCCGTGAGATTAATGGTGTTTTGGGGGATGGTACTCTATCACTTCGAACCGCGGAGGAATGGTTTCGACGATTCAGAGCCGGTGAAAACGACACCATGGATAAGCCAGCCGGCGGAAGACCTGTGACGACAAATACCGATCAAATCATGGACTACATCGAGTTAGACCGGCATGTGGCATCTCGTGACATCGCCCAGGAGATGGGCGTTAGTCACCAAACCATTTTAAACCAACCGCAGAAGGCTGGATACAAAAAAAAGCTTGATGTTTGGGTGCCGCATGATTTGACGCAAAAACACCTTCTGGACCGAATCAACGCCTGCGATATGCTGCTGAAACGGAACGAACTCGACCCATTCTTCAAGCGGATGGTGACTGGCGACCAAAAATGGATCACATACGACAATATCAAGCGAAGACGGTCGTGGTCGAAGGCCGGTGAATCGTCCCAAACAGTGGCCAAGCCGGGATTGACGGCCAGGAAGGTTTTGCTGTGTGTTTGGTGGGATTGGAAGGGAATCATCCACTATGAGCTGCTCCCATATGGCCAGACGCTTAATTCTACCATCTACTGCGAACAACTGGACCGCTTGAAGCAGGCGATCGACCAGAAGCGTCCAGAATTGCCCAACAGGAAGGGTGTAGTGTTCCACCAGGACAACGCCAGACCACACACTTCGTTGATGACTCGTCAGAAGCTACGGGAGCTCGGATGGGAAGTTTTATCGCATCCACCATATAGCCCGGACATAGCGCCAAGTGATTACCACCTGTTCCTGTCCATGGTGAACGCCCTTGGTGGTGTAAAGTTGAACTCAAAAGAGGCTTGTGAAAAGCGGCTGTCCGAGTTCTTCGCAAATAAGGAGGGGGGCTTCTACGAGGGAGGTATTATGAAGTTGCCGTCTGGATGGAAACAGATTATCGAACAAAACGGCGCATATTTGAACTAAATCCGATCACTGTAACACTTTTTATAAAGCGTTGAATAAAGAGCAAAAAAGCGGAAGGGAGATATTTGCCAAACTTATATTATCACGCCTTTTTCTCAGTAGGAGTAGGCAGAGGTGATTAAACACCTACATTTCGCCAGATGTGGTCAAACTAGGTCCCGTGTAACAGGGTGCGAGCCTGTTGCCACTTTATTGGGGCCACCTTTCATATTCATATAACACTTGTACTTAGATTATTCTCAGCCGATTGTAATAACAACTTCATTGTTTAAACATTTAAGTTAAATTAAGTTCTTCCCCATCATCCTCAGCCGCAGGTTACGAGAAATACCTTACATTTTCCTTTAGTACTTCCTACTTAGTATGTATCTTTAAAATTACCACATCAAAACCAGTTTATACAGAGTATAAATGTATAAAGACATCAATTAGTGGCGAAGATCTCTATAGCAAATATACAGAGAATATAATTATATATGTAATCGGATGGAATGTTTTGTAAATTTTCCTAAGAGAGAGATCACTCAGATTTTCTTAATAGAACTATGTTCACATAACAAAACAAAAATATACAAAGGGATTATTATTAACAATATTTAATTCCGAATGCCTCTGTCCGTGCGTTACTCTGCGCGGGTACGCTGTGGGAATGTCTAAATGCGCGTATTGCGTGATCACGGGATACCGCGGCGCAGTAAATCTTTAAGAATGACACACGACCAGACATTCTGATAACCCAGTTATGAAGAGATACGTACTCAGTATGAAAATTATATTTTTTGTGAAAAAACATTGTATTAAATATAGAAAAAAACAAACAGAAAACTCAAGTTTTAGGTTGTCTGTGGTTGCAATGATACACATGATAACATTTACTGGTGGGATGATCACACTGCACCACATTATACACGTCATATCCACGTATTATGTTTTCATGTTCTCGTTAACTCAGTAGTTTAATTAGATCCGTCGCCTTTCAAACCAGAACACATTAATATTTACACACTACTGTTTGGCAGCAGAAATATGAACTGCGGTGGTACTTAAAGGTTCCTGGCAACAAAGACTTACCTGGTGGTATTAGCTCAGAAATGCTTTAAACGTATGATCGAGGTGTCAACGAACTTCACAGTTTTTGAAAATCTATCCGAGCTGATACATTCAAAAGAAATAACTTAAAACTTGAATCATGATTAGAAAACGTTCGGGCCAAAAAAAAATTAACATAAGTAATGGTGGTACTATATTTATTAAATTACATCAAGTTATAAATAGTGGTGGGCTGAGCTTAATGGACGGCGACTAGAGGGACAGCTTTGACGACGGCGCCATGGTGGACAATGGAACTGCTGTGGGCAATCGCGGCCGGGGCCGTCTTCACCACGACCGGGGCGTGGACTATGGGCGCAGCGTGGACTATGGGTGCAGCGTGGATTATGGGAGCAGCATGGACGATTGGGGCTGCGTGGACGATCGGAGCGGCGTGGACTACTGGCACGGCCGCCTTGACAACAACTGGAGCGACGACAGCCGCGCCATGGTTCACGACCTGGCTACTCTTCGTGACAGTGGTCTTCGCGGCTACCACCGGTACAGCGTGCACCACCGGGGCGGCGTGTACGGCAGCCACTACAGGAGCCTCGTGGGCTATTATGAGACCAGGGGCAGCCGCAGCGCAAGCCAGGAGTGCGGTGAACACAATCTGTATTTACAATTTTGGATGTTATCCGACGGAGGTGGCAAATGAGGATCATGGTGTACAGTTGCAGTAGCTTTTGGACTCGTTTATTACCACAGATAACAGAGGGTTTTTACTCAAACATATGTAGTCGTTCCTTTAAGGTATATAAAAGGTTTAAAGGGTTTCGCACATCAACTCACGGGACCCAAGCCAACTTCACCTGCTCCTAGTGCACCCTGCTAAGCAACCAACGGGACTCTGGCTCTCACGAACCTGCAGTGAGCCAGCGTGGTGGGAAATGGCCTCAATAACTCCGTATGAACCTCTACAAACGAGGACTTTTAGTGCCCGGCTGTATCGGAGACCATGCTGACCATCTGGTGAAGGTTGCGAAATCTGCTGGATGCCGGCAGCGAAGGACCGATCAGTAGGGAGGCCTATGTCCATCAGTGGACGTCCATTATCTGATGATGACATAATTTATTACAAACTCCAGGCATAGCTCTGCCTTATGTGGTCTTCTTAGGTGTTGTGCGACAAAGATAAAAAGAAACATTGGGAAGCAATTTAAAAGTAATTAACTCACAAATGCCTGCATGTTGTCTGTGTGTTTGTCAGTAGGTGTGCCCGAGGTGGAGTGGCCGAATTATCTAATGAATGCACCCGGACACCCGCCGTATATATACGCGCGCAGCCGAAACCGCACAATATGTGCACGCAACTTACTCGAACCTTGGCGACAGCGATCTACGAAAAAGGCGCTTTCTTGGATGTGGCATATTTTGTATTTAATGCAACCGGTACTATATACAGTTGATACTTTACAGCTGCTATGAACTTATATATATTATTTATATTCACAAACACCGTGATCTATAATAAATAATTTTAGAAATAACGAACCTGTCTTGCTTCCACCAACCCGCATTAGGTCAGTGTGGTGGGGAATAGCGCAAATCCTCTCATATGAACCCGTACAAACGACGGCCCCTAGTCTCGGCATTGCAGGAGGCCATGCTGACTGCAGCGCAGAACCGATCATGTGGAGATTTTTGGGAAGGACCATGTACAGCTGTGGACATCTATCGGATGATGATGATGAACTTGTCATAACTATTTTTTTTTATATGACGAAGTGATTAGATGACTAAAGCATTCCTTGTGGTAAATGATACGCTTGCTTCTAACTAAGTAGCGCTAGTTAGGATGATATACACAGCACTACATTGTGCTCAGTTACCCCAGTAATTTCTAGAGCTACAGATCCCTTCAAACCGAAACACGTAAATGTTTACACACTACTGTTTGATGGTATAAATAGACGTTACGGTGATACCTACTTAGACAGTCTCCGACACCAGAATCCTGCCACCAGTAAATACCAGTTTATTACCGATACTATTACGGTATAATGTATTATAATGTTAAAGCACAGTCCAAACAGATTCTGCCGCATCCGCGAAGCTTTCACTTGCTTAGTAAATCCCCGCCTGCCTTCGGGCTGTAGTTGGGAGGTAATGAATTAATAAATACGCAAGCACCGGGAGCCTCAACTGGGTTTGTGGGCCGATGCCAAGATCATTCAATCCAACGAGACACGAACCGGTTGTGTGCACATTTCATAAACAATATGAAATAATAAACAAACCTCTTATTTAATAATCGTAAATTGTTTGTTTATTAACTAATTGATTAACTGCATTTCATGGTCCTATGGAATTTCGGTTTAGAGAGATCTTCTTCATGAAGAAAGAAACTACAACTATTGAAGAGGACATCTGTCGTAAGTCCAGCGGTTCGTGTCTATCACCTGAAGATGAAAGAAACGTGAGGAGCATAACATATAACTTTAGATTAGCCCATCATGGTAACTGTCGTATAGCGTTGTGTGTATCTTCACCTCAGTAATTTTTTATCAACTGAATACAATAAAGCTTTCACATCACAACCCCTAAATGGACCCCGCGGTTCACCCTAATCCAAACTGAAATCCGCTTGTCGAGCGCCTCTTTCAAAACAGAATTCCAACTTGTTTTGTTAAGTGAAGTAAAGGAAACGGATAATTTCCGTCAAGCCAGCCTCGCCGGCTAGCTTCCGGTTGAACGAGCTTTGTGAACTTTATACTGTATCTAAATATAAACACGTTAGCAGTGGAAGGAGAACAGGAAAATATAGTAGCAAAAAATTATTCTGCTGTTGTCAGAGACTATAGGTAAAGGTTTACTTGACGGTGATAACCTTGCTATGACGATGTAGACCTAGTTAGGATGGTGTACACCTCACCACATTGTGTTCGTCGCTTTGAGACAGAACACGAAAAGCCTAGAAGTAATTTACTACGTACAAAGCCTTTCGAACCGTAATACAGTTATGTTTGCACACTGACACCAACCTAGTGGTAGTGATGAGGGAAGCAAGATAAATAGTAAGACTGGTACAATCTTGGTTTTGGTCTCGTCTGTTCGGTATTAGTCTTGATATTGCTTAAATACTTCTAGTCTTAGTCTTGGTTATGTAGTTTCGATCTTGAGTATTCAGTCTCGGAAATTTGTGTCGGGTCTCGTTTAGGTGTTGCTTATTTGCAAGACCAAGACCAGTTTCGTTCATCACTACCTAGTAGGTCTCTGGCAGCAGAGACGTAGCAGCACTAAAGTGTTGCTCGCCTTGTCTCATTAATATGTCGCAAAGCGAAATTTTATTTACAGAAATAAATTCGCAATTCGTTTACCAAAATTTTCCTCAACCTTTCGATATCACCTTAGTGGTCTTAAAATATCCGATCGATTTCTTTCTAGATTGTTAAGTACGGAATAAAAGTTCTTCTTTCTTTCTAGATCATTCGACCGGCGACATCGCTGTAAACAGTAACAGCGCGTCATATTTGTATGAGTTAAAACATTTAATTATAGGTATTTTTTTTCGTTATTGAACTATGTGGTTAATTACTTTATTAAGTATCGCTTCAATCGATTCTTACGAAACGTCCCTTATATTTGCGTAATCACTTAAGTCAATACGAAATCAGTTGAGAAAATATATCTAAAGGTAAGCATCGGTTGCCGAATTCCGTCTAAGCACGTACCACCGCAGCGCCTATTGCAGCTCAAAAACGGTACTGTGTGAACGTTACTTTATTCCGGTTTTAAGGGTGCTGTAGCTAATGAAATTACTGAGGTAACCAGACTTAAGTTACCGGCGACGAACACAATGCGGTGCCGTGTATACTTTTTGAATTAGCGCCACGTTGACATGTACTGACATACTATAATACTTAGTTAAGTAGTATCAGTTGATGGTATTGCTCGTCTCGTCGCTCCATTATATAAAAAATATATTTCTTTATATATTCTAGACCCTATTGACGTCGAGAAACAAAAACCATTATCAACACCAGCTAATCATTTACAGTTGGACATAGATCTCCTCGCCGATTTGACTCGCGATGCCTTCATTCAGCGGTGGTTAATCTTATCAAAAACCTCCAAGCAGAGAAAGAGAGATGACTATCTATATGTAAAGGTATAACGATCTTGATACATTTTCATAGTATTAAATTATCATATGCGCGCTCAGTGGTCGTGCCCTTAGTTATAAGCAAGTCTTGGATACGATTCCATTTCCAAGTAAAATTTTTGCAAATATTCTCATGTCTGAGCTGCTATTACAACAGAATTCCTCCTTTCTGACCGCTTCATTGTCACTTATTATCATGTGAGTATATCGCGCGGGGTTTGAACGTAATGACAACTAACAAATCTCCACTCTTCTCTCTAATTTTCAATAGCATTTCACTTTATCAAAAATCGGTTGTAGTTCGTACATTGAAATAAATTTCGTTCAATTTCTTCATAACTTAAAACCTTGTACTTTTAGAATTATAATGTGACCTTTACTTAATTAAATAGTTAACTTAACCTACATATTTTGGCAACTTAACCAGTGCGCCGTAATAAGGCCAGTGAGCTGGAGTTGTCATTTATATTAATGGAGGTGCACATTTGACGGATCCGTCCGACGGAGATTTTTTCAAACAAGTTTTTTGCGTTACAGTCGGTTGTAGGGTAACCATAGGAATTTAATTAATCATAGATATTAATAATTCCACTACTGGGACTCTAGAGCCCACTCTCCCAAAGCTTTATTCCATTCTCTAATCTAGCCTAGGTTATTGATCTTGGAACATGCCGCTTTCCTTTCAATAGATTTCTGCGTGGGGATTGAACCCGTGCCTCTCAGAGACTATGCTATCGCGGTTCCTGTCTACGTAAATTAATATCCTTTAATAGTCAAAGAGTGACCGAGAATTATTTTATAAAATCTTTGTTAGTTCCTTTTTTGATCCTACAAAACTTCAAGACGAGCAGGACGTTTGCCCGATCGTAAGACGGCTGCGCATTACACCGTGGCAATAATTAGGTTGATAGAAAGTACAAGCTGTGCTCGTCGCCTGAGTAATGTTGTCTCTTTAAACCCGATTACAGTAATGTTCGTACACTGCTGTATAGTGGCAAAAATAGACGCTGCGGTGGTACCTGCTTGACCAGTCCCCAGCTATAGAATCTTACTACCAGTGTAAGTTTTATAATGAACTAGCTGTTGTTCCCGCTTGCTTTGCTCGCCGTAACGCCCCTACAATTCTGGGGGTAATATTTCGTAAAATCGGTTCTCAGCTGACCTATACTCGACAATGGTAAAATATTCCTACCAAATTTCAAGTCACCAGACCTTATGGTTCTAGAGATAACTCTGCATAGGTGGGAATCTGAGAAATGTGGAATCTGAGAACTGTCAGTTTGATTGAGCTAATATTATATATTTTAGAGCTACATTATGGCTATGAGGATACTTATTTGGAGTCGAGGATGCTGTTAAATATCCTAGTTTCATTTCGAATAGTGGCAACCCCGTCGCTCGAATCTTTCGTATAATCAATAAGCATGATTACGCGCGTCTGTCCGTCGCGGTGCTTTTTTGGTTCAGGTTTGCGTAAAGCGACGAGAGCGGCGACTGTTTCACTTAACTGCGAGCTTAATCGAGCCGCGATCGCAAGCCCGAGGTCTCACGGCTTTTTTTTAATAATAACTTACGAATTACATCTGTCAGTAAGAAACGCATCTCTATAAATACACTAAACTGACGTTGAACTGCTTTTCTGATATCACTTTTAATAGCTTTTTTTTTTCATTTTGAAGTGCGCAGCGGTACGTGGAGTTTTCATGTGCGATTTTCGGGCAACGGGACGTAAAGTGAGTGGAATTTGATCGGTGATAGAGTTTATCTTAAACCCATACTCTATATTCAAACCGTAAACCACCACCATTGCTATGTTCACGGTGTAACAAATAAAATCCAGAGTAATCTGGACGATCACCATCTATCATCCGCTGTCTCAGTGCAACACAAAATAGTTGCCTTTAATCATGACATGGATATAGTCGCGGTGGTTTTGACCTGATTGATTAGGACTCCTATACAGCTATTTCGAATTCTGGACAATAATCAAATATTAAATGATTTCTATTCATAATTGATGAATCATTTTACAATTATGAGATACACAGGCCCGACAGACGGCCTTTTCAATGGCATTTAACTCTCGCTTAATATAAACAAACAATTAAACTTAACAATAAACAAATTCTTGTTAATAGATCTTCAATAGGTATAGGCCTTAAGGTCAGCTCGGGCCTGACGCGACTCGCCTTGTATACGATGATCAATAATTACCGGTAACACGGTTGCGTGCAGTTAACAATTACGATACATCTCTGTAGGGAGATATGCCCTTATATTGGATTAAATTTGTTTTATCTATTCTTTATACTGTACCTGATGGTCTTCCGCGTAGGAGACCTTCCCGAATTCCAAGGGTATGTTTTGTAAAATATCATTGGGTTCTTCATGATGCGAACATATATTAAAATCCAATATATTGTTGTGTAAACATATTATATTAAACAGCGGCTCATTATTACGACGGAGCGGTACCATCAAGTGAGCTTGCTTTTCTTTGTTCAAATCTATGAATAACTATAAGTTGCGATCGTCGCATTGAAACGTTATAAAATGTATTATACAATAGTATAGTAATATTTGCATACTACCACACGCTGACAAATATTTAGTAACAGGCCTTGCAGTTTATGGCAGTTAATTTGACATTCGTTAACTACTGTCCGGGCGGGGCCTAATCATTGTGTTACAATGGTTTAAAATAACCCGCTCAGCTACAAAGTAATTGAAATAACGATCCGCTTTAATCAAATCTAACCTGTTTAAAATCTATAACTGGGCGTTATCTTAATCTAAATTAACAAATTATTTGACATTGATGGATACGAGATAAATAGAGTAACTCGTTTGTTAGTACATTGTAGCTATTAACCAATCTTAACTCAGTTAAAAATATCAGTAATGTTATCTAAACAGTCTTACAACAGATATGTATCGAAGGATACGTAGTGTTGATTACTTGCTTAACATTAAGCACTAACTTGATGTACAAGTTTCGTTGCTTCCAATGAAGTTGTAACATTGCGTACTTATGTTATGTTTTTATATGAACAAAACGTACGCGATCATTGCTTTCGGTAGTTCGAGAACATTCTTAAAGAAAACATTACTCTTTGCCTTTGTATGTGACCTTAATATATAATGGACTCGTAAAATATTTTGGGGGATGTATTTTTGTTTCTTTGAAATGTAAAGGATTCGTATCACGAGACAACCAAACGAAACCACAGGGGATTCATTATAACAGGAATATGTTTTAAGAAATATTTTCTACGGTTGTGTACATTCAGTATTCAGTATCAACTAAAACAATACGCCATTAGCTTCATCATCATCATCAGCCGATAGATGTTCACTGCTAGGAGCCAAGTGGATGCGACCATCATTAGCTTATTTACTATAATTTTTACCTGCTAAGCAACAAGTTCTATTTCTACAACATCTAATTGAGTCGACTTTAATCAACGGAAAACTTTACTAATTTCCATACTAATATAATAATTGACCAATTCAAGTCCTCTACATTACTCCTCAAGGATCTAATCGTTTATCTCCTCAGCGTTGATGAGAAGAAAGGAATGAAACTACAAATTAAAAGATAAATATAAAAGTGTAATATTAGAGTAAGTTAGTGTAAAGCGTACAGTGGTACGGAACCCACTACTGGCACCGTCTCGTGGACCGTGGAGCTGTGCTGAGAGACCGCCGCGTCGGGGCTCTGGTAGGCGACCAAAGGTGATGAGTACACAACCGGCGAGGAGTGGAGTGCCACCGGCGAGTGGAGCACAGGGGCGTGGTACACCGCGGTCCCGCCGTGGTTTACGATTTGCTTGCTATTTGTGACCGTAGTCTTCGAGGACGGTGCGTGGTACGCGGTGCGTTCGTGAGATTGGGTGCTGATGGACATCGGCACATGCACCAGCGGAGCTGCGTGGACGACTGACACTGGGTGGATGACGTGGGTGCTGCCATGATCCACGGCCTGGCTGCTCGATGTGAATGTAGACTTCCCGAGTGGCAGGTGGACGTAGTCAGGCTCTTGCGTTAGAAGGTACCCCGGAGCCGCCGCGGCGCACGCGAGCCCCGCGAGGATTGTTACCTAAAAAACAATATTGAAAATATGTAATGAAGTTTGATTTCAATGTATTGTTTAACGAACGCTTTGCGACACTGCTATCACTCAATATCGGGTGGAACTGTAGTAAAATTTAAAAGGAGCTATTGTCTACATAAAAACATAATATTTTTCCTGTAAATTTTTTTCATAGCTGTAGCAAGCAAGGATAGTTGAAATTTATTTTTATTTATAGAAAAAAAAATATTTGCAATCAATAGCATTTTCCTTAATTAGACAAAAGGTTCTATTAAAAAAAAATCAGACATTGAAAAAAAAACGGTTACTCAGCTATTTATATTGCAGAAGCATAAAATAGCGTTAAGCTGTGTTATTGACGATTATGGTGAAGGTGAATTGTTGTTAGATAAAAAAAGGATAGTACAAATAATAAGGTTCTTCTGTTGATCAATTATGAAATCCCGCGTTCATAGTCGATTAATTTATATTCAGAATAACGTCAATTTGCAAGAATGCAATCTCCACAATTGAAGCAAGCGAGCCCAGCGCGCGCGGTCGCAGCCGCTCGTGCCTGGGCAGAGGGAACTCGCGAAGGTCAGCTGCTTCAATCAAATTTAAATACACGCAAATCGATATTTCGTATACGTTATGTAAAATTCATTTCATTCAATTAATCCAATCTCGGTGAGGTTGTTTGTTATACTTACAAAGAGTTTCATTGCGTTGGCTATTGGGTCTGGTGGTCAACTGATGGGTACCGCGGTCAGCAGCTCCCTTATATATTGGACAAAATTCACGAACGCACCGGATTGCAAAATTTGCAGGGGCGTGTGTGTGTCTTTAAAGTTTCTTTAGGCGCTATCCGAAACAACATGTATTGCAAAACTATCTAGTGGCGTGCGCCGAGCCTTGGGTTATAGCCAGATGCTTAATGAAGCTATTAGTAATGATCTACATAAACAATTTGTTATTGATCGCGTGATACTGCCGCGTGAGGATTGATCGATCACTGTACCACTTAATTAAACTATATAACGTGGAACAAACCGCACTCGGCCAGCGCGGTGCCCGAATGATCTCGACTGTCTTCTTTTCAAGAAAAGGCCCAACATTGCAATATGAGGATGCTGCATATACAAGTTGTGCATCATAGAAAGCCAATATTAATATTTGTTGACATAGATTAATATCTACTTAATAGTTTAAAGAACTCGAACATCAGATTCCTGCTTCTTGTAATATCTTGTCCTAGCAACACGAACAGACGATAAACTCAAATTGAAAAATAGTACGGCAGTATTTTTAAAAGGAAAAACAATGCTTATTATATTCTTATCCCTTGCCGTTGGGAGCACTGAAGGCAAAAGATCATCCGGTCGTTCACCAACCGGATGGACCGATCAGGTTAAAGACCCGTCGTCCGCTAAATTTTACACAGGAGTAAGAGGTGCGGTGGACAGGAACCGGTGGTAACAGACCGTCCGCTCCAGACAGGAACCCTAGCACTGACCACGATCCTCAGACATGATGGAAGAACCCTAGAGAGAAGTCCTTACCTTTTATTTGAACTGTTTTAAGTTTGAACTACACACTATCCAAGGAAAAATAAATTTTCAATACGTAACTTAGTTAAAATTTAAAATATTACTTTCAAAGTACAATTTCTCTAGTAAGCTGTTTACAGAAACGATTTGGTTTCGGTTTTTAAGGTTTCAATTATGTCCTAGGATTCATGTATTATATTGGTTAAATCATACCATAACTTCAACAAATAAAAAAATATTTTACAACTAAGGGGGTAGTTTTGTGCAATATTGAATTAGTCGAGTAGATATTTAGAACAAAACTAACAGTGTTCACCAAAACGTTGAAATATGTAGATCTCACAGATATACGGCTTCAAGAGGATGCGAATCGCGATGAAGTGGATGTCGCAACTCCTGGCCAGATGGTCACTCACGCATTGAATGTCTCGCGTATATCATCAGCCAAATAAGTGGCTCCCTTTGTTTCGGGCGCGGGCTGCGGCGGGCTGCGGCGGGCTGCGGCGGGCGGCGGCGGGCTGCGGCGGGCTGCGGCGGGCGGCGCGCTGACAGCCGATCGCTTATCCATATTATTTATTTACATCTTATATTCATTTCAATATATATATATATGTGTGTGTGTGCCAAAATGATTGTTTATATCACCAAATTTTTTTTTACTTTGAGCCCTTGCCTTTGAGCTATTTCTTTAAATAACACATACAGACAGCATGGGCTCCAGTACCGCTGGGCACTGGGCTGTCGTATGTAGAGGTTCAGACGGGGGGATTTAAGCCATTAACCCCCACGCTGGCCGTTTTTGTTGCTTGTTACTTTGTTGATTAGCATGGTGCACCACGAGCTGGTGAGATTGGTTTGGGGCCTGTGAGTTGTTGTGCGGAATTCAAATAGAGTAACTTAATATATACAATAGATAGAGAAAATCAAATAGGGAATATATAAGCTACAGACCCCGGAGCGATCATGCAAATGGCTTATAAAGAAGTTTTAGTTATCACGATGTTTGGGGATTTAATTATCTGCTTCTGGATTTTAAAGACTCACTAATATATCTTTTATTCCTACGCATAATTCCAGCTTAAGTAATTTCATCAGCTTTCGTCAGACGCAGAACCGTCGCACGCGCACGATACTCGTTGACAGCAGCAGTTGTCTTATCTGTCCAACTAGTATTTAAAATCACAAACCTAAATGTGGCCTGCAAACATTTTGTTGTGTCGCAACTTTCATACAGAATTAGTTTGTGTGAATGATTTTTATTAAAAGACAAATAAATTTGATACCTGATGAGAAAAGGGGGTGTCTGCGTGACAGTGAGATGTTAACAGATTTAGTCTCATTTATTTAAACGTTTTACTGTCCACATAGGTTACTATAAATCGAAAGAAATACCACCCGGTAGGACACTGGTGACCTGTATATGCCACTATTACTACTACTACTACAGCCGATAAACATCCACTGATGGACACAGGCCTCCCCCAAAGATCGCCACGTTTGAAGGGCTTCATATGGGGGATTTCGGCTATTCTCCAACACACTGGCCAAATGCGGGTTGATGAGAACCAGAGCCTCGTTCGTTGATTAGGAGGGTACACCACCAGCAGGTGAGGTTGGCTTGGATCCCGTGAGTTGTTGTGTGGGACCACGTGTTATATCTATATATACAGATTCATTTAAATATTACTAGTGATGAGGTGTTTGGTCTTAAGCTAATAATGACTAGGTCACTGCTGGATTAGTATGTTCATCTTCCCGAGATTACTTCGGTACTTTAATAGAGTGTTCTACATTCTATCCACTAACTTAATGTGATGAGAACTGGAGAGAGTCTGAACAGATACTGAATCTAGAGTATAAACGTAAGGTATACACAATATTCGAAACTGTAAATGATAGCTCCCGTTAACAAGTTTTAAAGCGGCTTTTAATAAAATCCGTTGTAAATAAATATGAATTATTGAATACAAAGGGCACCGGAACATTCAGGCCGCCCGTCCGTCCGTCAGGCCGCAGCTTAAACTAAATCATAGTAATTTATCAACGAGCTACCGTGTTACGCGGACGGTGACCGTCGGCCGGCGGGCGCCAGCGAGGTGTCCGACAGATTGTAGAGGTTGTGTTACACTGGAGTGTTACGGCGGATCTGCGATTAATATCAACAATAAAACATTTATAGTACGTTTTAAATTATTCTGTTTTTACTTCTGAAAGTTTACAATAGCAATTGATCATGACATTATTAAAAAAATGTCTTTGGAAGAGCTAAACAGAATTTTATGAATTGTCGCCGAGAGCTTCCCCTATCAAAACATTTCAAATATAAATAAAGAAGTCGATTTTTTTTCTTCTCTGTCCTGTCCGCAGTCTTGAAAATGTAGAGAAGATGTTTATCTCTATATCTGCTTAAAGGTCCAAATCTGATGGCTTAGTAGACTACGATCTTATTACTATAGGTATAATTCTTTGAATGTGGTCTAAAACATCATTCTAATAAAATTGTTTTCAAAAATTCTTTTATATAGTTCACCGCCCGCTTTCTGGTCGGAACACTCCAGCCCTTTGGGGAAAAATTTTTGTAAAATCCGTTTTTAGCTGACCTCTAAATGGCAGAAGCAACATCTCCACCAAAGTGTGAGTATTTACGTTTATTACTTTCGGAGATCTCGTGATGTGTTTATGAATCTCTGGGTATTCCCAACATATGGATTAGCTAGATTAGAAAGCCATACGTAAAAAGCCAGGTAATTGATTACGAGTATATAGTTTAACGAATATTTTTGGATAATAAAATTTAGTATTTTATCGACTGACAGGAGCAGTGTGTTACCGCCGTAACGCTTGAAGCTCGCAGCGCGCGCGGGTCAAGCGCTAATTGCGCCGCGCGGGACCGCTCGGTGCGCGGAGCCGGTGACTGCGCTGTTATGACTTTAAACGGATTTTGAACACTTGTAACGTTGTAAAATGCCTTGATTAATAGTCTCGTTACTTTCTTGAGGTCAAAAATTCATTTACCTTGTCGAAAAAATGAATACGCACCACTTCACAGCGTAGATACGCTTTGATATTGACAGAGCGTGTATAACATTAAATAGTCTTATACAATCATAGAAGTAAAACAACGGATTTTAAGCGTTAACTTTTTTATATAAAACAGGACAAGAGGAAGATGTTGTAAGGCGAGTACTGTCTGCAGTCCAGTATATCAGAACCTCGACGATCTGGCAAGGGGGAAGTCACTAAGAGACTGTACATAAGTATACTAAATAACATGAATGATAAATCTAAACGTTTGCAACTGTATTAGTAGTTTACTTTGAATGGACTCTGTACTAATATAAAGTAAGCCGCATAGCAAGTTATCTTATATAGTAAACTAATCAGAATACAGTAATTAGTTACAGTAATATGCATCGGTAAAGCTCTGTTGACAACAACGTAGTATGTACTGTTTGCCGCCGCCGCCCGGCGGTACAAGGCGGCGTATCTTGTTAGCTCAGTTACCTCCCTAACGTTATATCGCTCTCAAAACTAGAACACAGTAATGTTTGCATGCTACTGTGTGGCGATAGGAATAAGGGGAGGAGGACTAACAATTACAACTATAATAGCAACTATACATTAACATTTAAATCCTTAAATCTTTATTACTGACACCTCAAAGTGGAACATGTTATTGTAAAGCCATTATCGGTTCGTCGCGTGAGTTATCGCTTCAGCAACCTCCAGGGCCGGGTTCAGGGCTCTGCCATCTTCGACTAATTGCTTCAGACAGGATGCTTAATGCCAGCTCGTATCTCTCGGGGCGCGCTGATCGCCTTCATATATCACGCTTTCCCTTCATGAATTATCGTCGATACATCAACGCTTTGAGTAAGTGGAGATTACTTCATCTCGTATGAAACTTTACGTGAGCCATTTAAATTCGCTCCTGGATGCTTAATGATAGGTCTCCCTCACAGATCGGCTGAGTAGATAAAACATTACTGCGATGCACTGTAATTTGGGGTAAGTTACTCTAGTAATGGTAACATCTGTCTCAAATCAATATAGCCACCAGATACTTTGTGAATATCCTTGTTGCATGTAACCATATTAATTACCAACACATCGATGTGTCAATCTCTTGATTTCGTTGTCTTGTCACTTCTTGTTTTGTTGATTGGTTAATTTTTATTCGCTCTTAACCTCTGTGCGTATTAATAGACGTAGTGTTGAGAGGCCTACCACAAGGTGGACCGACGATCTGATGAGAATCGCGGGAATCCACTGGGCTGATGATGAACCTCTGTGACGCCTTACTAAAAATATTTGTAATACAAATCGATGGATATTTGATCAACGAAGTTGCCGAAGTAATAAAACCGTAGAGTAGGAATCTTAATGTTGCATCATTATTAATATGTTTTTCATATCCGGGAGACATTTTTATACATCTTTGATGCAAGTCAGTGTGATTGTTTTTGAGTCTGCGTTACGGTAGTACTGATCTTTTTTAGGTTACGTGCAGTACGCCGCTCTCAACTCTTTTGGATTCAATATTTAACCTTCGTATTCCAATTCGGTCCATGTCTTTACGACACACGATTACTTAAAAACGACTCTCCATCATTTCATCGGTCTTCCTTGCATTCTTTTCTCCTCTCTTGTTAATGTTTTTGTTCATCTATTACTTTCTTAACATTAACATGTATTAAATACATTTGTCAACAGGCGATTATTTAATAATCTCTGAATTGTTATGTTATTCAATTTTCAAAATCCGGTCTGCGAGACGACGGACCCTTATTAATTTGGTTTCCATCGACTCGTACCGCAACGCCGGCCCATAAATCATTCAACGTTGCAACTCATAATAATGACCTTTTCATTTGCATCACCGCGTACGATATTACACGACGAAGGCGCTTATATAGAGAAAAATAAATAATATACGTATTTTAAACTTTATGTCAGCGAGTTAAGGGGGTTCCGAAACGGACACTTTCCCCCAATTATCGCGAACGAGATGTTTTAACAGTAAAATTATTAAATCTCCGCCGGCGTCATAATTAAATTATAATAATATGACAGCTCCGTTAAGTAATAACTCCCGCACAAGCCTGGATCTCAGATAACGTTATTTTTATACATAATTTACTTAAAACGTTACTTTAATACACTTAAACTGATTTACGCGCCGCGAGAATTAACTGTGAACTTTACTGCTTGCACATGCATTTTTATTTCATATAAACTTGGGTTTAACCTAACCTAACCCTTACGCGAATGATACAAATGTTTACTTCAATATCATATTATCAGTAGTATGATGCTTCAATTATTATACAACACAAACATACTTTAAAACCGTCGGATCAAATGAGTACTTCCTGCATTGGGTTAGATAATATCATAGATTAGGTATATGATAAGTATTATATAGTCCAAAATTGAACTTCAATACGTTCACTGGAAGAAGTTCATGTCTAACAAAGAACAGGCCAGAGATAGTAATTAAATGTTTTACTAGTTGTATTTGTATTAAAAGCCTTGTATATCAAGACGAGGTTAAAAGATGTGAAATGGTGGTGGGCCTGATGACTGAGTGTTAAGAGTAGGAACGAAACAACAGTTTTCAACACGATATGTACTGTAATACTACTCATCGAATCATAAATTGTTATTTATATATTCGTATTAAACGGACCGAAAGCAATAAATTTCAGATTTTATCTGACGATTGCCTAATGCGGACCGATGCGGGTGTTGTTGCGGCCCCGGTTAATTCATAAACTGCACATCAATAAACAAAAAGTAACGCTCAACACATTTGGTCTGCTTCGCACAATGTGTAGTAACACTACACTCGTTCAGTCTCGAGCCAATAACTATAGGACTAAAGGCAGCACTACCTGTAGTAGGAGGCAACTAAAAGGTTCTAAAAATTTCCCGGACCTTTATCGCTCAACAAGCGTGGAACAGCGTATGGCTCAGCGATACTGCCTAGGAGGGTCAGGCTCCTCCTCACAGACGTGCCAACACAAAGTGTAAGGAGGGGGGGGGGAGAGGAGGGGCACCGATGCAAGAGATCCTGAAGCCTCTTCGAATGCACTGTTACAGACCACCGAGGTGGTTTTAGTGACTAAGAATCTCACATAACCGTGACTTCCCCCCAGAAGTAGGGTGTCTTTCGAAAATTTGCTCCCCTTCGGGGATAGCGCATATTGCGAAAGAAAACCAAAATTACTGAAGGCACCGGTTTTCAATGTAGAACATAATCATGATGGTTTCCTATGACACCAGGCATTTTTGTTATATATTATGTATGTATATATGTATATGTGTATTTACTGATGGCAGATCTCTGTAATGGAAAACGTCTAGATAAATACCACCGCAGCTGCCGGTATCTAGTGAGGTACTGAGGTAACGAAGCTCAGCATCGTATCTCAAAAAGCGACCTGCAGAATGCGGTGCAGTGTATATCATCCTAACCAGTGTCACGTTAAGAGCAAGCATGTCACTTACTATCAGCTGCACGCGTTGCTGGTCTCGTCGCTCCGTAATTAAACGCGAACTGTATTCTTGCGTCATGGAAATGCCGAGGATCGAGATGGTGCATTGATGACACACTATTTCCAAAGCACATAACAGATGCTTGCTTGCATCCTTAACAGGACTAAGGTGGCCTTATTTGTTCTCGAAACCTGGCGCCGTGTGTAAAGTGGTCTGGTAGCCGAGGAGTACCATTCCGTTTGCTGATGATGCACTGGATTCTCGACGTTGTTAAATGGTGTTAAAGTAAGTATTATCAACGTGTGCATGTTTGTGTGCTCGCGATACAGTTGTGCCGTTTTGATGTCAAGGTCACACCCAACGAGAGCAATGCAACATGTAGCATTAACTTGAGTCAAACTGTAAACATGATTACTTTAATGGCGACAATTTTTTTTATTGCAATTATTGACGAGGCGTTTAATTAAAATGTATTAAGGAATTATATAATGAGTGCACCTTCGAGGGTAAGTTGATTAAAATTAATTGAACTAAACCCAAATTAACGTTCACTCATAATAAGCGTACACGAAGGAAAGCACATTATTCCTCTTTTTCTTAAACTGCCTCTCCAACTGGTGAAGGTTGGCGATCAGCGCGGTGCAGTCCTCTCTGTCTCTGGTTCCGCAGAACAACTCTAACGCCCCAGACATGCCAGTCCATTCCCTGATTTTCCTCAACCATGACCTTCCCTTCACTAAAGAACACTGTTACTGTACGTTAATGTATAGCTATAAAATCAAAATTTGTTATCTCATTAAATTATTTTTTCATTAGTATGAAACTATATAGATACAGCAATGCATCTTATAACATAGTATTCTAACAACGCAGTTTCATATTAACGGATTTCAGTCCCTCGTATAACACGAGTATTCCAATCAGCCGGAAGACGTCCACTGCTGGACAAAGGCCTCCCCCAAAGATTTCCACTCAGACCGGTCCTGGGCCACCCGCATCCAATGGTTGCCAGCGACCTTGACCAGGTCGTCGGTCCACCTTGTGGAGGGTCTGCCCACGCTACGTCTCCCGGTACGTGGCCGCCACTCGAGAACCTTTCTGCCCCAACGGCCGTCGGTTCTGCGAGCTATGTGCCCTGCCCATTGCCACTTTGCGACGGCGACCCTTCGAGCTATGTCGGTGACCTTGGTTATCCTGCGAATCTCCTCATTTCTGATTCGATCTCGCAGGGAAACTCCGAGCATAGCTCGCTCCATCGCCCTCTCAGCAATCTTAAGCTTGCGGACAAGGCCCACAGTAAGCGGCCACGTCTCTGCTCCGTATGTCATCACTGGCAACACACACTGGTCAAAGACTTTTGTCTTGAGACACAGCGGTATTTTGGACGAGAAGATATGTCTTGGCTTCCCGAATGCTGCCCATCCGAGTTGGATTCGACGAGAGATCTCTTTCTTGAAGTTGGACCTACCTAGTTGGATAGTATGTCCGAGGTAAACATATCTGTCAACAACTTCAAGTGTAGAGCTTCCAACTGTTACTGGAGTGGGTACAATATGGACATTTGCCATGATTTTGGTCTTGTCCATATTCATTTTAAGACCCACTCGTTGTGAAACTCTACAAAGATCATCGAGCATTGTGTTGAGGTCCTCCATAGTCTCAGCCAAGACCACGATATCGTCGGCAAATCTAAGGTGCGTGATGTACTCGCCGTTGATATTGATGCCATATCCTCCCCAATCCAGAAGCTTGAAGACATCTTCCAATGCAGCGGTGAACAGTTTCGGAGATATGATGTCTCCCTGTCTTACTCCACGCTGCAATCGGATCGGTTTCGAGCTCTGGTCTTCGAGGCGGACTGACATGGTGGCGTTCTCGTACAAGCACCTTAGAACATCGACGTACCGGTGGTCTATTTGGCACCGTTGGAGGGCCTGCAACACGGCCCATATCTCAATCGAATCGAAGGCTTTCTCATAGTCCACAAACGCTAAGCATAGGGGCTGGTTATACTCATGGGACTTCTGTATAACCTGCCGCAGCGTATGAATGTGGTCTATGGTACTGTAGCCTTTACGGAGTCCAGCTTGTTCGGGAGGCTGGAAGTCGTCGAGCCTGATTGTGAGACGATTCGTGATGACTCTGGAAAACAACTTGTAGACATGACTCAAAAGTGAGATGGCTCTATAATTCTTCAACTGGGTTTTATCTCCCTTCTTGAAGAAAAGCACCACCACACCTCCGTGCCATGCCCGAGGCGATCGGCCTTCTAGTATGACGGAATTGAACAACTTCTACAGGACTTCGAGGATCGGCTTTCCACCAGCTCTCAGAAGTTCAGCTTTTATTTCGTCATCACCAGGTGCCCTGTTGCTTTTAAGTTGATTCAGAGTATTACCCACATCATAATTAAATTCCCGTATTTTTGCACATTTTATTCTTAGATTCGTTCATAACATAGTTTTTTCTTAATATTCAATCTTAAATCTTAAAGGAGTAAAATTAAACGTGAATCGTTTGGACATAACACGTTATATGGAGTCATGCAAGCGCGTTATGCGAGAATGCTCCTAAAACACGTTTCCTATAACGTGGAACCAATCTACCGTGTTATAAGAAAGATTACTGTAATTTGAAATGTATCATAATTCCATTTTGCTACAGCCTTAAGCTTCCACCCCACATACAGATAACAAACACAAAGACGGTACCTAGAGAGAGCTACTTGTCTGAATCTACTTTATTTCTCTTTGTCTTGATGATATCGACTAAGGCGATGAAAATAGCCAAGAGCTGATAAAAAGAATCAATAAAAGTACGGTTAGTAAAAATATAAGAAAATAAAGATTACTTGAGCAGGTGCGGAAGGAGGCCATGAGGCTGTTGTCGATGATGAGTACTACATTAGTTCGGTGAGACGGACAATTTATGCATTCCTTTCGCAACTTGTTTACATCGTTCGTAATAATGTAATTATTTTCTTTCATCTGCTGGTCGGCTTTTTGCGGCTCTCAGTTGCGTTCCCTTGCCACAGAATCAAAAAAAAAAATACTAGTCAATTTGTTAAGAAAAACATTACAGCAATAAACCATAACAAACATCACTATCTTTGTCATGTTTGATCAATAACAAGTCTATCGTAATTCTTAATCATTATTTACTTGAACAGTACAACCATAACAACCAATTTACGTCTCCACTGCTGGGGCACAGCACTACCCTCAATATGAAGGCAATTGGGCCACAGTCACCACGCGGGCCCAATGCGGATTAGTGACTTCACACACAGCTTAAAATAAATTCTAATTCATGTGCAAGTTTCCTCGCGATGTTTTCCTTCACCGTTTGTATTTCGCTGTTGTAGCTAAAGTTCACAAATGTACATAACTTAAATATTAAAGTCATCGGTACGTGCCGAGATCCGAACCGGCGACCTTCGGGATGAAGGCCGCACGCTCTAACCATTAGGCCAGCGAGCTACTTCACAGTACAAACATGAATCCTATTGGGCAAAGTTTTTTAGTCATTTAACAACCAACGTTCGTTCTAATAACTAAAAGAAGCTTTCATTTGTAATCGTATATTTTAATGACTATTTATTCTAAAAACTTCACAAACTAAAATTATCCATTTGATGTGATTTCATTTCTCTGTAAGAATATTTAAATAAAATTATCACCGCCTCTACAATTTTCGTAACTCTATGGTCGCGATGAGTTACAACTTAGGTCATATATTATAGCTGCTAAAGGGCATCTCCGCTAAAGTATTCCTGATTATGCCATCTCAAATGTCAACGCGTTGCTGCAGACCTGAGTAATGGTGCGACGGCTGGTCGGAAGATCCCAAACGACGTGCTGTGCGTGTGTGTAGTCACTAGATGTCGAATCGTGGTTGGTGATTGGTGATTGGTGAATCATTCACCACAGCGTGCGGCAAACTGAAAGCAATGATTGCATACTATTATTAGACTGTGGAAACGGTGAGGAATTTTCATACGGCAACTGGACTTACATTTCAAGTATTAAGAGATCTCGGTGTCGCAGACCATCTAGGTACCATCACGAAACCTACTTCTGCAGAATAGTCTGTATTCATAACTATATTCCCACGGTAAAGCCGTGAGATACAAGAATTGAGTACTACGAAGTGCGGACATTAGCGTACTAATTAGATCGATGATGAAGGTTACAATACATTGTCGGAGGCTGTGAACTCCGCTGAATCCTACTGATTACAATAATAAGATGAAATTATGATAATGAGGTTTAATATCTTATGCTCGTAATCGATGTTTTCAAGCTTGCGTTGTACAAGTTACACAGCACATCCTTCGTTAAAGATCACAATAAACTAGATGATTTCCGTAAGAAAAATCTGAAACCGTTTATGGTCTAAGATCAGTAAATAACTAGAGGTCCGAATAAACTAATTCCTCGTATCTTACTTAAGTTGAACGAATAACTTGTCGTTTAAAAATAAACTTTCATTCACCAAAGAGTGTAACAACATTAATCATTATATTTTGGGTTCGCTTTTTCCCAAAGTCACCTGGACTAGTGTGACAGCCGTTGGCCAGGTGACAAATTGTTATCCAGCGCGAGGGATGGGGTCCATGGGTCCGTTCGTTGAACTCGCTGTGAATGCGGACCCGAGGGTCCACTGTATAATTCCGATTTTAAATTAGTATGAATCGATTTCCATGTAAATTAATACAGTAATGAAATTCCTTTAGCGACTGCATGCCTGTCCTAATTATGCGAAACTTTTGGGTTACTAATTTGGAGGACCATAAACACTTTCCTCTATTAGTTAACCATTTCCTATAAAAAACACGTATGTATATATATATATATATATACGTGAAGCTAAGTACGGAATAGCTAATTGGTAATGGTCGGTGACACCACATGCTAAGTAATAGGTAATTGGACCAAGGCGATCGAAAGTGTTAAGGTCGTGTGAACTATTGAAATGTCAAACCTGTTCGCTGTCGCCGGCCTAGGAGATCAGCAGCGGCTGTGCAGTCTAGGACAGCGGCCACCTCGCTCGTGTGAACATTTCAAGGTGGACGAAAGCTGCAGGCACACGTCAACATCATGATTTCTTTGATCAAAAAGAAAACGTGGAATTAATATAATATTTTTATTCAATGAAGCAAAGAGACGAGCGGGACTTTGAACTGATGGTAAATAATGTGCCTCCTCATAAAAACGTGGCGTTAGTTAGGATTATATACACTGCACCACGTTGTCTCTCTTTTTACCCCAATTATTTCACTACCTACGGCGCCTCTCAAACCGAAACACAGCAATTTCTGCACATCAGTTTGTCGGCTGCAATAGGAGCGGCCGTGGTACCTATCTAGATAGTATCTAGCAACAGAGACCATTTTTTTTAGTTTCGGGAGGCAAATCTTCGTAAGATACTTTGCTTCTGGAGGGAAGCAGAGTTATGTGAGATTGTTATTCACTAAAATTCCCTCGTTGGTGTGCATCAGTGCATTCAGAGAGATTTCTTATAGAACGCGTCGGTGCCTCTCTTCACTTTATGTTACATGTCTCTGAGGAGGATCCTAACTCTCCTAGGCACCATCGCCGAGACATACGCCGTCGTATACAGGTTCCCTTATTGAGCGATAAAGGCTCCCACCCTCTAAGCCGGCAAAACTCCTAGACTCTTAGTCGCTTTCTACGACAGTGAGGGCTTACCTTAGACCTTATTTTACTAGCCCGAGACTCAGGGCTGCGACCACAGAGACCTACGAGAGCCACTAATAATCCGGGCGTATACTTTTTAACAAATATTAAGTTAAACATATGTATATTATTACTATGTGGTATAAGCCGAAAAGTTGTTACTATTTATTGTAACTTTATTTACTGATAAATAGCAATAGTCCAACTCAATGTGCTCACAGCGTTACCGGTAACCGGATGACCATAACTGACCGTTATACCAACAACTGATTGTTTACAAACATATACTTCGTATGTTTACTAAACTCTAAGTTCTTTTGTATGTTACGATATGTGTTATCTTTTATATGAAGACTGCCTTTATATATATTACTCCTATATATCATGTAGTATATATAACAGTTAGATATGATACATATACGACAGTAATAAACACAACATTATTTATGAAGTGTAAAGTTACTTTCTCGTTAAACAGGTAAGCAGCACTTTTCTTCTTCACTTAATTCACGGTGCATAGTAACGACTCAATTCTCGTTACTTATTTTCAACCGGAAGCGCATTAAACCAGCAGACTGGATAAGTGGCTACCGCCCGGACGGCTCGGTGCCTTCCGAAAAATTAACTTCCGCTGAACGTGAAGCAATTATAAACTCTAACGACATAGCTTGAAGTTTTTCATTTATAATTAAAGGATGAAATATCTGAAGCTTAAAAAAATATAAGCGGAAGTAATGTAAATTTAAAAATTCAATACTGAATACCTTTATACGGAATCCAAATGAATTTATTTCCATTGAGAGATAATAACAAAGAAAGCCTGTGTTTATTTTTTTTTTTTCATACAAAGTTTGAACCAATTGTTGTTCATTGTTTCAGATTCCTCGCGATATGGTGGCCACTGAAGTGCCAAATAACGAAACGCCGCGCCAGGATGATGATCGTATTCATTTGGATATTCGCCATCTCCGTGACCACACCCTGGGTGTTCTTTTTCGACTTAGTGGTTGTTTTTGAGGACAGCCCCCACGTACGCCTCTGCCTGGACGTCTGGCCGAATCCATTGAGTGAGATACTGTACTTCGTGATCGGGAATCTCATCTTCTGCTACATTCTACCGATGGTACTCATTACCATGTGTTACATCCTGATCTGGATCAAAGTGTGGCGGCGCGCTATACCGACAGACACGCAGGATGCACAAATGGAGAGGATGCAGCAGAAGTCCAAGGTGAAAGTAGTCAAAATGCTGGTAGCCGTGGTAATACTCTTCGTTCTGTCCTGGTTCCCGTTGTATTTGATCTTCGCGAGGATAAAGCTGGGCGGGCCCGTCCAGAAATGGGAGGAGGACATGTTCCCGGTGGTGACACCGTTGGCGCAGTGGCTCGGAGCTTCAAATTCCTGCATCAACCCGATACTCTACGCGTTCTTTAACAAGAAATACAGGAAGGGCTTCGTCGCCATCATAAAGAGCAGGAAGTGCTGCGGGAGGCTTCGCTACTACGAGACGATTGCGCTCCAGTCCTCAAGCACATCGACCAGGAAGTCGTGGCACTACAACAACAACAACCACGCCTCCATCACCAGGCGGTCGCCGCCCGTCGACAAGAACGCCGTGTCCTTCATCTTCAATCACACGGGTGTGTAGATGCACTTCGCCGGAGGTTGGGATCGGTTTTCAATAGAGCGAGAGCTCCCACTGGCCCTTCAAGCAGTTGGTGCGAGCCGTGTCGACGTCTCCGCGCTCGCAGGGCGCTTTGAGTTCGACAGTTCTCTAACGGTTACCTAACGACGGAACCGAACCGGAGACCGCCGCGAGACTCGACAATCCCAACATAAGTGAACTTACTCGGTGTCGGTGTTGTCTTTGTCTAATGTTAAGATAATAACTTTGATACGTAAAACGTTTAAACCTTTGTTACATTTTCAACCCCTAGCCGCAGTCTGTACACGCACATCAAGCACAAACACTTGAGGGGGGATGACGTTGTGTAGTTTATATATATCCGTAAAATGTATTAATATATCCGCATTACATATAATTTCTGTATATTGCTTACTAAAATTTGTTATGTTATTTTATTAAAAATATTACTATAGTTATATATATATATATATATATATATATATATATATATGTGTGTGTATATGTTATACACATTAAAATCGATAAAGTTCTTATCGTGAATAAAACCTTGAATAACTTTGAATACGTCAAGATATCGGTTAGATGTTTAAGTTTACAAGTTATTTGATAAGATAGCGAACTTAAAATACCGAAAAAGGTTACTATGTTATTGACTTCAAAATATTAAGTAACAATGCCTGTTAAATTGTTTAATGACAGTTTTTCCTAAGTTTTGTTTTATTAACAAAATATATACGATTAATATCTTTCAGTTTAAATCAGTACCTTGATAACATCATAAAGAGATTTTTCTTAGATTTAGCGGTAATATAACATAAGACAATTGTTCGTTTTCAGGGATCAAGTAAGACTGTATGTTAATTTATTCTTGTGTGGTCTTCTCTGTCAGTTAACATACTGTCTGCTGATCCGTAATTTAACTGTAGTCTGTCGTATACAGAGCGGGAGCCGCTTACGATGCACAAAACGATTCGGAATAATCGAAATAATATTACTATGTAGCGTTAAATATTAAATACATTTCTATAATTAATGTTATATGTATTAGAAATATACACAAATATCTAGATATACTCAATAAGTTCTAGGTTTACGTTTAGAACTAATCTAAGCGGATGTAAAGTTAAATATATGTATTCGATGAAAGCACATAATAGTTACGAATTACTAGAAAAAATTTTAAAAGAAAAAAAAATATTTGAACAGAATAATATTTTTCTACTAAAATAATTTCACAATAGTATAAATACACGCACTGTTTGTACGCTGCGAGCTAATGAATGATTCAATCATGATTTCACAATAAAATCCACACGCGTTCATGAAACTACCGAGGCAATGAGAACCAAGGCGCGCGGCCCGTGGCGGCGCTGCGCGCACGTGCCAGGGGGGAGCAGGCAGTGCCCGCTGCACGCGCGCACCCCGCTCCCCGCCGCGCCGACCGCCGCTTTGGCTAGCGTTATCAGTTCGTTATCTAAGATGATCGCCGTTATAATCAACTTTACTTTCGTTATCTCTAGGCCCATTGAATATCAAAGACAAAGTCGTCGCTCGCAAGACTGATACTGTAAACGCAATGAACTCCTTCTAAAGGATTTGTGATACGGACATGGATTTTGAATTCTGCTATTTTTGTACACGGCTTGCCTTCATTGCGTCATTACATCCGGTTGTTGATGCCCACTGCTGCACTGTACGCGACCGTTACCGAGTGGGAGTGATTGTCTCAACGCGAACAATTGACGAGTACTAGCAAAGGGCACAAGGAAAGCTGGAATCTAAGCTATCTTTCTCTGGAAGCATTCCCTTCTTAGTCGCCTATTATGGTATGAGAGTGGCGGTTGGATTGTCCTACCCTCTCTCCCTCGCAGCCTGGCTCACCGAGGGGTTGTTTCCATGTCTACGTTGCGCGTTCCCTGCGAAAGGTAACTCAGTGAACTAATTCAGTTTCTAAATACCTATTTTTAATATATTAGAAATTCCTTGTTATGTTTTCCTTAAAGATAACTTTGTATATCAATATATTTATCAATTTTTTTTTTTACAAATTCACAATATATGACTTATCGGTTATGTATAATAAAAACCTTTCGTTTACTTAATAGCAGTATTAAGTTACTCGCAAGGGTTGCCGCGTCTCAGCTTAAGGCTCCGGCGTGCTTATCCTTTACTTACATACGTTTGTAAATATTTTCTTATATGTTAAGAAAAAACTGTTGTATGCTATCGTAGCTATTATTTAAAATATTTATGTTCTTCTACAGAAGGATTTGAATGTAATCCAACAGTTGTATGTGCATTTGGTGAATTAGTATGGAAGGACAGTATCGCACCGTGCTGCCTGCACCATTTGATTAGTTTTAATAACTATAAGGCTCTATGAGGCTACGTATCGACTGCTTTGTAAGACGATCGACTTTGTTACCATCGTCCACGCCCACGCGCACGCGCACGCCCACGCCCAAAGCACGCAAACATTACACTAAACACAACAATATGTTTCTAACTGAACAAATTTGTAGTTTTCTAATAAACATAAAAAAGTACATATAAACATTAGCCGAGTGTTGTTTTGTATCAATGATATGTCAACTCTATATTTATACAGAACAAATATTGTATATGCGTTATGTTCACGTGTGTATAGTGTGACAATATGTTACGTATATATATATTTACATATATTCGAATAGAACAATAAATGTAGTCGTGTATGACGTTTGTTTTGTCGGAGCATCGATGTAATATATCGCTGAGTTCATTTGCCATGTTTGGTGTTAGGGTTTAAGTGTACTTAAGTTAGTACGTTTAAGTGCGTTTGATGACAAATTTTGCGAATTGAATATAGCAAATGTATTTAACAGTTCTATTGTATGTAACCGTACGTACGCGTATCCTGTGAGAAATGGGAGGAGCTCCTGACGCTGAGTGAATGCGCTGAACGGTTCCCGTTCGTTCAGTAAACGTTACGGATGCGAAGTGTTGCGTGTGATGCACCGCTTTCAGGTCTAGCCGCCGCTAGCCGTAGGCTGTGCAGATTGTTCATAATATCTCATGTACGATAGTCGGTAGGTGGTTTCTGCAAGCAATGTTAGTTGTGGGATGATAAGTTTTAAATTGAATAAGCTTACGACTGCGCCTGACTTCATGTTAAAGTTAACTCTACCTAATTTGACCTTTACAAACTATCCATTAATTACATGAACAGTATTCGGAAACCTCGGATATGTAAAAGTACAAATTTACTTACAAGTACCTACTTGAACCTCTTCTTGTCGTGCCTCTTCAAGTCTGAAGGTTGGCTGTTAGCTCTGGAAATAGTCGGGCCTCGCGCAAGGTGGAAAAGTTCTTCAAAGTTCAAGTTGTTCAAGTTCCACTTCAACAGTTTAATATGTAACAAATCCTTTGAATTACACGTATAGTATTTAATGAACATCTTCTTAACGCGCACTGAAATCATTGTATAAATGTTACTGTGTTTTGATTTGAAATTGACTGTCGTTAGTAACATTACTGATATAATCATTGACAGCTCACTTATAAACATTTTTACTAGAACCAAGTAAATATCCAGCTATTTTCTTTTTGTTATGCCTAGACGTATTAATTCGTGTTAGCTTTAAAATGAAGTCAGGCTCGGAGTCGAATAATGCAATACCTAACTTTTTATATAGTAGTCTATATGTAACGTAAATGAAAGCAATTGTAACATATTCAAGTTATCAACTCTTACTCCGTACAATCTTCTCACATATCAATGTTTACCGTTTACCGGCGTTTTTGATGAGCAGTTTCTTTCTAAGCCGGAGTTTTGTATCAGAGTGTTTTTGTAACGATACTTTTGAAACATTTGTAGTATCAAATCATTCCTTACAATAAGAAATCATGAAATAAATTTACATTCGTTTGCTTCTGTAATAAATACTGAATAAACTTAAATAATGTAAGTACGACTACTTGATATGTATAACAACATGATGTACTGTAGTTATCGTGACCGTATGTGAATATCTTCATTACATCTCAGTAAATGAATGCTTGAAATACTGTGAAACGTTTTAACAAAAACTGTAGACACGAAAATGCTTGTCTTTTTGAATATAATTTTATACGGAACCGGAAACCGTTTACCGGAACGGAACGATAACGACAAAAAAGTAAACTATTTTGATAACAATAAGATCTGTTTAAAGTGTTTCCTTTATTATTCTGAAAATTTTTAAAACATTTTATAATTACTTAGAGTAACTTATTCCGGACCAATACTACATGGGGGTCTTCAACAAAAAGGCGTATTAATCCCTTAAAGGTGAGCAGCGCAGCCGCAACCGGCTGGTGCTGCGGCTGTCCGCGCGCGTCAGTGGTCACGCTCTCCACCAGGTGAACTGTTCGCTCGTTTGCTCATCCTTCCTTAAAAAAAATACTTTATTATTATGTGCGGTCATACGCACACGATATTGAAGTTTGTTCCCTGAATAAAATTTACTTAGAATCTTATATACGCATGGCTGAGATATATATATATACCTACTGATACATAATGTATGAATCAAATCTAAACAATATACTGATTGTAAAGATTTTGTAGCCATTACTAATATACCAAAAGTATTAACGAATCTTGTAGCTTAACTGTTGCTACGTAGGAGTTTAACTGTAACTACTGTTTTATTAGAAGTGAAGATCTGTTTTATCATTGCATTACATTGCCAGCACGTAACTGGAACGTTTACTATGTATTCGGTATTTATGCAGAATATGTATTAAATCCGGAGATCTGTAGAAGTACTAAGGTAACCGACATAGCCCAATAGATTGCTATACTTAATTGGCAGTGGGCAGGGCATGTTGCTCGAAGGACCGACGGCCGATGGGGCAGTAAGGTCCTCGAGTGACGCCCGCGTACCGGTGGACGCGGTGTTGGGAGACCTCCCACAAGGTGGACCGACGATCTGGTGAGAATCGCGGGAATCCAGGTCTTTAGGGGAGGATTACGTCCAGCAGTGTACGTCTACCGGCAGACGATAATGATGATGTAATAAATGCGATAATTGCACAAAGTTTTTACTGCTTTTTATAATATTTTCATACATTGTAAACGGGTTAGTTTTAACCGCGATTATCTGTCAGTTAAAATAAATGCCTTTCTAAACGTTTCATTAACATTTATCTTATTAATTTAGTTACATAACTGAATACTATTTCTTAACATCCACATGTGAATAGATTAACTGTTTGACAAACATTTAGTTTGTTAGTTAAGTTTATTTAAAGATAACTACTGTTTGTAATTTAAACTTCAATCAACATTGAACACTTCGCAGACAGGAGATACATTTCCTACGGATACTTTTATAAGTTATAAATAAACTTAATCATAAGTTATAAAGTTGGATAGTTTGTTATATAAATATAAGTAAAAACAATTATTTTAGTCGTATTAGTGAAAAGTAATAATATAGTTAAATGAAAACGATTTGTTTCCTCCGAACTCTATACAGTTTCACTGATACCACAAAATATTCATCACCATCTTTGAAGTGCGAATTCAACATCTAGTGTCGATGTTGATTGAAGTTCTAGGTTATCACATGAAGCCTACATTCAGGCATTGTCGGTTGGTGTGCTTATTTTGAATTTGAAACGAATCTGTTTAAGAAATAGACGCAAATTCCTGCATCCGGTGCCGCTCAGCGGAATGTTGAACTTTATCACATCGCGACACCAATCAATTGTAATTAAACGATTAATGTGTAATCATCGGTGTTTTCTTTATTACACTCCAGTAGTTCAAACCTGACAGTTCTCCAACGTTATTGGTGGTAGGTCTCTGCTGCAGAAGACCTTCGACAAACGGTAGTGTGCAAATATTACTTTGTTCCAATGTGGAGGGCGCTGTCGCTAATGAATCTTCTATTTGTTTTTATTCAATGAAGCGACGAGGCGACCAGGACGATTACCTGATGGTAATTAATACCTCTCATCATAACAACGTGGTGCTACTTAGGATAGTATACACAGCACCGCATTGCGCTCGTCGCCTGAGACATGAGATACCTCACGCGATCAGCGGCAATAGAGACCTACCACCAGTGAATATCTAAACCAATTGGATGCAGAGTAGCATCATCAGCCGATAGACGTCCACTGCTGGACATAGGGGCTGTGGCGTGTAGGGGCTGGTAAATGGGGGGATTTGGGCCATTTCCCACCATCCTGGCCCAGAGCGTCGTCTGTTGATTAGCAGGGTGCATCACGAGCAGCTGGGGTGGGCTTCGGTCCCGTGAGTTGTGGTGTGGAACCCCTTACATCCCTTAGGAGCAGAGTACAACATCCTACAATCCTAATAAGTGGCATATTGATGTGGGCGTATCTCTTACCGTGGGGTAATCGTTCCTCTCGTATCGTCGCTTTATGGAATTAAAAAATAACAGCACTCACCATAACGTTGTTGTGAATATCTAATGATATAAACAATAGTATATCAACTATTCAATATTGTTGTATCGACGAGGGTGAGCGAAAAAACACAAATCTACCGCCGCATTGAACACTGTTATTGTAAATATTAAGCACACCTACTCTTAATCTTATGTGATTGCGTATGTACATGCGTGTGTGTTTGTGTGCGTGCGTGTACGTATGTGTGTGCGTGCGTGTGTAAAGTGCAGGACAGTGAAACCAATATCCGATTAGCTGTACCAGTTGATGTAACGACAACAGGCAGTAGAGAATAGACGGAATCTCTCTCATCGGTCAGTCGTAACACACTTTTTTACTTACTTCCGATACTTTCTCTCCCCTTACAACCCCATTTCCAATATGAACAGCTTAACAGCTGAGCGTCGTTAATAACGGCTTAAGGAGATGGTATCATCAGAAACAATAATAAACTTACATCAGCTTGTGACTAACGCTACGTGTAGGGTTTTACAGCTTCCGAAATAACATTGCGCTGACGTCACACTTCCGTTCCGTCAATCGGTCGATGCCCTTTTGTAAACACAAGCGCCGCCCGAGCGCCCGCCCCGCGACATAAAGGTCTATGTGACAGATTAACGACCCCCTCCATCAACTCAGCCAACGAGATTT
This sequence comes from Troides aeacus, assembly GCA_033220335.2. Lineage (NCBI taxonomy): Eukaryota > Metazoa > Arthropoda > Insecta > Lepidoptera > Papilionidae > Troides > Troides aeacus. Next base: position 11,787,049 of record CM067280.1, read on the forward strand.
TAAAGAGAGGACAATTCGCCGTCAGATCTGTGCGTAATCCACTTTATTGGGGTAGGAGGGGGGTAAGTAATTTAAATGGATTATTAAGATACTAGTGTATACGTACTTACTAAACAGTACTATTGCTATATGAGGCGTTAGGGGTCCCCCACAACAACTCACAGGACTCAAACCAACCTCGCCTGATCGTGCTGCACCCCGCTAATCAACAAACGAGGGTCTAACTCCCACCAGCCCGCATTGGGCCAGCGTGGTGAGATATGGTTCGAATCCCCCCCAAATAAATTCCTACAAACGAAGGCCTATATTGACCGATCTATGTATAGATCTTTGGAGGAGGAGGCCTAAGTCCAGCTGTGGACGTCTAGCGGTTCAAGGAGAAGGAGAATCGCGATGCTAAGTACAACTTAAAAACACTACGTTCACATATTTTTTTTGCGAGACAAACAGATCGATCACCTGATGGTGAGTGATACGCATACACATAATCACATAGTGCTAATCAGGATGATAAACACTGCACTATGTTGCGCTCGTTGTCTTGAGACATAAGATGATGAGATCTCATTATCCCAGTTGTTAGACTAGCTACTGCGCCCCTCATACCGGAACACAGTAACGTAGCAATAGGAGCTGCAGTGATACCTAGAAGAACTCTAGAAAAACAGACCTACCACCAGTGAACACATCCTAGCTGTTACATGACAGTGACATGATCATGTATAACATGCTCACTAGTTAGAATGTTTACACTGCACAATAATGTAGGTTGAAGTAATAACCTAAGCGCTCACAACCAAATGGCGTTAGTTAGGATGATATACACTAGACCAGTTTGTGCTCAATTTTAGGGTTAGAATATTAAGTCTCGTTAACATCCCTTCTAATCGTGACGACCGATGCCCCTGGCGACGCAGTGTATCTTTGTGCTTAGGCAGTCCACGTGCATGGAAATAATCTAAGCACTTAAGACCTACGTAAAATTAAGTGCACTTCACCTTTTACTTAACTTCACATAAATTGTTCGTACATCTCGAAGTATATTTATCGAGAGTGTATTTATGTAAATGGCGGCTGTAACTCACGGGTTTCCGCACAGTAAAATATGGCGAAATAAACTGGCCGCCGTAACGGATGTACTTGCAGCAGTATCTAGCAATCCCGCCAGCTTCGTCATTTACATATATAAATCATATGTTAAAGTACTAACTTAATTTTTCACAAGAGACTTCTTATGGTCGCCAAGTTCATTTATGGAAACTCATTGGAATCGTGATAGTACGATAGTGGACTGTAGACAGTCATTTTAATTTGTGTTTAATTTGCGGTATTCGCTGGTGGGGTAGGTCTCTGTTGCTGGAGACCGTCTACGTAGGTACCACCGCAGCTCCTATCGCAGCTGACAAACAATACTGTGTTCCGGATTGAAAGGTGCTGTAGCTAGTAAAACTATATTACTAGGATAACGAACGCAATGTGGTGCGGTCTATCTAACCACTACAATGTTATGTGCAAGCGTATCACTTACCTTACTTACTTACCATTAACATGCCGCTCGTGTTGTGGCTTAATTAATTAAAAAAAAAGTAATAGTATGTACTTACTTATTGAATGATATCTCATGTTTAAGTTATAAGCAAATAAAATAATAGCTTCTTTTTATTTCGGTAATAATTCAGCTCAACTTTAGAGGAGTACGTGTAATGCTCTTAGAATCGATTTGAATTCCAGCCGTGTCACTAAGTGTCCGTTAAGTATAACTTAAAGTGCGCAACGGTACCGCTAAAGCCTTCTCTAATTAATATAAAGATCACGAGCAATAAAACGAAAAGAAAACGAAACTTATACATTAATCAGCAGAAGTGTCGCGACCTTGGAATTCTTGCACTGCTCAGGGTTATGACTTAAAATAAAAACAATTTATTTTCTGGTGGTAGGTCTATGACGTTACGGACCCTCTAGGTGCGTGCGGGTACCACGGCAGCTGCCATTGCAGCCGACACAGTACTGTACGAACATTACAGTGTTCCGGTTAGCAAGCCGCTGTAGCTAGTGTAATTACTGGGGTAACGAGACTCGATATCTTACAGCTCAGGCGTCGAGCGCAATGTGATGCAGTGTTTACCGTCCTAACTAGCGCCACGTTGTCACGGGCAGGCGTCTCATTCACCATCAGGGGAACGTGCCGCGCGTTTCATCGCTTAATTCAATAAAAAACATTCTATTCAGTGGTTTCTAGCTGGTATCAATTGATATACCTATAGGATGTTTACACAACATTGTTGTTAAACAAACATCACAGTATTTTGTAGCTTTGTAGCGTAATTGTAGTATAATTATAGCTTAGCGTAAATAATCGATGAACAGGAACTATTTTATGTTGAAGCGACGAGACGAGGGACACGTTCACATGATGATAAATATATGACGATGATAGTTAGGATGATATACATTGCACCACATTGTGTTCGATGATCTGAGACAAACTATTTAATCTTTTTACTCCAGTAAGTTCTCTAGCTACAAGGACTTTCAAACCGGAACACAGTCCTGTGTGCATAGTACTGTGCCGGCTGCAGTAGGAGCTGCGGTGGCACCTAGACGTCTCCGGGAACAGCGACCTGATCGTACTATCATATCCATCTGACTCGTCTAATATAGTTCTATATTAGAACTGTGTCTCTATGAAAGATATTTTTTTATTTCACTTCAGTGCCAACCCTATCAGCTCGGTGCAGCCTACATCGCTGCAGCCTCGCACCGGTGACCCAAAAAGCCGGGTTCACGGCTCCCCCCAGGGACGGCTCGATAAGGCTTTAAACACATTCGTTAGGACTCTAGGTCACATTTCTCATTGCCTAGATATAACCTAATTACGCGACGATGCGGCGCAGGTATCCCACGACGATTAAACATAAGTTTTTCAGACAACATTCTTACAACCCTTAAATATTCGATAAGGGTTAATGATTTATTATTTTTTTTACAGATATTTCATATTTCAGTGCGAAACTACTCTGCTGAAGACACCTGTAGTTTCTTAATTTTATAGTGTATAGTGTATAGTGTTTATCTTGATCTATTTAGATTTCCCATATTTTATTCATATTAATAAAAAAATCTCGAACCAGCATGATCTAATGAAGTTATTCAATCCATAATTCCTTTTAGCGCACTCCAAGAATAGTATAGAAGTGATGTTACAAGTGGTTATAAAGACGGGCGAGATCATGATGATTATCAGTTCTCTTGAATTTAATCTTGTAGATTCATAAGGATCAATAAGACATCGTTGTTAGTATTTAGAAATCTTCGTTTCTATTCTGTATTTCATGAAATAGTACTTATTCAAAGATTACACATTAGTATTTAATTTTTCAGAAAAAAAAAATTAGCTTTTACATTCAAAAATAATACTATCATAGATAAGAGAAATATTTGTGTATAGAAATTCTCGTACAAGTTTATCAATAAACACCCTCACTAAATAATCCGTCACCTTGATCGTGACCCTATCGATTGGGGGTCCCCCGGACCCGTGGCGACCCCTCGTACTGCGCTACCCTGCCCCTATCCTGACCCAAAAACCCGTTCAAGGACCGGCACAAACCTCCGGTGCATTTCACTTCGCCAACCGTTATATACCCGAATCGTGTGCTTCCGGTATTTAAGTTTTCCAAGTATTCCTTTGTATTAACCTCCATACGACAAAAGTAATAAGTACTTAATGAGAATATCATACAACAATATAATATATATACATACAATACAAATATATACACATACATACATATACATGAGAACCTGATCTACGAAAGATAGAGAAGACGAGTTGTATCGTCGCATCGGGAGATATCCTTTTAATACGAGACCAATGATCAAATATAAAATAATAGGCCTGTCTGCAAGGAAGAGCTTGACCACATCACATTGATCAGCTCATCGGTTCTAGGTGATGACCGTAACCATTAAACCAAACTATAGTACCTAACTTTTGTTTCCGGCTGGGGGTTGAAATCCACGTTGCGAAGGTTCACATTTAAACAGCAACCTACCAGGCGTATTAATGGTTAAATATTTGTGGTATTTTTGTACGTATATCACTCTAATGTGTGTATGTGCTGTACTAAGTTACATCTGCAAGAAACCAGTCTGTCCATTCAATCCGATAAGCTGATCGTACCAGTTCGTCCCTGTGGAGACATCGCATAATAATAGGTTGGAAAATATCTCCCTTCCGCCTTTTTGTCTTTTGAATTTCGCGGCTATGTACAAAGCGCTACAGAGCTCGTATCTGGCAATACTATACATAATTTGAAAGGTCTTGACATAACCTACAAAACGACGCTATGCATAATTAGTTTGGATATTGCGTTCAACAGTTATAGATGTGTAAACATGCGGGTTCACTAACGCCGAATTTGCGCTATTTTAAAGTTTTCCTTCGTTAAAGGCAAATCCGCTAGAGAAACGTTCCGTGAGATTAATGGTGTTTTGGGGGATGGTACTCTATCACTTCGAACCGCGGAGGAATGGTTTCGACGATTCAGAGCCGGTGAAAACGACACCATGGATAAGCCAGCCGGCGGAAGACCTGTGACGACAAATACCGATCAAATCATGGACTACATCGAGTTAGACCGGCATGTGGCATCTCGTGACATCGCCCAGGAGATGGGAGTTAGTCACCAAACCATTTTAAACCATCTGCAGAAGGCTGGATACAAAAAAAAGCTTGATGTTTGGGTGCCGCATGATTTGACGCAAAAAAACCTTCTGGACCGAATCAACGCCTGCGATATGCTGCTGAAACGGAACGAACTCGACCCATTCTTGAAGCGGATGGTGACTGGTGACGAAAAATGGATCACATACGACAATATCAAGCGAAAACGGTCGTGGTCGAAGGCCGGTGAATCGTCCCAAATAGTGGCCAAGCCGGGATTGACGGCCAGGAAGGTTTTGCTGTGTGTTTGGTGGGATTGGAAGGGAATCATCCACTATGAGCTGCTCCCATATGGCCAGACGCTTAATTCTACCATTTACTGCGAACAACTGGACCGCTTGAAGCAGGCGATCGACCAGAAGCGTCCAGAATTAGCCAACAGGAAGGGTGTAGTGTTCCACCAGGACAACGCCAGACCACACACTTCGTTGATGACTCGTCAGAAGCTACGGGAGCTTGGATGGGAAGTTTTATCGCATCCACCATATAGCCCGGAAATAGCGCCAAGTGATTACCACCTGTTCCTGTCCATGGTGAACGCCCTTGGTGGTGTAAAGTTGAACTCAAAAGAGGCTTATGAAAAGTGGCTGTCCGAGTTCTTCGCAAATAAGGAGGGGGGCTTCTACGAGGGAGGTATTATGAAGTTGCCGTCTAGATGGAAACAGATTATCGAACAAAACGGCGCATATTTGAACTAAATCCGATCACTGTAACACTTTTTATAAAGCATTGAATAAAGAGCAAAAAAGCGGAAGGGAGATATTTGCCAACCTTATATTATATCGTTTTAACAATGATATTACAATACAAAGTTACCAAACAAATATTAAGCAGACGTTGTGAGGTGCTGGTGTCGGACGGGTGTCGGACGGGTGTCGAGCGGATGCCGTGCGGGGCTCGTGCGGGGGTGGCGCGGCTGACCCACATCCGCTCGGGCCGCGGTTCAAGGCCACTGCACCGCGCAGCCCCGCAATCAATACCTTGCAGCCAGGTAACCGTTTCATTACGACTCCGTGTTTATGTTTGCTTTACAATTCAATGTTTTTTTTACTCAATTAAGTGACAACACGTGCGGGACCTACATCTGATGGTAAGTGGTACGCCCACTCATATAAACGTGGTGCTAGTTAAAACGATATATACTAAATCACATTGCATTGCATTTGCGTCACCTGAGACATAAGATGTTGAATGTCGCTCTCTGGTAACAACAACAACAGCTACAACGCCCTTCTAATCAGTACACTGTAATGTTCGCACACTACCGTTTGTCGGCTGCAATAGGAGCTGAGGTGGTACCTACCTAGATGGTATCCGGCAAGCGAGACCTACCACTAGTAAATAGCAGTCATTAAATGAATTAGATTATTTGATTAACAAGTATCCGCAAGAGAACTAAGGTCACCGACATAGTCCAAAATCTTGCTAGCCTCAAATGACAATGTACAGGACACATCGCTCGAAGGACTGACAGTCGATGGGCACTAAGGTCCTCGAAAGGCGCCCGCGTACCGGTAGACGTAGTGTAGGCAGACCCCCCACCAGGTGGTCTGACGATCTGGTGAAAGTTGCGGGAAGCAGCTCCATGCGGGCAGCGCGCAATCGATCGATGTGGACATCTCTGGGGGAGGCCTATGTCCAGTAATGGACGTCTGTCGGTTGATAATGATGAAGATGATGATGATTAACCAGTCTCTATCTCTGTGTGTGGGTTCCTACAGACAGATACACCCTTGTGGTCAGTGCACGCTTTATAAAACACACCCTTAAACTTGAGAAATTCTAATTCATTAAGAACCATGATTTTTAAATTTGTTAAGGCATTATTTAAATAAGCAACAGAAGGATTTACTATACACACACTTCCTTGGTCAAGGAGTGGAACTTGCCGAACAAAAATAGTAAAACCTTTTAACTATAACATTAAATTTTAGACATCAAAAGTTGGTAAACATCCGGTAACTTTTAAATAGCTTAATAACCCTTTCCGGGTTATAATGAATAAGTTGAAAATGTAGAACCTACAGATGGTTACGTATAATAGAAAATAAAATATTCTAGAACAAATGATAAGACGCGATGATTTCATAAAAAAGTGGAGGATGGAAAGGGGGAAAGACGAAACCTAGGATTGCTTTTGTGGAATGGATTAAGGTGATAGTAATTGTGTTGTATCGAAGCAAGGACGACCCGTGGGGAAACACTGATCGCCGAATAAAGCAAACCAGTTCCAGTGTCGTAGAGCAAGAAATGAGCGAGGACACGGAGAGAACACATCCATATTAAAAACTGATGAATGAGGTAGAAATTAGTGAAAATGAATAATACTACGTTTTCTTAGTTTTTATTTGATTTTCCTTTGATGTTATGAGTGAAAAATATTACAATAGGTCTCACTAACTCTGAACACGTTGATAAATCCTATCGGGCCCATATCCCGCACTTGACCCGCTCCAGCATCACGTCGCCCGTGGCGGAATGCCCCTCGTCTCCGTTTAAATGCCAATCTATTTCCCGTTCATATTAATCTCCTTGAGAGTTCGCAAGAGGCTGGCCTTTAAACTTTACGATAGTTGGAGCGAGCTGAAGTATTCAGGCATTAAGGACCTGAATGAAACTGCGCTATGGCTAGTGACTTATCTTTTTCATCAAGAAATTTTTGTAAAGCACCGCGAAGTTAAGGTATATGAGGCAAAACTTATGAATAGTATGACAATGTAATGAAATGGGTAGTTGTCTTAGTAATTAGTTTAGTCCAAAAAAATATAGATCATGTACCTTCCGATTGGTTGATTATATGGTGCATTGTTAGGAAATACTTGATTTAGTAATAATGTACTAATAAAAGGTAAACAATTTAGTTTTAACAGTAGATTTTTTGTTAACCGTACAAGTTTAACGCTGGTGTTGAAGGACGGACTACCGTCTTTCCTCTACTAAGAGTACATTACATTGGACATGTGTATTCAGATCTATGACCGACCAATCACTAGTCGCACCAATCACATACACAACTCATATAGCATTTAATTGAATTATACAAAAATATCTCTTACCAGATAGAGTATAGCTTTTTCGCTTTGTCTTAAAAAAAATCTTGCGGAAATTAAATGGGAAGTAGCCTAAGTAATAAAACAAGTACTAGCGTTCATATCAAATACCATACCGGAGTGCTCGCAATAATTTCTCCAATAATTCCTTTCCTACAGGAAGCGTCAAGATCGGGAGCAAATATCATCGGTGAGGCTCGACCGGCAAGGCCCCGGCCCCCGTCGATCTAGGTATCCAGGTCACGAACTAGGGTCAGCAATCTGAATGTCGTTCCAGTGCAATCGTATCGAACGGAACCTAATATTTATTTTGTGTAATTGTTTAGCGGACATTCACTGCAATGTAGGTTAAAGGCGAAACATAGTGGACAAGAGGAAATGATAGAAATATAGGTTATGTCTGTTGAGATGTTACATAGCTAACGAGGAATATTGTACCTAAATTTCAAAGTAATGGGTCTAGAATCTTCGAGATGATAATAATATGAGTATGTATAAAATGTAACAGGTACAAAATACTAAAATATTGATACCGTTTCTTTACCAGTATAATAAACTATACAAGCAATGTTCCAAAGGTCAGCATGTGATGGAGGTACTAATTCCACATGATTTGATTTAACCTTCGCTTAAACCTATTATGCTCTTGGGCAGCGTATCAAATCTAACTATAAAGTGTCCATTTCCGACAATCGTCATGGAAGTTTACGGCTGCGGCTGCGGCTGCGGCTGCGGCTGCGGCTACCTGCGGGCGGGCATATCTTCCGAGTCATTAAACGGATCCGGATTCAGGTCAATGCCAATTCATAAAACTTTAGGCAAATTGTATTTTTAACCTCGTAACAAATTAATTATAACAGTGTAAATCTTCTTTTCATATCGCCAGGAAAATATTTAGTCCTCTTGCGGTACAACAACAACAACACCAAGTACATCTTCGATATGAACTGTTTCCATGTCTTTTGCAGTGCCACGTTTAACGAGAAACCATTTTATACTTACCTTAGAAGTACAATACAGCTCTGTATGTAAAATTGCAGTAAAACAACAAATTGTTAAAGACAATACATATCAGTTACCAGCAGGTGAACGACTTACCCTCACGATTTATATTTTCTCTTAGAAATATTATTTTATGAATACCGACAAACTAAAATACGTACAAGAACTTTTCAACTATCAGACATATTGCCTTACAAAGCGATTTGTTACGATTCTTTCGGATAGAGTTACAACAGAAATGAAGTTCAATACACTTAACACACAAAAAACACTTTGTGTTTATATTTACTCAGTAAATAATCGGCAACATATCCAAGTTCAATAAGTAATGTTTCCTTCACAAAACAAGTTGGACTAAATTTTTTTATGGGCCCAGAAGCAACATTGTAGCCAAGGAGCACTCTGTGCGAGTGATATATAAATTAGAAACGTCGACCCTTGATTAAAATAGGAGGTGGATCATGTAATTTATCTCTTGTTATGAACAACTGCTTTCTTGTCCACCATGGGCTCTTAATAATGGATACCGTGGAGGTCTATTGTCAGTGTGAGAAGAAAAGAGCCCAGCACGTAATGCCCAAAAGCGTGGGGCTCTGTTACAAGAAAATGAAGACTTCGTGAAAGTTATAGTCGGTGCCAGTCCGACATAACCTATCCCGAAAACAACCATCCAAGTTAATAGGGCTCTTCACAGTCAATATTACACTTTCTATCCTGTGTTAATGGCTTTTATTTTAAAAGGTATGAGATCTTAAATGCATTCATTTACGGGTTTAGCGTTAACTGCGGCTTAGGAAGTTCATAATTGCAACGCAGACATCAAAAGTTTCACGAACATCGTTAAAACAAGAGCTGTGTGCAGTGAATCCGAATATTCAATATTGAAATTTTTTAACAACCTTTTCATATTCAAATTGTATAGTATTTGAAAGTTTAGGATGTCCACAAACGATTCTCCCTTTATATTATATATATATATATGTATATATATATATATAAGGAGACGAGCAGACGTCTAACATTTCCTTATTTTTATGAGTGTAACTTTGGGCGCGGCGCTCTTATCAACAAAAACAAAATCATTAACATCGAACCGTTGCAATGTTGTCCCTGATCACACTAACTACAAAATCCTTAAAGCTACAATATTAACATACAAATATTAAGTTAAGAAATAATTAACTGTTATATAATTGTTGTTCACTTAGGTATATGTACTATTTGAAAAACAGCGGAAATTGTGGAATTTGTGCATTTGCCTTACATTAAGACTGGGGCCGAGTTCCCGATTGGTATCTTTAACGTTTTTACTCCTGTAAAGAGGATTTTTTGAAATAGTCCAGTTGGTTTCGCGATAGCTCCGTATTAACAAACAAACTAACTTAACTCAAAAACTTTAGCTACCGTTTCGGATAAAAACAATCTCTCATCTTCCTAAACCATTAAACATTCATTTTTATCAGTAAACTTTTTTAAGTTTGTTCCAAAATTTATGTAAACGGCAAGTGACAAGCTTTCCCACTTCAAGAACTTTGTTAATTAATTTGATTAATGTCGGCTATCGCGATTGTGCGACTTTACCGTTCGGAATATCTCGCCGCGGCAAGCGGGCCCGCGCGCTCCCTCAACTCTGTTTGCCCAACGCATCTCTATTCAAATCTAATCAACTGCTCTCTGTTAGATTTAGACTTTGTCGTTTATTTAAATTCAAACAAGATTTTTAGTAAAGAACTAATTGCGGTTCACAAAGGCTTAAAGATTCACCGGCTACAGCGCCATTAATACAGACAGATGCTATAGTTGGCCGGTACTGCTTCGTAACAGAAACACGCGAAGCTTTCTAAGGAATCTGAACAAGTCACTAAAGAAGATCTATCCCCACTCTAATTCTATCCCTTCTATTTATTAATAGTTTCCTTTTCTAACATACAGTGATATTATTTGCGACGAGATGAGTTGATAGGTAATACGCCTGCTTGTATCAATATAGTGTTAATTACGATGGTATACGCCGCAGCTCCTCGTGCCATCGCTGCAAGACCTAAGTTGCTATCTCGTTACACAAGTACTCGTACTAGCTGCAGCTACTTTCGAAGCGGAACAGAGTAATGTCTGCGTGTTACAAAAATAACAGCATACATAGGTGGTGCGGTGATGCCTAGACGGGGTCCAACGAACAGAGTTCTGTATGAACGTGCCATTTGTGATCGTATTACTGAATTATTTGCAGTAAAGTAGTCGACTAAATGACGTTGTTTTGTTCAAGTTATTATCATAAACAAAATAAGCGCTATGTATTGTGTAAGTTAGTAAGCGAGCGCGGCCCGTCGCCGTGCGTGCGTGCGTGTCGCGCTACTTACTGTATGTCATTCAATTTACTATATCCCGAGTAAATAACGCTACAAACATACATTTTTACTGCGCACTAGTCAATTCCAACGGCATCTATCGTACATTGAGTAGTATATTTTCTTTCATTATTACACGATTGGACAGAAGTTTTGATACGAAAAGATTTGATGTCCTTGCTATAGTTGTATTGTTATATTTACTTTTTGATAATTCCTTTATATTCTTTACTTACTTCTACTACACAACAATCATATAAAGCGATTGTCTGTATGTATGTAACTTGTATGATAGTATTTCTGTATGACATTTACAAGCTGAAGCCATTTTCTGTTTTGTTAAGGCGGGCCCCTGTCACATGATGTTGGAGTTAAATATGAAACTAGTTGAATTATGATACTGATGTTATGTACACATGATTGCTACATCGCTTCGTCATCGCTTTGTATTTCGAGATTATATTGCTTGTTTTGATATATCAATATTATCATCCTTCACTTAACTCACAGTATATTTAATTTACTGTACATATTTTTATACAGCTTCGTATATTTGATATAACTTAAGACGTAGTGGTATTGCAAATAAACTAACAATCCTCCCAATGGTAAGAAATTATTGTAGACCATAATAGCGAACTTTTAGACCATCATCTGAAGATCAGAATAGCTTAAAGAAGGCATCTCATGATGACGAAAATAATATGGAGGTGTTTTTAATTTACATTATATTCACATGTAGCACTTTGTGATAGAGGGATATGGAATAGAAGTACAATACATACTGTGCCGACCCCACGTAGCTCGGAAGAGGGCAGGAGGAGGGTAGCGCTTTCGTTACTATATTCTTGATTTAGATCGGGCTGGAAGCCACAGCGGCTCTTACAGCTCATCTGACATTGGGCTCGTGGATCCGGATCCACGGCCTGAAAGCGCTTTCGTTATTCAAACGGTTAGGATAGTCAATGAGAGAAAAGGATAGCGATATTAAGAATACGCATTTTTTTTAAATACCAACACAAAATATATGAGCTAGCAACCAAAACATGGTATTAAATAAAACTGTCAATAGTACAATATACAAATGCGAGCTATCTAGATTGTTCTGATCTAACTAATACTATAATCCATAATAAAATATTTATAACATCCAATTCAGTGATTGTTGAAAAGGTCTTTGACTGTACTGCTGTCTGAGAGAAATGAACATGAATAATCAATTTGATCACTCTTCGGTGGTGATAGTTCGTGTTTGAAAATAATTATATTATACATAACGGGATTCTTTAATCTTCTATTGAAATGCACAGCAGTGGCACACACTGTCCTATTGGATGTGTGAACAGGGCCGCTGTAGATGCAGCGTTAAACTACTTTCAAATTTTTGATCATGGACAAAAAGCTTGAGAGGATATAAATTGCATATTAAACTGTTTTATGGTGCTTAACCAATTCACTCCTATGGTATAAGGTTTCACCTGGTAATGCTCACAAACTTAGAAGCATCAATATTCTATTGAATTTCTGTTCAATGAGATCACAGATATGATCATAGTCTAAATTTTCCTTTCAAAACGTATCGCTTCCATCTTTTCCTATTAAAAGTTAAAAGCTCCAGCAAACCGCTATGTTTGTTTCGGCCCTAACTGAATAGTACGTTGACTCGCTAGCAGACAATTTGCCGATCGCCGTGTTCCAAGTGTTCAGCAAACACTAGCACCGCCGCTTCGAGTCCTCGGCGAGATGAGAAGCCGATCGTATTAGATCATAAATAAATAAGATCCGCGTATGAAAGATGACAATTTGTTCCAATGGAATGTGAAAATCCGAAAAATAGTTGTTAATCAGAATTTACACATTGTATGGAAACAGTATAATAATCATTTCAGCTGATAGACCTCGACTGCTGAACATAGACCTTCCAAAAAGAGGATATGCTGCACCCGCCACGACAAGATTTTTTCATCCATAATCACCTTTTACATCGCACTGAGCAGCGGTGGAGATATTCTAGCCCATCTTCCAAACAAGAAATATTTCAAAGTGTTCATTCATTTATCATCAGCCGATAGATGTCCACTGCTGGGCATAGGCCTCCCACAAAAATCTCCACTTCGATTTTCTTGCGCTGCAGCCACTATTGCATCCGGCACCGTCGTTTGTAGGAGCCTATATGGGGGGATTTGGGCTATATTCCACCACGCTAGCCCAATGCAGGTTGGTGGGAGCCAGAGCCTAGTTTAATGATTAGCAAGGTGCACAACGAGCAGGTGAGATTGGTTCAAGTCCCTTAAGTTGTTGTGTGGGACCACTTACACTCTATTTATAGTGTACTATATATGACTATATTTAGAAAAGAATGCGGCGTGATCAGCAGGTTGTCCACTTGCCGGTAAACCACGAGGGATAGCATGTTCATACGGAACTAAGTGAGCTTGTCGACTTGAAACTAGCTGCTGGCTAACTATTTAGTTAATTATAAAAGTAAGTTACGAAGCTTTATTAACGATAATGTATTATATCACCCCTCGTGTCGCTTTATTTGATTTATAATTATATTAATAAGTGATATATAGAAAAAAATATATATTTATACATTTAGATTGTAAGGAAGTATACAATATAAATTTGTAATCAACACTATTTATTCATCACCATCGGCCGGTAGACCTCCACAGCTGGACATAGGCCTCGCCAAAAGTTTTACACGTCGATCGGTCGCGCATTGCTCGCATCCAGTGGATTCCGACGATTCTCACCAGATCGTCGGTCCACCTTGTGGGGGGCTTCTTAATACTACGTCTGCCGGTACGCGTGCGTCACTCGAGGACCTTATTGCCCCATCTGCCGGCGGTCCTTCGGGAAATATGCCCTGCCCACTGCCACTCAAGTCTAACAATCTGTTCAGTAAAATGTCGGGGACCTTAGTACTTCTACGGACCTCTACATTTTTGAACATTGAACGTATTAAATATCTTATATCACGTAATCGTCAATCTGGATGCCAATATTGGTTAATCTATACATAACGTCACGAACTTACCTTGCCACCTCTAGTATTGTCGGTCGGTATCCGTCGCGACACCTCACGGGACCCTAGCCAACCTCACCAGCTTGTGGTGCACGCTGCTAATCAACAAACGAGGCTCTCGCTCCCGCCAATCCGCATTGTGCCAACGTGGTGGGAAATGGCCTAAATCCCCCCACATGAACCCCTACACACGACAGCCCCTAGTGCCCGGCGGTACCGCAGGCCATGCTAACTGTATGTGGAGATCTTTGTGGGAGACCTATGTCCAGCAGTGGACGTCTATCGGCTAATGATGAATAAATGAATGATCCATCACAACGTCGACGGAATCAACTGATTGTTCACACAAAAGCAGAAAGGCGCAGTTCGTTGACCCCGCCATCGAATACCCTTATATGAAGTTACCGTTTAACTTCGTAACGAGCACACGCGTTATACAGTGTGAGACGTACATGAAAATGTATTTTTATTTACACGGAGAACAATAAATAACAAACATACATAAAATCGTCGTATATTGGATCAGCAACGCTACATTTGACGATTTCCTCACAAACAACCCACGCTGCGGTCGTTTCCTTCGCGTACAAGACGTTTTTATCAAACAATATGATTTTTTATACTTGCTTATTCAATCGACTTAGTCACTTACAGACATCACCATCAGCCTCATCATTATCAGCCGACAGACGTCCGCTGCTAGACATGGGTCTCATCCAAATATCTCCACATAAATCGGTCCCGCACTGCTCGCATGCCGTGGGTTCCCGCAATTTTCACCAGCTTATTCTCCCAACACTACGACTACAGGTACGCGAGCGCTACTTGAAGACCTTACTGCACCATCAGCCGTCGGTCCTTAGAGCAAAGTGCCCTGCCCACTGCCACTTAAGTCTAGCAATCTATTGGGCTATGTCGATGACCTTAGTTCTTCTGCGGATCTCCACATTTCTGATTCGATCGCACAGAGAAACTACGAGCCAATTACGGACATTATCAGCCGATAGACATCCACTGCTGGACATAGGGCTCACCCAAAGACTACGGACATACTATTCAAAAATGGACACTTTCTAATTGTGTACACTTCGATCTTCTATCAAAGACATCCACTGCCGCTCCTTCGAACCACCATCGACATCTTAATAAATTATTTTAAACTGTTGTTAATGTCACTATTTAATTGTTGCTTCTATTTCAACTTAGTTAGCTAGCACGGCATTTCATTCCTAACCAGATTTTAAAGGTACCTATCTTCAGTTTAGCACCAGATTATCATCTGGATTATCCGACGT